>JAOXNO010000017.1:1996651-2014669 GCA_028565335.1 Limnodromus scolopaceus
GGAGTTGAAGAATTTGGTTATAATGTTGTTTCTGTCCTTCCTGGGGCCAGTGAAGAAGTCTTTGGGCTCCAAGGCTGTTACTGCCACTGCAAGTATTTATTCCTTTTGCTTTCCTCCCTGCTGCTGCCTTTCAGGTTTACCTCCATCGCAGAAAGATGACTTTCCTCCAAGGCCAGTGCGAGGATGACTGCTATTCTCCCTGCAATTACGGGGGCCTGTATGGCTACCGAGGCTACGACTGCGGGAGCTCTTGTGGCTACCGGGGCTATGGGGGCCTCTACGGCTACCGAGGCCTTTACGGCTTTGGGGACCGGTACGGCTATGGTGGTCTGTACGGTTACCGGGGCATTTATGGCTCTGGGGACTGCTACGGCTATGGGGGCCTGTATGGTGGCTATAGGGGTTTCTATGGCTCTGGGGACTGCTATGGCTACCCAGGCTTTTACTCTGGCCGCTACGGCTACCCCTTCAGTTCACGATACGGCCAAAGGTTCGGCTACGGGAGCTGCTACCCCTGCTAAACCCAGTGAGAACGTCCCTGAAATGAAGATCAACCCAGGCCTGGCGAGCGCGGATTGACGGGGAATCTTGGCAGCAGCGGTCCCTGATGTGCAGAGCCCTGGTGACAGCAGCCACCTCCTACCGAGGTGTTGAGTGCTCTGCACTGCTCTTGAAGTGCCTGCAATGATTTATCTTTACTCTGCTGTGTGTCTGCTTCCTCTCTTGCCACTGGAACTCTCCTCTTGATCAAAAGCTTGCTTCTTGATACTGGCAGCTCTTTACAAACTGGCTTTTATGTTTGTTGCAACGATGTACAAAACATTAAGTCTGAATGGTGTAGGTGTGGTGTAATGTGTCTTTTGGAATGTAGCCTTTCAGTTCTGTACGCTTCTAAAAGTATATCTGCCTTTCGCTCATTAAAAAAACATGCTGCATCAATACTGTATTTCTGGTTTTATTTCTCACTTGCATTTCCTTAAATATTTTGAAATCAATAGCCTCACACGGATCGGGTGACAAAGTTGTTAATTTTGTGTGTTCAAGGATTTTCTTGTAGGGACTTGCCCTCCTCAAGCTGAGAAACATGGACTTTTGTAGCTGTGAGAAACTTCAGCTGTAGCTCTGGTTATGCATGTTTGTACAACTCTGGGCTTTCGCTTGGTGTGTTCCAAATAGATGGTTCATTTAGAATAATTTAGTGCTGCTGTTGTGATGTGATTAGGGCATGATCCATCACTGGCTGTGACTTGATATTGAGGTCATAGGCAACTGTGGACTCATCAGGTTTTGAATTTTGAAAAAAGTTCATGTTTTATATATTATCATAGAATCATGAAACAGCCCTGGTTGGAAGGGACTTAGAAAGATCAGGGTTGAAAGATTAGGGGTTCCCTGATGGAGAAGTGGGAGGAATTTGCCCTTTGGACTTAAATAATTTGGTAGGAGACATGAATATCCAGTGGCCAGCACCTCCGAGACACAGCAGCGGGGCATTTTTGCCTGTCAGTTCATGGAAGTGTACTCAGAGCCCTCATTTTGGAAGGAAGCAGAGTCACAACTGATTTTTACTGCCTTTTCCTCCTCCTGAATATTATGAGTAGAGAGTATAGAACCTCTTGGTTCTACAACTGAGAAGCTGTGGCTTTATGAGGAGGAAGATGATGGCGCTTTTTCACTGCTTCCCTGGCCAGGGGCAGCTGGCAGACAAGAGCTACCAAAACACCCTGGGGAGACTGAGTACAGTTTCACCTTACTTTTATTTTAAGGACTATTTGCCTCTCTTTTTTCCCACTTTTCCTTCTGTCTTCCAGCTTTTAGTCCCTGGATTTAGCTAATTATTATACCACACCTGTAGAAATGGATTTTGTTCTACCTGATGTCTGTGTGGAAGATCAAGGCAGTGTTTTGAGTTTTCAAGACCAACATCAAGACAGGAAAAGCCACCACATCATCCTTGATGCTTTTTCCCATTGCTTTTAATACAGGCTTTTATTTTTTCTTCTGTTCCACTGGCTGGTAATGAAAGTCGTCTGTTAAATGGGAATGTGATAGAAAATTGTGATTCTGGAACAAGAACATTTGCATTTGGTTTCCAGGAATAGGGCAATATTCTGCTCACTGGAACATTTTTATATACTCTCTATAGAGACCTGGGACTAATTTTTTTTCCATTTTAAAACATTATAATAAAGACTATTACAGCCCAATTATGCTGCAATATATTAACCTTAAATCTGGTAACAATTTCAATTAAGTAAAGGGAGGAATTGTGGCCTTTCCCAAATTTCTGAGGGCTAAAAGGGAAGAAAAGAGTGTATTTTCAGGGACAAGGGTTGTGAAGTGCTCTGTCAGCGCTAGGGATACAAAGTCCCTCCAGGATGCCACCAGTCAGTATACTCATGTAAATGATGGACAGAGAATCATAGAATCACAGAATCATAGAATGGTTAGAGTTGGAAGGAACCTCAAAGATCATTGAGTTCCAACCCCCCTGCCCTGGGCAGGGACTCCTCCCACCAGACCAGATTGCTCAAAGCCCCGTCCAACCTCGTCTTGAACACTTCCAGGGATGGGGCAGCCACAGCTTCTCTGGGCAACCTGGGCCAGGCTCTCACCACTCTCACAAGAAAGAATTTCTTCCTGAGATCTCATCTTAATCTCCCCTCTTTCAGCTTAAAACCCTTCCCCCTCATCCCATTGCTCCCCTCCCTGATCAAGTGTCCCTCCCCATCCTCCTGTAGCACCCTTCAGGTACTGGAAGGCTGTTATAAGGTCTCCCCGGAACCTTCTCTTCTCCAGGCTGAACAACCCCAACTCTCTCAGCCTGTCTTCACAGGAGAGGTGTTCCAGCCCTCTGATCATTTTCGTGGCCCTCCGTTGGACCGGTTCCAACAGGTCCATATCCTTCTTATGCTGAGGACTCCAAAGCTGAAGGAAAGAAGACAACTGGAACTCCAGTATTTTTTTGGTGCAGAAAACTTTTAATGCAGTAAGAAAAGGAGTTGGCACAGATACAGAAAGATTATAGTTTTGGGATACTGGAAAGAGCTACAGAAGGTGAGTCATTGCACTGTGCTGTACAGAACATTCTTTTTTGTTGAAGCCATGTTGTTCAGCCTTTAGGTCCTTCTAAATCCAGATCAAAGGAGAGACAGCTGTAATACTTCTCCATTACAGCACCTTACTGGAAGTAGTTATTGAAAATGCAGATGACACAAAAGCTAATTTTGCAGAAGTCCTTTAGCACCACTGCAGCTGCTGTAAGAAGCTTCAAATGAACTGCAGGCTGTTGCTCCCATTGCTGAAGGGGTGCAAAGGGGCTTAAAAGCAGGAGAATGTCAAGTGAGAACTCATAGCTGGGAAAGACAGGAAGGAGCAGACAGAAAGAATGACAAAAGTACCAAAGCCAAGAAATTGGAGAGAGAGAAGCCGAGCTCCCCGTTCTCAGGAACTTCGGTTGCCATCACAGGGGCTCAGCGCTTCTGGAAACATCACCGCTGAGATGAGCCGTTCGTCTTTGCTTGCCGGGTCGGGGTGGATTCTTGTTGCGGGGATATCGCCACCGGGCTTAGCAGCAAGGGTAGCAGCACCTGTAGCTGTAGTTACAGCAGGAAGGGTAGCAGTAGCGGGTGGTGCAGCAGTCTCCGCAGCTGTACCTGCGGCGGTAGTAGCTGCGGTAGTTGCAGGGGCTGCAGCAGCTGTAGCTACAGGGGCTGCAGCAGCTGTAGTTGCAGGGGTTGCAGTAGCTGTAGCTCCGGGAGCGGCAGACGGTCCTGTAGCAGGGTGTGTAGCACACGCTGTAGCAGCATGGGTAGCAGCAGGACATCTTGGGGTGGTGGAGGGAGGTGGGCGAACCTGAAAGAAAGCAGCGGGTAAAGGCTCAGCTTGCGGGGAATAGCAGTAGAGGTGGCTTGGTGGCATGAGTGTGGTGGGTTTGGAAAGAAATACCGAGCAGATCCCTCAGTCTTTGGATGTGATTTTGGCTTCCATTTTATCCAGCCCCTTTCGCCCAAGTGCTTCCTCCTTTGCAGATTAAACCCTGAGACACAGTTTCTATTCTTTAGCTTCTCCTCTTAAAATTCAATATAGAATCACAGAGTGGTTTGGGCTGAAAGGAACCTTAAAGATCATCTCCTTCTAACCTCCCTGCCCTGGGCAGGGCCACCTCCCACTAGCCCAGGTTGCTCCAAGCCCCCTCCAACCTGGCCTTGAACCCTTCCAGGGATGGGGCAGCCACAGCTTCTTTGGGTAACCTGGGCCAGGGTCTCACCACCCTCATAATACCCTCTACTTTTGGACTTTGAATCCAGGAGGTTCAGCTTGCAGATACACATCCAAATGGACATGTTTGTGTTGGGTGTCTGAATTCCCAGATGAGGTCAATCCTTGACAGCTAGTCCGCAGCTCAGGATATGCGCATGAGGTCTCCTAATGTTGGACCTGAATCCCAAGCCATGTTTTCAAACATTCTCAGAAGCATTCATACACAACATGACAAGTTCATTAAAGTCAGCCTCCTTGCCTGGTTTTAAGAAACTATTCTTTTCCTTTGAAACATTGGTTCACACATTTGGGAAGTACCAGTTCTAGCAAATACTGAAAATACTCTCTTGCACAGTGAAGAGCTAAAGTTTAAATCCTCTATTGCTGCTCAGAGCTGCTCCAGTGACTTCAAAGAGACTAAAGCAATACCTGTCTGTATTCAGTATTGCAACATCTTTCCATCAAAAAGCCATTTCCACTTTGCGTAATATACAATTCTGCCCACGAACCCAAATTGCAGTGTTAAGCACCACCAAGTAGAAAAAGAACATTTCCGTTCCATTTAAAAAGCCAAAGAAGTAGAGCTGTTGCAGCCTCTTACATGAAGGCAAAAATTCTAACTAGGCTTCACATCTTACCAAAGGTACCTGAATTTATCAATGTCCCCACTTTTTTTTTACCATATTAAAGGCATAAAGGATAAAATGCTTCTACCATCGTTATGAATCAGAGAATGCTGGTAAAGGACTTGTTCCCAAGTTAAAGGATGCTCTATGAGAACAGGAGCTGTACTTACCGAGTTCACTGAGGAGAGTAATCCAAGAGGAGCGGTGTGAGGAGTGTGGGGTTGTGAGGGCTTTTATACGGTTTCTGAGACCGGGGGAAGTCAACACAATTCTCCATGTGCTTCCATTGCCTGTTAGTCACAAACCAAATTTCGGAAGTACATCACCAGTCCAATTGCTGTAATTGTTTTCCTCCACATTTAGGACAATTTTCAAATTCCTATGGTGGTGTGATTACACCCTGTGAGATTCTTCCAGCCTAGAACTTTCCAGGGCAAATGGATATCTGGGAAATTCACCCAAAGGGCAACTGGGAATGAAACTGGAGGATGCACGGAACAGTTCCAGCTACACTGCCTGCCCAGCTGGGGACTCCATGGACTATTTCTTCATGTTATGTCCCTAAAAGGGAGGTGAATTCTGCACGTTGCGGTGTGACGTAAAATACCTGAGGAGGAAAGAGGCATTATACTATGTGCTTCAGGCTTCTACCAGCCGTTTTGATTCATTTCCGTCACAATTAATGACAGGCATTCCATTGATTCCTCTAGGTCCTTCCACTGCCTATAATTTGGCACACGCACTATGAGACGCTCAGGCCAAGGCACAGGATCAATTAAATGAGCACCTGAGCAACGTGTCTTAAGCTTTATGGTCTGTTTTTTTAGTTTTTTCTCTCTCTTTTCTGGATAAAATTGGTAGAAAATATTGCCTGAATGAGTGTCTCATGATGTCACACGCACACATGACGTATTTATATGAGAGATATAGCCACATGAGATTTATATATGCATTCCTAACACTGGGGCAAGTATTTCTGCGGGATCTGGTAGTGCAGAATCTGGGTTTCCCATTGATCTATCACAGGGACCGCAGCAGAGAAAAGGGGGAGAGCATTTTTTTAGGAAGGTGGCGGAAGCCAGTAGGATGGAGACCATTTCTGACTGGTGGGAAGCATTTACTGGGGGCGGGAGCTGGAGAGGTGTCCTGCGGAGCCCCTTGCTTTGCCATGGGCTTCAGCAGAATAAAAAGGCTGGGGAAGTGCTGCGACTTGCCCGCTGCAGAAGGGATTTTTCCAAGCCAGGAAAGGAGAAATCACTGCTTTGATTTTTCATGGCGGTGTTACCCGGTGAGATACGGCTGTATCTCTGCCCGTCTGCACCTCGTGGGGATAATGACTGTAATGACTTAGTTTTAATAAAGAGAAGCATTGCCTACCCCAGGGGCTCCCTTCCCCGTTCGGTTGTTTATTATACAACATCGAGGCACCTTAAAGTAACAAACTATTAATATTTAAATAATCCAAACATTGCTAAAGTAAGACTTTAATGACTGTTTTGGAAGAGCATTGATACCATAAATTCTGATGAAGCTCAGCACTCCTAGAATGTCTGTTATTATCCTCATTTAATATGCAAATGAGGCATGGCTCACTGAGTGAAGGTCATACAAGGAGATGTTTGTTGAGGAAAGAAAAAAAAAGGCGGTTCTTGACTTTCTGTGTTGTTCTCTGCTTCCTTTGGGCTTTGGGAAGTGGTCGATGAGGTTGAAAATCAGCATCGATAAGATTTGCTGTAAAATAATATTTATGATTTTTAACTTCTAAATATTCTGCTAACATCAGTGTTGCAGGATGTAATTTGCATTTTCTTTGGTGACATTCTGAAAGAATTTTTTTATGAGCAGGTGCAATGGTGAGGTATAAACTATGTGATTAATTTTTCCTCCCTCCTTTTTTATATGTACATGTATGTGTATGTAAAAATTACCAAAGGAATGATGAAATTTTATAAATTTTCTGGTTTTAGTTAGTGAACCAGACTAAAAGGAAATATTAAAGGTGTAAAATAAAAGTGTTTCAGAAGAAAAGGAGAAAATATTTTTTTTTTCCTCAAATACAAAACTCAGTTTTACGGGCACAAATAGGAGACAAAGAAAAGTGACACAAAATATTTTTGCCTCCCCTGCTACTCTGGCAGTAGGAATTTTTATTCTGTGAGAAAGAGAAGGTGCACCTGGTTTTATTTTTAAATGTATATTAGGTATAAATAAGTGTACAGACCATTTTTTTTCCTCTAGGAAATGCTGACATAATTCAGGCTACATACAAGTTTAATAAGTTAAAAATATCCCAAATATATTAATTTTTATTCTCTGTCATCTCTAATCTATGTCTCTGTCATTCTCTTGTCCATTCTGGTATCTCAATTCAATAATTAAAATGGAAGATGACCCAAAAAGTTTTAAGATGAAAGAGGCCGGTAACATTTGCAATGTCACGTGGAGGTGAAGGACAAGCTAATGATCCTTGATGTTGAAGAAACCAATTATATTAATTCAAGTTGTGACGTGTGCAAAAAAATTTAGTTTTGTTGCTGTTTGTGCAGGTCAGAAGATTGTAATTTCCGAGTGACCGAGGAACCTGCTTCATGGCGGCTGATACCAGGTCCCTCACAAAGAGGATTGAAACAGCCATTAATTGTCTTGGAAAATTACATACATGCATGAAATTTTTCAACTGCACAAAATTAGTAGAATATTTTGATGTCCCAAATATTGAAAATCAGAAATTGAGTGTGGGAAGTGTGAATTCACTAAAGCCTGCACTTCTGTACCTATAAACAAAAGTAATACGGGGAAGTGCCCTAAATAGACTTCAAGACATACGGCAACTTCAGTCACTAACTGAAAATACAATTTATTAAACAACCTTGTTAATTATAGAAAGATGGGGTCAAATTCACAGAGAAAATTATATTAAGACATTTAGTTAAAAGCCCTGACTCATGAGAATATTGCAGGTTTAAGCGTGTTAATCCCTATAAGATTTCAATTGTGTTTTGTCATCTTCATTTGTCAAATGATTTTTCCTATGTTGTTCCTTCATTTGATGTATTTTTCCAGCTGTAGTGGGTAGCGTTTATATCAGAATTAACATAAATTTTTTAGAAGTGTGTATTAAAAAGAACGTCTGAAAAAGTTAATGAAAATGTTGGTGTTTTCTCTCAGGATGGACATTTATGTTTTCTCTTTAACTTTTATTTTATCAAGTGCATAGTTATTTCATCTCCTGTCCAGTAATAAGTAATATTTTATCTTCATCAGTAATAAGATTATATAGAAACAATACATGTAATTCTTAAATACATACACAGAGGATGTATTTGTGTGTGTAGAGAAAAAAGACACCATAATTTCTTGAGACATGATTCACTTTTCCCTGTTTCTTCTGACAATATCCTATGGCTGACAATATTTATTGAAACAGTTCTAGTAATTGCTTTTATTTTTTTTAATAATGAAAGGCATTTCATATAAGTTTAAGTATTTTATTGGGTTTTTTTTACATTATATACAAAATTTAGATCTGAATATTTTTAGCAAGTGAAAAAATAGACTGTACTAATTAAAAGACAATCCATTTCCAATTTCATTGTGTTACTCTGAAATAGAAAAGTCTACAATACACTGCATCAACTGATAACTTCTCTTAAACTTTTAAAACAAATTCATGCGTAAAACCGAGCTACATTTAAATAAGAAACGAATACCTTCAGATGATGAATTTGCACTTCATGACCAGTTGAGGGAAACATTGATTTTCATTTCTAGACTGTTATATCAGATGAGAACATTTTCAGTAAAAGGAAATTAATACAACACTTCAGCACAGTGAACACAAAAAGCCTTCGTTAGTAGGTAATTTGTTTGAAATAACTTTCCAGAATTGCCTGCCATGTTACCATACGGTGAATTTTCAAAGCAGGGTTTGATGGATGTTTTTCATGGCTCAACCCGGGACTTGCAGGCTTCTTTTCTTCGCATTTCTCTTTTGCAGCCTCCTCTGCCAATCTCTTGAATAACCTGTTGAATAAGTGTCTCGGTTCTGCTTCATTTCTATGCTGTGCTTTTAACTGGATGCAAATTCACATGAACATTATTTCTGCTGGGAATTGGTTGCACCTGGCACTTACGGAATGAGGCAAGAAACCCTACAGCAATCCCTTCCCTCGTGGTCTACCCACCAGGGAAACCTCAGCGCCAAAGTCCATACTTCTGCCTCCTACACGCAGATCGGGGTTTGCTGGGGAGATGAAGCTCCTGCAGACCGCGAGGAGAAATGTTTCCTCTTGGAAATCACTTCCAAAACTCAATCTTCCTATGGCTCCGGATGGCTCCAGCCTGGGAACCGTCCTGGTAGGTTCATCCTTTCGTCATCAAGCTGACAGTCACTTTTACTTCGAGCAACTCTTCTCCCGCCCTGTCACGTGCTCTCCTGTTAATTATGGGGAAGAAGAGGCTTCCTCTCAAAGCCTCACCTTATCTGGAATCTGCATGCTTCTTGTCTTCCTTTGTAGAACAGTTTTTCCTGATGACAAGGGCTGGGAGACGCTTGCAGGATGCGTGCCCAAAAGCCAGTCCTGCCACGGCAGCAATGGGAAGGACTAAGCTCAGGGTTCACACATAGAATATCAACTGCAAAAAGTAATCTCCGGTGGAGAAATGGCAATATTTAAACTTTGATGTGCATTGGGAAGAGGTGAATGTGAGCTCCCGTGTCTTCTCGTACCAGGTATTTATTTCAGAGCTGTGGAAATCTTAGGGAGTCTGGCATTTGGTCCTTTTGGGATCCTCAAATATGGCATAACTTGGGCTGGAATGCAGTCAGCAAGCACTGATTTAATTTTCTTAAATCTTCACGTTTCTAAGCTGGTGTTTTGGAAATAAGCGATGTTTTGGCATGTTTGGTGGCAGAGCATAAGTGGCCATAAGTTTTGGCATGTGGTGGCACATAAGACACAGCAGATGTGAGATTTCAGGACTGTCTTGGAGGAGAGAGAAAATGAAGTGTTTAATGTGTTCTCAGTCACCTCAGACTCCACAGGATGCTTAAAATCACACATCTGAAAAGCTAAGACCTCCTTTTTCTGCCATGTGTCGGATAAATAATTAATAAAGTCAAACATAAAAGAAAAAAAAAATCCCATAAAAATATAACAGAAAGCAGTACTGCGATGCAAGGGCTTTTAATGAGAGTAAGAAGCACTGTACAGATACAGGTTGCAGTAGAAGAGAATAGGAATATCCAGAGATTCATACATTCTTTAAACAAAGAGTTTCTACATTTCACAGCAGATGCTTTTGGGACTACATTGGTGTTTGGCGAAGAGCAGGGCTGTCAGCGCAGCACACGGCTAGACGAGGCGTCCGCTCCGGATCTGCATCTCCTGTCGCAAAGCTACACCTTGAAATACACAGTATATCCACCAACAGAGGCTATGAAGGAAGAGTTCACCCTAAAAGCAGGTTATCTGAAATAGCTGCAGACATTGAAGAGCGATGCTAAGCACTCAGGATCACTCCTGAACCGCAACTGCTGTCACAGGAGCTTAGCAAAGGTGAAAATTCATACCGGAGCCATAAATCACTATTTTGCCTTTTGTCTCCTATCCGGTCACTACGTGGCTGGATTTAGCAGGGGTAGCAGGGGTAGCAGCTCCCATAGCTGTATCTACGGGTGTAGCAAGAAGAGTAGGGGTAGCAGTAGCGGGAGCTGTAGGAGGGGTAGCAGTCCCGGTAACCGCACAGACTCCCGTAGCCCCGGTAGCC
Organism: Limnodromus scolopaceus; assembly: GCA_028565335.1. Lineage (NCBI taxonomy): Eukaryota > Metazoa > Chordata > Aves > Charadriiformes > Scolopacidae > Limnodromus > Limnodromus scolopaceus. The sequence continues at coordinate 2,007,310 of JAOXNO010000017.1, forward strand.
GCAGGGGCTCCCGCAGTCGTAGGTCCGGTAGCTGTACACGGTCCCGTAGTTGCAGGGGGAGTAGCAGGAATCCTCACACTGGTTCTGGTAGCAGAAAGTCATCTTGGTGCGATGGAGGGAGGCAAGTCTGAAAGACAACAGAAGAGAAGAAGATAAGGTCTGCCCCAGAGACCAAGCGGCAGCTCACTGCTTCTAGCAGACTCCAAGTAACCATGGGAAAGAGGGAGAGGAGAGAAAGGTGAACATGGGAACCTCTCATGAAGAAAGGCTGAGGGACATGGGGCAGTTCTGGAGCAGAGCAAACTGAGAGGGGATCCCATCGATGTTGAGCAACAGCTGAAAGGTGGGGGGCAAGAGGATGGGGCCAGGCTCTTCTCAGTGGTGCCCGGAGATAGGACAAGGGGCAACAGGCACAAAGTAGAACATGGGAAATTCCATGTGAACATGAGGAAAAATTTCTCTCTTTTGAGGGTGTCAGAGCCCTGGAATAGGCTGCTCATAGAGCATGTGGAGTTTCCTTCTCTGGAGAGACTCCAAACCTGCCTGGACACCTTCTTGTGCAACCTGCTCTTGGTGCGATCTGCTTGGGCACAGGGTGGGACAAGGTGGTCTCCAGAGGTCCCTTCCAACCCCCGTTGGTCTGTAATTCTGTGATTCTGTGAACCAATCCAACATCTCCATTCAAGGCTATATCCCAGCTCCTTCTTGCCCGACTCGCTCCTTTCTGTTTTCTCTCCTTTTTTTTCCTCCATAAAAATATTTTATGCTACTTTTCTTGTTGCTATTGCTTAAAATTGGCAGTTTGGATGCAGATAGTATTTTAGAGAGGATATTTTTATGATTAGGTTGTCTGTGTCTGATGGTTCTCTAAAAACCATAAGTGGACAGTAGTTCAGGAATGAATTCTGCCAGTTTTTGCTATTGAGACAAGACACCACAGAATAAATCCTCTCCCTGTGCAAGCCAGCAGTGCTTTGCTGAAAAAGCCAGCTTGTTTGTTTGGACCTGTGTCCTTGTCTTAATTACCAGTTGAATAGATACTTGTTTTTTGTTCGAAATAATGGAAAAATTGCAATGCATTGTCGGCTTTAAAATAAAGAATCCTGAAATGCTTCAATATATCATAAAATAAGGTAATTTTTCATAGTGCATGGCTAGATGAGACAATATCCTAAGCTTATGTAAGCATCTTAACATCCCATTTTTAATAAAAAAAGAATTGTACCGGCGTGGCTGTGAAATCACAGCCTTTGCTTTTAAAATACAACTGCCGTCTGTACAGCAATGCAGCAAACCCACAGCGTCTACACAGCAATACGGGACATTGTAGTAAGATATTGACTTACCAAGTTCGGTGAGAACGTAAGTCTGGAGATGCGAGTGGAGAACCTTGAGTTTCTCTCCCTTTTATATATTTATCTGACCAAACCTACTGTGCTTTAAACTCGTATTCATCACAAAACAAATTCACTTGTGCACGTCATTCCTTCAGTTGATGTAATTGTTTTTCATAGTTTGTGATTATTAGTCAGTTCTTGGCTTCCAAAAGCATGACATTGCATTGCAGTTTTCTTTCATGTTCAGACTTCCTGGTCAATTATATTTGTAGAATTAGTGTGGCGAAATCTGAGTTATAACAGGAAAGGGAAGGAAGGATAATGAGAGCAGGATTGATTGATGTTCGCAATGCCAATTTTGGAGCAATGGACAAATATCAGCATATGAAACTTGCAATGGTTTGAGGAAGAAAGAATTTTAAAATTTTTACAGAAATAATAATATCGAGAAAGCATTTCTTGTTTCTTTCTATTTCAAAATTGCATTTTTAGGTCAGAACATTGGCATTATTTCTATTTATAATTTTGTTCGCATTTTTTCCAGCTCAAAAGCAGAAGTGTAAGAAGGGTGTTTGGGATTAGAGGACGAGACGGGTCTGTACCTTGCTGCACTCAGATATACATGGACATGTGAACTGTATACTGTGACCTGACACAGGAAAGTAATTCTTTAGATAATCCGATTTATTTTCTTGCTGTGCTCTATCTTTTACTGAACTTCAACAGCCACCTCCTAAGTCTACACAGAAGGAAACTGGGGTCCTTTTTAGTGTAAGAACAGTGGAAATATTTTTGAATAAGGTAAAGAGTCGGTGACAAGACTTTTTGAGAATCGTAAAGCAGGGAGCAATCAATAAATCTAAAGACTTTCAAATAGAAATAACGATATTTGAAATTTCCAGGCTTTGCACCATAGGCGAAATAAACTTCCAAATTCAAGTCTTCTTGAGAAACAGCCTAAGTGACGCAAATTTAATTGCATCAAAATAAAACTGCTTAGTGATTGTTTACACTCAGATCAGAAAATTATTCACTCAGGAGTTCATTACAAGGAACAAGATAAAACAACGCGGAACGTATCTCCATAATAACTGTAGTTTTCCCAAGAAGTCCCTCAAATGCTAAATATGGCTCAACGTGACATCTTCTTAATGTTGTTGAGGTGTTTACCTTAATGTTGTTAATGACAGTGAATAATGCGGAGCCCTGTGAATGTGACCTGGTAAGAAGCAACATCCCGGTCTTCCCTGGTGACCTTCAGCTCAAAACACTGCTGTTTACTCGCAGTTAAAGGCAGGATAATAACAGGCATGTCAGATGTTCTGGCCCTTTCTCTAAATTTTGAATATCAAAGCCTTCATTAATACTTATTAAAGATTTAAACATACAAAGAGATTTATTATTTAAATATTAATACTATGTTAGTGGAAACCACCCCGGTGTTATGTAACACAGTTTCTAAAAACATATATCGGGTTATCCTGTTTTATACTTTATTAAGGTTGTAATTTATAGCTTCAGAATTGGGTCTCTGGAAGTTTTTTTCTCTGCAAATACGTCATATACATACCATTTCAATGCTTATAGGACAATTTTCTCACTGAATCAATAAGCACAGCAATATCCTATTGCGTGATGGCATTGAACCAAGGACATGGTCTTTCCCCCTTTACTGGTCACAGGAAATGTTGGAAGGGGTTGGTAATACCATGGTGTCTCACGTGTCATTAAAGTTATGAAATACGTGAAAAGGAGAGGCTACCCCTTCCACAAGTATTTCAGAAAAAAAATGTACAACAAAGCACATGGATGGTGGGGCTGGTCTTCCAAAAGTGGCGTATTTGGTAATTTGGATGTCTTTGCATATTCTGTCGATTTGTTGCTCTATGGAAGAGTGAATTCAGCAGAATGATACCAAGGCTTAATTGCCTTCTATAGTTTGGAGATCAAAGGAACCCGGAGGGTGTAGCCTGCATGTCACAGTGCTGGACCAATAATCAGAAACCCCGGGGAGAACCGGTATCTCAATGAGAAGGAGTCATGGGGGAAGTCAAATGTGGTTGGTAATTGGAACCGACCCAGGGCTCAGACATGTCTTTCACGCGCTGGGCGGGACTGAGCGCTCTATAAAAACCCACGCTGCTGAGAATCATGCATTCGCTTCTCCTGCCTTCTCCTCCTCACAGAAGTGGGTAAGTCAGAATACATTTAGAAAACCTAGTGAATAATGAAGAGATATATTTGATACTGTTTCCCCCCCTCTTTTACCCTCCCTCTTAGTTTCTAATCTAGATTAAAGCATTGGGAATTAAGGTTGTGATTTGATGAGAATTATTTATGTGTAAGGTATCCTTTCCTCCTTGGATTTTCATTAATATTTGAGTGTTTAAAACCGTGTCAGTTCTGCACGTTTCCCTCTTCTCCCTTGAAATCTTTGTCTTGGTACGGCTATGAAGGATTTTTCAGTTTATTTCCTGACGGCTTCCTTTTGACACAGGGGTCATGGTTCACAATCCCATCTCCTATCATGATCCGCGGGTGCAGCTGGTGGGGCTGTGCGGGAGAGATCAGAAAGGCTGGTCAGGATGGAGGATTAGGGGGAAGACTCAGCTTCAGAAATCAGGATAGAACAATAGATGAGCACAGAGGCTGTCCGGCAGTGTGCCTGGGTTTGCTGGCTCTCCTTCCCTCCCTGCATATTTGCAGCATTTATTTGAGATTTACTTGCTGTTGGGAGCATTGTTTTACAGGCTTTTTCTTCCCTGCTGTGTTTTAGGCTTACCTCCCTCCATCGCACCGAGATGACTTTCTGCTACCAGAACCAGTGTGAGGATTCCTGCTACTCCCCCTGCAACTACGGGACCGTGTACAGCTACCGGACCTACGACTGCGGGAGCCCCTGCGGCTACCGGGGCTACGGGAGTCTGTGCGGTTACCGGGACTGCTACCCCTCCTACAGCTCCCGCTACTGCTACCCCTACTCTTCTTGCTACACCCGTAGATACAGCTATGGGAGCTGCTACCCCTGCTACCCCTGCTAAATCCGGATGGATTTAATGGGAAACGAGGACTGAGAATGAATTACGGAATTCACGGCTGCTGTCAGGGGGAGGGTTTGCAGGGGCCCTGAGTCCAGGACTGCGACTGAAAGCCGTAGTATTTTGGGGAGCTCAGTGTTTCTGTAAAACTCCTTCAATATTCTTCCAAAATGCTTTGTCTTCCTTCTTTTCCTACTGATTTCTTAACCCTACTAGCCTTCCTATGGATATGTTTTGACTTAACTGCTTTTGAAGCTATACCAAAGAATAAATCATCTGATCAAATTTGTATCATTGGACTTAAACAAGTGGAAAAGTTTGAAAATGGAAATTGATAGCCAAATGCTACAGCTGTAGCAGCAAAAATGACCCTCGGAGATTTTCTGCAGATATAGTTTAATCTTTGTAGGCTTTCCTTCTGCTTCTGCTTTCTGTGTTATTTTAGATCATAATTGTGAGCTTTATTCTTATTAAAAATGTTATAGCATCATCACGTGTCCCTGTTTTTTGTTTTCTGACATGGATGTACACCGATTTTTGTCCCCTGCTGGGTGTGTTTTATGGGGACATACTGCACCCTGTAGCTGTTATGAATTTCAGCTGAACCTGAGCCCAGCTTTTGCAAACGAATAACCCAATACTATCTCAGAAAATGAATTCACCCATTCTGGAATTTCCTAGGAAGGATGTGGAAATATTCCTTTAAATTTGCCTCAGCATCCCAGTGCATGTGCAGACATTGGACATAACAGCACCACATCGTAGAGATTTGTAGATGCACAGACTGCCTGCAGGCAAACCCAATTTCACTGGGGAATAAGCCAAGAAGTTGGGAGAAAAATCTCTTTTTTTCTCAAGAGCTTTTGTGCTGGCAGTGTCTGGGAGGATGCTTTCTGGATTTAGGGATCTGATCTGTTACAAGCAGAAGATTGCACACTTTCCGTTCACCTTGTTAAGTGCCGGTGAGAAGAAATGGTTGCGTTACTGCGAGGCTCCATTTGAATGACAAAGAAACACCATGAATTTCCCAGCCTGCACAATCACACCATGGTTATTAGGGCAAGATCCCTTGACGCAAGTCTGAAGGGAATCTATTATTCATGACTGAAGTACCTAACAGGCAGCAGCAGAAACCTCTTAATAGCGCGCTGCTGTAACGCAGTCCAGGCATAAAACAGCCAGAGAAGTGCTTTGAAATCTCTATTAAACCCTAGAACCCTTATTGTGAGTGTAATTGCTGTCCTTTGAAGAACACACACAGAGGTGCCTTGAGAGCAGTCTCACAAGAGCAACAGAGCTCCATTCTTATGCTACAGTACAAAATATGAGTGCCAAAACCCCTTGAAAAACTCTGCAAGTAAAGCTGAGGGTTACACTTCCAGCAGCTTCGGAGATGAAGCTTTCTCCTGGATTCCGAAGAGCTTTATTCCCAGGAAAGCACTCACCGACTCTGGCACCTGATGTGGTCTCCACAGTAGCACAGTGCAAATGGTTGTTCAACCTGTATCTTGACATTAAGGTCTATAAATTCAGTTGGGACTGGGCATAATTTCATTTTTTTTCATTAGCTAAATCTATGAAAACAAATCTGGAAAGTTATAAATTACTAGGTAAAAGCTGGAAAGGATTAAGTGTCTCAGAGTGCACAAGTAAGAGACAATTTTAGCTTAAAATAATTACTCAGTAGTTCTACAGATTGTTTGCAGATTTAGCTGCTTTAACAGCAGACCAAGTTATAAGAAAGAGTTAGAAATACATGGAATGCCACACACATATAGGTTGCTTCCACTCCAGGAAATCTTAAGATAAGACTAGAAGGATTTCCACATTTCTGGGATGAGAAAGCAAAGTAACTAATTGTAGGGTCTGTCATGGTTGTTTGTACGGAGCCACATTTGAATGGAAAATATGAAGGCTATAAAATCCCATTCTGACTAAAGCATATATTGAAATGTCTCAACACGTACTTTTGAAGTGAATATTATTCAATAATGAAGCACCTAACAAGGGCAGTAAGCTTTTAATGGGGTAATAACACACTATAAATATATAACATAGTTACGAGCGTCTGAGGAGTGCTTTGAACTATCTAGGGTGGAAAAACGTGAAGCCATTGTATATTTCCGCTTGAGAAAAGGACCACAAAGTAACAAATAAATTCACCGATACTTTTCCCTTCAAAGGAGGATGCTTTCCTTCAAAAGGTGACCCTTACACCTGGGTTGATAGCTCCTTTGTATCTGTTGTGTGCTACAACACAAGGGTGTCCATCACAAGCTGGTGAACCTCCCACAAACCCTGTTCGCTAACCCAAGTGCCACCTGATGTTTAACCGCGTGGCTCGAGCTTCATTATCAACATGTCCCTGGCCAATATGGAAAATCAGAAGAGTGAACTCATAGGACCAACCAAAAGCCACGTTATTGATGCAATGTGCAGTCTTTAATGTAGATGAAAAATGCAACAGACAGTGACAGCAGTAAAATAAAACAAAAGAGGAACAATTAATTGGAAACACAAAAATAATAAGGCTGCAGCAAGGCACAACCCAGGGGCCCACCCCAGAGATTACCCCTTCTATTGCATGTTGGGGGTCTCGAGCTGAGGAGAGCAGAGGAGACTCATCCAAGTATGAGAGCAGCTCCATTGTATGGCAGATGGAGGGGAGTTTTAGAGGCCTCCAGCTGGAGATCAGCAAAGTTACACTCTGCAAATAAACAAGGACTGTAAAATTCAAGTAGCTGCTTTGTCACAGCCTAAGGAAGGGCTGAAAGCTTTGCTCAGCGTCTGGTGGTAGAAGACAAGAGATGCTATCTGTGGAGATGGAGGGCAGAGGCAACGCTGAACTCCGTGGACCTTTGGCATTTAGCAGGGCCCACAGTTACCACTGAGGTACCTGTGGCCTCGGCGCAGGCCACCGTATCCGCAGCTCCCAAAGCCTCCATAGCCCCCAGAAAGACCATAGCCTCCAAAGCCCCCATAGCC
>JAOXNO010000017.1:2014769-2027189 GCA_028565335.1 Limnodromus scolopaceus
GGGCTATGGGGGTTATGGAGGCCTTGGGGGCTATGGAGGCTTTGGTGGCTCTGGGATGTCTGGAGGCCTTGGGGGCTGTGGATACGGCGGCTGGGCCCGAGGCCACAGGTACCTCAGTGGCAACTGTGGGCCCTGCTAAATCCCAAATATCCATGGAGTTCAGTGCTGCCTCTGCCGTTGGTCTTCACAGTTATCACCTCTTGTCTTCTATCACCAGATGCAGAACAAAGCTTTCAGCCCTTCCTTAGGCTATGACAAAGCAGCTACTTGAACTTTATGGTTCTTGTTTATTTGCACAGAGTAACTTTGCTGATCTCCAGCTGGAGGCTTTAGGGTTTCCAGCTCTACCTCCAAAAACTCCCCCCCATCTGCTATACAGTGGAACTTTTTGCGTCCTTGGATGAATCTCGTCTGCTTTTCCCAGCTCTGAGACCCCCAATCTGCAACAGGAGGGGGAATCTCTGGGGTGGACCCCTGTGTGGTACCTTGCTGCAGCCTTTTGATTTTCGTGTTTCCAATTAATTGTTTCTGTGTTGTTTTGTTTCTTGCTGTTGCTGTCTGTTGCATTTTCCATCTACATTAAAGAATCTGCATTCCACGAACAATTTTTTTGGCTCTGAATTTGTTCTTCACTGTGGCTGAAATTATTTCAAGAAGTGAGCAATGATATGAAATGTCAGATTGAATCACAGAATCATATAATGTTTGAGGTTGGAAGGGACCTTTAAGATCATCAAGTCCAACCATCAACCCAACACTGCCAAAACCACCACTAAACCATGTCCCTCAGCATCACGTCTGACTGGCTCTGCACTGGCCAACAGCCAGTGTTGGGGACTCTACTACTGCCCTGGGCATCTTGTTCCAATGTCTGATAACCCTTTCAGTGAAGAAACTTTTCCTAATATCCATCCTAAACCTCCCCTGACACAACTTCAGGACTTTTCATCTTGTCCCATCACCTGTTCTTTGGGAGAAGAGACTGACCCCCCCGGCTGCACCCTCCTTTCAGGGAGCTGTAGAGAGTGAGAAGGCCTCCCCTCCTTTTCTCCAGGCTGAACATCCCCAGCTCCCTCAGCCGCTCCTCATAACACTTGTGTCCAGACCCCTAGATGACAATCCATTTGCTAAAAACATTTGTGGAACCTCTGACTTTTTCTCAGAAAAAGCTTTTGAACTTCAAGGTAGGGGAGTTACTAGCAAATGATTAGCTTTGTTACCAGAGACAGATTTCAAAGGTGAAGTACAATTTTTTTTACGCGAGGTTTGTAGAGGAACGAAAGCTAGATTTGTGGCGTATTTCTTCCCCATTCATACTCTGCACCCTGTTCCCACTGGAGAGTGATGATGCTCCAGGTGATGCGTAGAGCTTGCACCCTGCAATGTGGCCAGTGCATTCATCATTGCTGTCACCTTTAGGTGGCCTGAGGGCATCCTTCCCCTGTGACCTCAGGGAAGCTCTGCACCATGTAGTGGTGTTTATGGCAGTGTTAGGTTGCTGGTTAGACTCGATGATCTTAAAGGTTCCTTCCAACCTAGACAATTCTATGATTCCACATGTCAGAGGTCCCTGCATGGGCTGCATGTTTCTCCACCCTGCCAGCTGCACCCAGGTATTCACATCTTGCTTTAGGTTTGGGTCAAAGAGCTGAAAAGTTGCTCTATACTGAGATGGACGTGCTAAATTTGGAGCTGAGCATTGCCCAAGCACTTGCGGGGACTGCTCTTACAAGCGGCAACTGCCAGGGACTGAGCTTGGTCCTGGGGAGTGTCAATTGTTCAGCACATGTTCAATGACATTGCATAGAAAAGTATTCCTGGGATTTTGTGACATTTGCGCTCAAAGAAGAAACACAGAATGCCTACGACTGAGGATAAATATTCCACAAATTCAATTGATAAAGAAGAGAATGATTATGCAGTAATGAAAACTAGAAGACATACTTTGGTACAGAAAATTTATTTGGAAAGAGACAGCTTTTCTACAACTCTGGAACAAAATCATACAGAATATGAAGACCATCTTTCCAGGGGTTCAGCGAGGCTCTGGCTAATCACCAGGGCCAACACGTTACAGTCTATAAAAAATGGTTTTTCTCCTTTGGAGCAGTTACTGTGTGCAATTTCTAGCATCCTAAGTCACCTCTCTAAGTTCAGTGCCAATAATATAACTGAAATAAGACAAAGCACAATGTAAGCAGATGACTAAACTGGAAAGCCAGAGGCTAACAGATCTAAACTAAAGGCAAAATGAGAAAATGCACACATGAGCCTGCCTTTCCCAGGTGCTGAGCATTTACAGCTCTCATTCTTTTCAGCTGGAGCCAGGCAGCACCCAGCACTGGGGCTGGTGTCTATGAGCTCCACCCCCAATTTACATCTCAAGTTTCCTTTGCTGCTGCTTTAAATTACTCTGCGCACACCACAGCTGGGCTTTAGTATGTCCACCGTTTCCCAGAGCGGTACGAATTGCATGGATGTGTCCATTGGGAAGAATAGGTGTAGGAGTATTTTGGGGCGCACCGCGGCTCGGGTCGGGCGATGATCTTGGGGGCAAGTTTCTCTGCTGCTGCCTCCAGCCTCCCTGTCACCTCCGCTGGCAGAGGTGCCGCAGCAGGGGGCTCTGCCAGGGCCACTTCGGAGGGCTCGGAGGCTCCCACGACGGTTTGCTGCGGGTAGGTGGTGAGGATGGGCCCTGGGAAGGTGACAACAACGGGCGGTGGGTAGATAATCACCCGGGAGTCACCGCAGGTCACCACGCAGGGCTCGTTGCTGCTGGTGGCCAGGGGCTGGGGACACTTTGCCTCGCAGGGGTTGGTGCACGCCAGCTGGTTGGAGGCCATTGCCTGGTTGTGGTAGGGGAGTGCCTGCAAATTATGTGCAAAATTAGAAGAAAAAAAACCCCAACCCACATCAAAAACACGCACTTGGTTATTGACGCTTCTAAGCTTGGCTCTAAGAGATCTTTAGAGAGAGAGAATTTGGATAAAGACAGCAGTCGAGCTCCTTTTCTTATATCTGCCACCATTTACTTAGCCGGCACCTATTTGTCCTTTCTAATTTGCTGCTTTAAGCTTTCTCTTTTTGCTTTTCTTCCTCTTGGAGCAAAAATCCTCCCCTTTCTTCGTGTGCTGCCTCCCAAACAGCCGTCTGCTCTGAAACCTCCCAGTCCCGTGTAATATTTCCTGGAGACAAGTCTGAACCAGTTCCCAAAGCATCTCCCTTCCTCCCACACGCAGCTTCTCAGAGCAGCGTCTGTGGTTTACAGCTGGGGTGCAAGGGAGAGAGGGGAAAAAAAAATATCTGTTTTTGTAATAGACTTAAGAGTTGGGTAATCTGTTTAGCAGTCTGCTTAATTTCCTTTATTCTTTTCCTTGCGGATGCTTGTTATTATCAGGCATTAAAATGTTCCACTAAAACACAAAGAAGTGAAGGGTTAAGAAGAAATGGAGGGTTAAAAATACTGGTTTAATAAGTAAGACACATCACTTGAAATACTTATGTTGTGGTGATATTGTCAACCCAAATAAGCTAGAGTATATGCTTTTAATAGTGTTTATTTCTGTCTCCAGATTAAATTTTCACATAAAAGCTAATTCTCCATGGTATAGCATTGTGCTTTTTTTTTAAAAAAAAAAATTGTAAATCAAAGATAGCTTATAGCAAGGAATAAGGCAAAAGTATCATTTTATTCTCGGTTGAGTCCCGTGTGCTGCAGGTAGTAGAAATGCCGTCCTTGGGAACATGCGGAAGACAAGGACTAGGGGAGATGGCAGCTTTGCAGGATCCTTGCAACAAGCAAACAGAAAATGCAGAATGTTTCAAAGGCAGATGGTGGGTGATTTGGAGTTGACCTTTGAAATCAGTAAATCTCATCTACGGAGGAGTAGTACACAGGATCCTAAAATATGCAGCCAGCAACACTTTCTATAAATAAACTATTATATTGCCAAGCAGCAAGTTAAAAATATCCTGAAAGTGACTTTCCTCCACTTGAGGAGCTCAGTGCTGTTTTGCCCTGGGGCCAGCAACATGTTGGCACAGGGGAATGGGCAAGGCAATGAGCTTTTTGGGCTATTTACTTGTCTCAACTATATTCGGAGGAAAGCAAAAGTATTCTTAAATGCATCATTCTGGGAAAAAAAAAAAAAGACAAAAACCCCATGCATAGCATTTTCCCCCAAAAGTCCTTAGGTTAGAATGTAGCTTTGATCTGAAAAAATTAATTTCTGTAAAAACACATTGAAATACTAGCAAAGTTGTGATAGTTAGACACGAAAGCTTATTTCCAGTTACGTTAAGTAATAATATCTAATAACCACTTGGTGTAGCTCGTTGTGACTCCAATTAAATGAGCTGAGGATGGGTAGATTACAAACAGCAGCAACGCTGCATGCCTATAGCTACACAGAACTGACTTCCAACAAGGATTTGACTTCAATAGTTATAAAATCATAGGATAATTATCTATGAAATCCCCCCACCTAATGGCTGCTGAATCCCCATATCATGCCATATATGCAAAACCAATGTTGAAATCTATTCTCAGAGCCCTTCTGAAAATTTTTCAGAATTAAGAGATTGAAATTCCTAATTCTCCCCATAAAATTAACAGCCCAAAGCAGTCTTGAAAAGCCCTTGCTTTTATTTTTACATCCTTTATCCAGCATAGAGAGCATCTATAGAAAGACGCTTACTAATGTCTCTGAGAGTCAGAACATTTATGCCGGATTTAGTCCCGATTTTAAAAAAAAAAATCATGCTAAAGCAAAATTAAACTCAAGGTTTTTATAGTGGTCAAATCAGACTTACTCAGTGTACCGGAGAGAACAAGTCAAGAGAAGTAGCTTGAAAAGCCTGGCGCGGGAGAGAGTATTTATACCCTTTCTCAGATCGCCCGGAGGAGCTGAGACACCCTTTGTGTAAAGGGCTTTAATTACTTATGAAGCAAACTTTGTTGCATGTATTACTCCTGTAGTTGCAGTAATTGTTTTGCTCACTGTTTATGATTATCTAGAGCTGAGTTAGGTAATAATCCAAAATGCAGATGGGAACTTGCAGGTTCTTTCATCTTGAAATTTCCTGGTTTTGCTCCACTGATTTCATTAAGGATTAAAAATACACTGAGAATTAATAGACTTCTGGGGACTTATCTTTGCCAAAGGGAGTCTCCAAGATCTCAGTGGCACAGTGTGTCAGCACACACAGGATTTACTTTCCTTGTTGGAAATACCAGTATTCATCTAGTGCTTGTCTCCTGGCCAAGATAAAACTCTAGAAACACAGGGCTTGTTTTTCGTCTGATAGCAAGTTAATGAGGATACAGGTGTGTTCTTGCCTATGCCAGAGGAAGTATCTGGTGCAGAAACTACAAAGAGCAAAAACTGTCAGAGAGCTATCTTTTAAAGAAAAATGAAGCCATCTCCAATTATGAGGCTTAAAATGAGGAGTTGATTAAATAAATGTTTTACATATTTCATTCCGCATGAGGTCAGAGCAGTCTAAATCCACTAGGATGTTATTACTATTAACATAAAATAATTTCCATGTATGACATACTAACAGATGTTTGTGAACTTCTTTGAAATATTCTGATGTCTCCAGAATATTCCTGATAAGCTCCACAGCCCAGGGGATCTTTAGGGATGCCTCATAAAATAAGAATAATTAATGCCATTAATGCATCATGTCATAAACACATACATTTAAATGTGCCTGCCTTTTTCTTCCCTCCAGAGGGAAGAGTGAATTGATTTCTGGGAAAATGGGTGTGCTGCTGGCGCACTTGGACAAGGTCCTCTTGGTGACCTCTGCCACCGGAGGGAGCCTCTGTGTCCATGGGAGCTTCTGTGTCCATGGAGTCTCCCATCACGCACAGCACCTCCCTGCGCACAGGGGCAGGAATGAATCCCTCAGTCCTGGCTGGGGCAGTGCTCAGCCTGTGGGAAGGTGCCGTGGCAGAGGCAGCCTCAGGTTTTCATGAGTTAGTCCTAGGAAGGTCAGATGAACGTCATATATGTCAGAAGAGCTCTCAATTCAGCTGAAAAAAATATAGTTTCTAGATTTCTTTTTTTCTTCTCCTCCCTAAGTTTTCAGTATCTCTTGTCTCTCTTTGGTAATTCCTAACTGGAAGACCACTCCCCTCCAAGGATGCACCCCAAAATTGCTGTTTAAAAACATGGATATTAAAGCACATGCAAGAAGTATGAAATTTTCCCCTGCAGAAGGATTCTAGCTCTGCACTCCAGATTTTCCCCCCAGTCAATCTCTGTGGTGTTTGGGAGATCCCTGACAGAACTAGGAACTGAATCCTGGCTGGCATATTAACATGCAGTCCCTAAACTACAACATCATTAATTCTTCAAAATTCTCCCATAATGTAGCAAAACTATACAGAATTTTCTTTTTTCCCCCCCCAGTTTTTGTCTTGTCTGGAGTGACTAACAAAGGGAATAAAGGGCAAAGAGTAATGCAGACTGCATACACCACAATATAGAAGGTTAATATTGTCAGCGCCTATTAACTTGAAATTGTTTTAGAAAATTATATCCTTGTGGAAGGCAGGGATGGGGTAATAACACCTCTTGCCTCGCTCAGATATGGTTTATGTGGCCAAACGAGTTCTGTTCAACTTCAGAGCACAGAAGTTTTGTTTGTAAAGCTGAGTCAGGAGCGCTTGCTAATGAAGAAATAATCAAAGGAAAATGCTTGGGGATGGATGCTTTGCTGATGCAGGTCTGCAACATTCAGTCTCTTCACTTCAAAGAGGCTCTACTTGCTTACATCATCTCAACATGTTTTATATCAGCAAGAATTCTGCTCATTAGGCAAGTATAAACTGAAACAGGTGCAGATTGGTAGCAAGAGTTAATTCTGTATTAATGTATAGATCCACTCTTTTTTTACACTAACAGAACCTGTGCCTCTCTGATTTTATACAAACCACAAGTGAAAGTTGAATAATCCAAAGTTTGAGGCAATGAATCACAGTATAATTAGGACAATGCCAGAAATGACCTTGATATATCTCCTTAAAGGTGATGCTATTGCCCAACACTAGGCGTCACCTCCAGCTATTATCATAATGCAGCTATTTGCATGGGCAACGTATTAATAAGTGTTTGTGAAACATTTTCAGTCTTCAGAACATTCCCATGGTGTTTAATTATGCAGGGTGTTTCCAGAAACACCTCATAAATCCTAATTGATGGCAGATGATTTAACAAATCTCTTCAGCTACTGGAAAAAAAAATGGACTGGGTATATGACAGGGTAAAGGGACAGACCCTTTTTTGAAGGTCTTTTGATAAGATTTGGTGGGTAAAAAGGGGAGATGATGGTATGATGGCCTCATGGTATGTGCTGGCTGGCTTCTTGCTTTCCAGCCTTGTCAGGATTCCCACAGTTCTGGAGGGGCTGGGGTTCACTGGCTTTTCTTTGTCTTTACCAACACATTTCTAGGGCTTAGCAGAGCAGTGAAAAACCCCTGAATGCAGTAGGAGAACCCAGGACTTGTATTTTTTTGTTTACTTCTAGGTGGAGTTAAACTAGATTTTTGAATACAGAAAAATAACAAAGAGCTGTCCACAAAATATTAGCTGGTGTTATAAACTTAGAGGAAATAATTTTTGGAGGACCACAGAAGAAAGGGAATTAAGGGAGTATGGTAGAAGAAAGACATCTCCCTCACCACTTGCTGACCAGAAGCATCCTGAAATATATCGCAATACCATAAAATTAAAATGCTGGCTCGTTCAGCACAGGAAAACAAATTAAGTTATTTAAATTACCTGCAATCTGTTTGGTTTATACCTACGTTGCATGCTCTCCCTGATCCCAGCAGGTTGGGGTTTTTTTTGGTTAATCCTGTTTGTTGCTGTGTAGGTGGAAACCAGAGTCATGTGGACACAAGACGCAGAGTTAACTCTGTCACGTTCGGCCTCCACAGCTCCCTCTGGTTGCCCCACACAGTATTACACAACCGGCCTAATTTTCCATTTCAGTCTTGAGTTATCCTTTTTCTCACCCACCCCAGCTCTTCACTACAGCATCAGGCAGCAGCGTGTAGGTAACAAACTTCTGTCGTGTGTAAGGTGCTCAGCCCTTGTCTGAAGTGAATTGTTATCTTTCTTCAATATGTATATAAAAATTGATGATGAAGATGTTGGTTGGTTTCTTAGAGTTAGATGAGGAGCAGACCAGTCTCGTTATAACTATGTACATCAGCTTTATATTACCTGGAATGCCATAATCAAAATGAAGGCTACATTGTGTTGGCTATGAAATACCAACATAAGGGACAGTCCCTGAATGGGATCACATCTAGGATCATCTGTCTGACCCGTTGAAAGGTGGGGAAGGAGCTGTTGTCACCCTTTATAGATCAGGAATGAATGTGGGAAAGTAAAAGGTTCAACTGTCATTCCAGGCCAGCACAAGTTAAGGAGAAGATGGAGCTGAGCCATTGGTAAAGGTGTATGTCAGTAAAGGTGATGGGTATAAACTGAAATGAGAGGTTCAGATTGACCTAAGAAGGAGGGGAAAAAAAAAAAAAGTAAAAAAATTACCCACGAAGGGGACCCTCAGCATCATAGTTTGAATGTTTTGAACAAGAGGTTGGGATGAGAGACCTAAGAAAATGCTAGAAATACAGAATTAGGTTTGCTTTATCAAGCTGTAACATCTCTCTATCACTTTCAGTCATTTTATCTAAAATGTCATGTGCAGATCTGAACCTTTGATATAAAGTATAGTTGTTCCTTAATGAGTAGAGGACATACAACATCCGTCTTGGGATACAAAAAGGAAGGACAGTTTTCCATTGTGTGGCATCAGAGCTTGCTGAAAGACTGATTTGCAATACTGCAGAAGATCATGTACAGCCTTCCCAAAGTTCTTTGAAAGTATTTGAGCTCAGCCTTCAACAGGATATATTTAACAAGTGAATTTTCCCCCCAGGGGAATCCCACACATTCATCTTGAATTTTAAAGACAATTTATGGCATGGAAACCTGAAGTTATTTAATCAGGAACAAACCACAGGAATGTAAACACATTATGCAGGAGAATGAATGAAGTATTTTTAGCAATCTGTGGGTGAGGCAGCTAAATCTGATGTGAGTCATCCCGTGTCCTCCCTGGCAGACCTGGGATGGTTAGAGGGTGAGAAACGCTGCCCAGCACTCCGACCTCTGCTTCCACGCACCCTGGGGGGGGCGACTTCTAATGGACACTGAAGTGCTCAAAGCTCAAGGGCTAGAACTAACAATATATTGACAAAATATCATGAATGAAACTTTTACGCATAAAACTTAAAATTGTGTTATTACTTGACATTTGAATGTAAGGAGCCTGATAATCATAGTCATAGAATGGTTTGGGTTGGAAGGAACCTTAGAGATCATTTAGTTCCAACCCCCCTGCCCTGGGCGGGGACACCTCCCACTAGACCAGGTTGCTCAAAGCCCCATCCAGCCTGGCCTTGAACACCTCCAGGGATGGGGCATCCACGACTTCCCTGGGCAACCTGTTCCAGTGCCTCACCACCCTCACAGGAAAGAATTTCTTTCTGGTATCTAATCTAAATCTCCCCTCTTTCAATTTAAAACCATTACCCCTCATCCTATTGCTCCA
Organism: Limnodromus scolopaceus; assembly: GCA_028565335.1. NCBI lineage: Eukaryota > Metazoa > Chordata > Aves > Charadriiformes > Scolopacidae > Limnodromus > Limnodromus scolopaceus. The sequence continues at coordinate 2,024,403 of JAOXNO010000017.1, forward strand.
CTCCCTGATACAAAGTCCCTCCCCATCTCTCCTGTAGGCTCTCTTCAGGTACTGGAAGGCTGCTGTAGGGTCTCCCCAGAGCCTTCTCTTCTCCAGGCTGAACAACCCCAACTCTCTCAGCCTGTTTTCATAGGAGAAGCGCTCCAGCCCTCTGATCATCTTTGTGGCCCTCCTCTGGACCACAAGATCATGAGTATTAAAATTAAGAGCAAAGAAATATGGACATTTCCCTAGATACTCTGGATGGGAATCATCTGCCAAAAGATTCATATTGAAATATGACGTGTCCAACAAAAAAGTGTTTTTGAGAGAACCCTTTAAATTCACAGTACTGGGGAGTCTGCATGGCAATCTACAGAAGGAGACACGCCTTTTGTCTTTTAGAATCTGGTACTATGTTTTGTTTTTCAGATTTCTGTTATTAAACTATGTGCATGACACAGTACTAAACACTTTAGAAACTGGTTATTGACTGAACCACCATAATTATAGAAGTGTATGTGTGAGAAGGATTTCTCAAGAAATTAATTTAGTCTGACATGTAAAGAGTATCGAGTCCTCTTGAGGACTCTTCACAGGTTTAACTCTTCACATGTTAAACTGAATTAAAAGTACCCAGGGAATGGGCCAAAACAATCAGTGGCTGAAATTAATTAGGGTACTAAAAGCACTTTAATTCTGTTTCCTTTAATTTCTACGAATTTGTCTTCCATCTGTCCACCACACATGTTCAACAGAAGGTTGAGACATCAGAAGATACTTAATTCCCTTCGCTTTATGTATATAATACAGCATAACCGTGTCTTGCCCTGGATAACTGGGCTTGGCTCATATTCCTTAGCTGGGACCTACTGTTGTTTATGTTGTGCACCTCTACACAGTGCTCATGTGCACTTAAATGTAGATCCCGTGTACTGTACACCGTGTGTAGGCATGACTGCAAATCTCTAGCTGCTCTGATTATTATTTCTTTCTACGCACAACAAAATGTTTTTCTTCCTATTTGTAAATAAGTGTCAGAATATTTTCCATTAATTCCAGTCTTGTGGAAAATTTTGTAATTGCTGGTGGATTCGGGGTTTCAGGAAAAATCAGCCTATAGACTCTTAGGGTATTCACTGGTTCTTCTCACCATTTCCCCCGTCCTCTCCTTCCAGCATGAGTGCATCTCTCTTCACATTGGCCAAGCTGGAGTTCAAATCGGCAATGCGTGTTGGGAACTCTTCTGTCTGGAGCACGGCATTCAGCCAAATGGCACCTTCATCGACCAGCCCAGCAGCGATGACTCTTTTGCCACATTCTTCAGAGAGACAAGCTCCAGAAAATTCGTGCCCCGGGCTGTTATGGTGGACTTGGAGCAAACTGTAATAGGTCAGTATAGGACTAATCTTGGAAAATATAAATTAATTAACTCTTCTGGGTGCCAAAGTTCAGACCACTGAATATCAGGACAATGCCCTTACCATTAGGGATGATCTCAACATGCAGGCAAAACGCACAGATTTTAAGTTTTTAATACCAGGTGTTAATAAAAGCTTTGTTATTCTCAATGAAAAGATGAAAACTGGACTGTGCTCTGTCATGGGTACTCTACTACTAATTAATAAAATCAAAAGTTTACTATTGCTTAAACCTCCACTGGTTATGAGAACAATTTAGCTTCATTGAAGAGATTCCTTTCTGGTCTTTTTTTTTTTTTTTTTTTTGTGGTGATATTTTTCTTTTCCTAACTGATGGAAAATGCCTTCTCACATCCAGATGTCAGAGAGGAGCATGAAGAATCAGGCAACAGAAGTGTCCTGACAAATTTTCAGGGGAAACCACTGTTTTACTCTTGCAAATCTGCTCTTTTTCTAGTCATTCCCCTGAAGGTTCTGATGGATCTTAATCTGATCGCTATATAGAGCTGAAATTTTACCATAGCGTGGCACAGCCCTCATTTGATAAACAAATTCATTTGCATAACACAGCCACTTACGCTTGGAGCAGAGTCCACTTCTTTTTTTTTGTTTTCAAAATGGAGAACATCTCAGATGACTCTCCTCACCTCTGTACTTTGTTTTTCACCATATGGATTATTCATACCATTTCCTGCAAACATAAAATGCTTCATTTTATTTTGCAAACGTTATCAAACTCGGTGAAATATCTCTTCTTGAGCTTCTGCTTTGTCTCCTCTTGTTCAGATGAAGTGCGGACCGGCACCTATCGGCAGCTTTTCCATCCACAACAGCTGATCACTGGCAAGGAAGATGCAGCAAATAATTACGCACGCGGCCACTACTCTGTTGGCAAAGACAAAATTGAGGCGGTATTAAATTGCATCCGCAAGCTGGTATGCACTACTACACTGGAAGCATGACCTTGGGAGGGTGGGAGGGGAAATAAACACCACATGCGGTTCAGAAGAGAGATATGCAAGTCCCAGATGTCCCATCTTGTTTCCATATGAATGGAAGACTTAAAGGGAAGACCTCAAATAGTGCTATAGCATTATTATTGTACGAAAAAAAAAACCCGATATAACTCTATTGATACTCTAGCCCAAAGGGAAAAGATGATACTCTAGCCCAAAGGGAAGAGAATTTTCTGGGAAAACTGCTGACTTTTGTGTTGTGCACTGCGTGTGATTATTGCTGTCCCTATTTGAGAGTGTAATTTAAAGGTAACATCTTCACTTATTCTTTTGCTTTTCCTTTTCGCTTTCAGGCTGATGCCTGTTCTGGGCTGCAAGGATTCCTGATCTTCCACAGCTTTGGTGGGGGTACTGGCTCTGGCTTCACCTCC
>JAOXNO010000017.1:2027289-2044069 GCA_028565335.1 Limnodromus scolopaceus
GTCCCACTGTCCATGTCTCCAACAAAAATGTTGAACAGCACTGGTCCCAGTACGGACCCCTGAGGAACACCACTCGTTACTGGCCGCCAATTGGACATTGAGCCATTGACCACAACCCTTTGAGTGCGGCCATCCAGCCAGCTCCTTATCCACCGAGTGGTCTATCCATAAGATATGGTTTGATTCATCCCATTCATTTCTTCCAGTGTTCTTTGCAGAAAAAGTAAAAACATGTTTGACATGAGGATTTTCAACTTGTTTCTTACTAAATAACTGTATGTAGGTGTTATTGCTCAAAAGTTCCTTGAGAGGGCACACCAAAAACTTGGTATGAACAACGTAAAAGAAGTTGCAAACTCAGGAAATAAAGGAAGAACAAGAATGTACATGGTGAGAGTGGTCTGTGCTGATCCTGCACATCGGAGAAGCTCTCTGAAACTGGAGAAGGGAAGAGAAGGGTGTTTGGGAGAACCGGGAACAGAGAGTCTGCTGCATGGGAAAGTTTTGGAAGTGATGAACAATCCCTTTGCACATTCAAAGCTTATTATCAGATGCACCTGAGCCAGATGAATAGCTACTTGACAATAAAGATCTGTTTCCAGGACCTGTAAATTGAGTTACCTGATGTTAACTTTATAATAGGCACTTTGCCTATGTAAATCAATACAAATTTGTATTTCGAAACTCTTTCCTTGAGGACACTTGGAGATTTCTCAGTGAATGACTTTGCCCCGGCCGACCCTCAGAGAGGCACTTCCCATTGCTAGAGGCAGTTGGGAGTGGAAATCTGATTAAATCAAAACCCAGGCTGTATGGAAACTGTGCAAGGGAATAAGCACAGACTTTTAGTACACAGTCCGAGCCCGAGTGGTCCTTCACCTTCCTGCAGACCACAGCCACGTGGAGCTTCCCAGTGCTCGCACCAGTGCCACGTGTGCCTGCCCTCCTTTATAGCATGGCTATTGCCCAAAGGCCTGGGCCACATCGTAGCTGAGGGTATTCATAGCAAAATTACCTGTGTCTCATATGTAATGTCACTTATGGTAATGTTGACCAACATGGGTTTTCCACAGAACCTTAGGGAAGGAGAAAAAAAGGACAGACACCATCCTCTGGTTGCAGGCTTCGGTCCAAATGAGGAAGGATCCTCCACCGCAGGCACGAGGACAAGCATTGTGGTTAAATCTGTAGGACAGATGAGGTGGTGGTAAACACTGGGGTGTCTTTAGCGGTGGAAGGTGGCTACGACTGATTGACTTGCTGATCTGTTATTAAATAGACCACTACTCGAGACACCTTCATGGGGTTAGATTGTTACAGGTTGATGATATTTAAAATACATGAATATATTTGAGCAACCTGGTCTAGTGGGAGGTGTCCCTGCCCATGGCAGGGGGTTGGAACTAGATGATCCTTAAGGTCCCTTCCAACCCAACCATTCTATGACTATGTCTTCATGCACAAGGCAAACCAAGCATGATTTGTACCGGATTGCTGAAGGGAAGAGAGATCTTTGGCTTCCACTGTGTTGGGATTTGTCCCACGCACTTTAAAAAACACTGGGTTATGCCTGGGGCAATTTGCTTAAAATTAAAAAAAGCTTTTTTAAGGAAAAAATGTAAAATAATGATCTCACCTGAAAAATGCTGCTTGCAATCCTCATACAAGTATTTCTAAAGAGTAGGTATTGCTCAACATTTGGATGTCTAAATCCAAAGGCAGAGGTTTAGTTTTGCAATGCTCTGCACGTGCATGAATATAATTAATGTTTATGAAGCATTCTTAAAACTGTAATTGTTATTACTGAAAGGATCACACAGGAGCCACCTGAAGGTGGGTTTGATTTATGGAAAAAGACGTTGTGGATTTAATTTGCAGACTTCAGGAACTTGAGTAGATTAGGATGGAGAAAATATCCTGGGGGATATTTGGAAACAGAGTCCCCTGGAAATTACAGTGGGGAAAAGGTCTCTTAAAGTCTTGTGAGGCAGCAGCTACTGTCTCTGACTTAAGGCTGTGAACTTTGATGTAGTTTTTCATGGATTTACTGCTACAGGTCCAGCCAAAAATGATCCGCTTGTATTTGTCCTTTAAAAAAAAAAATAAAAATTTGAAAACACAGAGTACTGAGTGAGAGGGAGAAGTGAATGATCCTTCTAAGTCACGAAACATAGATAATTAAAAGCAGAATCACATTAATGCTCAGCCTAATAACTCATTAGTCCTAGCTATTGCCGTGTATTGGCCAATAAATATATATATTTGCTTCACACTATTAAGTTGCACGTATCCACGTTGCAGGTTCTTCTTGTGCAAGTTGGCCTAATGATGTGACCCAGAGAGAGGGTTATAGTGCCCTGTTGCTGCCTCTCCGCGATTGGTCAATGATTTTTGTCCTATTTTTGGGGAATAGCCTTGTGGGCAAGCCGTGAAATTCATTCTAGTACTTCAGTTAATCCAAAAAATTCCATCTGCTGTGTGTACACCTGCCTGGGAAGGAGCGTGGAGGAGCTTTCATGGTGCTCCATGCAGGTTTCTGTGAACGTCTTTGGAGGTGGACTGGCTCTGCCCTAGCCAGGAAACAGCACCGTCTTTCTTGCATGCAGAAATGCAGTTTGCATGAATTTTTGAAAAACACTGATGTTACAAATATTGGGCGGTGATTAGATAATGTCAGTGTGGGTGTTGAGCCTCAGGAAGGTGACGATGCCACCTGTGGTGGGACTCACAAGGGTTCAAAAATGTAGTGAAAAAAGGAAACCCAAAAGCTGCATGCTGCATGACAGTGTTTAATGGGAATGAGAAGCTGAATATACATGTGCAAAATTAGATGGATAGGATATAATCAGAAGAGTTCCAGGACTTCATGAGGGTCTACAATGAATCTCCAGTTCCATGATTTTGCATAATTGTTCTTTGATCAGATGTATTTTACAGAGAAATCTGCTATTACAATTGCTTGAAGTTATTTTTTTTTTGCCCTGGCTTGAATCAAACAAGATATAGGCAGAAAAATAAGCTGGGAAACCATCACATTATGGGTCTAAGCAGAAATAAAGCACAAGAAAGACTTACAAATGCCTAATTTTGAGAAATGCCAAGTAGAGCTGATTTATTTTTTTTAATGGTAAATGCTTGTTCAGCAAAATACACAAGTGAATATGAAATTTGATAAAATTTCATTTTGGAAACCAAGATTTTCAGTCATATAATTTTTGTAATATTTTATGCGTTTTGTTTTGAGAGAAATTGATAATAAAAAGTCAATGTTGGCACAGAAACTTAAATTTATTGAGAGACACATTTTTATCAAACCAAAAAAATATTTTTGAAAATCTTGTTTCTGGGTAATTTTTTTTTTTTTTTTTATTTCATCCTAATTTTGAATGAGATCAGTAGTGGAATTTCAATTTCTTGCAGATTGGAAATTCTAGTCCTCATGCAGGTCTAGTGTCAGGAAGCCATGCTTTTATGGACTCCACTGGGAACTGTGGGAGCTCAGCACTTCTATAATCCATTATCCATAGACTTAGCCGTGATCTGTCTTACTGTTCAGTCCTGCTTTTCCCTTTATCCACAGATATCCATGTTGGAATTAGGTTGGCCTGCAAGTTCTACAACAAAATGGATTGGAGAAGTGAGGAGAAAAAGGATTAAAGTTTCCTGTCTCATAAAATGGTAATCCTGAATTACAGGCTGTCCCATAACCACACATACCCCTAAAACTGGGAGATCCCTTGAAACCGAATAAATTTCTGGTATCGAACAGCGCAGTAGATCCCACTATAGTTTGCTGAGGGAAAGTGGTGAGAGTTGGGCCGGGATATATCACAGAATATGGTGGCGAGTCAGGTTCCACTATGTCCACTATTGTATCGGGGTATTTAATGACACAGGTCTCGTTGGAGGTGAGGGCAAACGGCTCGGGACATATCACCCCCGGCGGCAGGCAGCACTCGTAGGGAGACATGTGAGAGATCCAGACCTGAAAGACAGGAGGAGGGGAGAAAAGGCAGTCGTTAGCCCAGCAAGATGCTTACACAGTAGAAATTGAGATTTTGGGAAGATTAGGTTGTGTGCTGGATATTGCGATTGCTGGCAAAAGGGGAAATTACAAGGGCCAAATAGCTCAGGTGATAGTTAAATGTTTGTCCAATTTCCTTTTCCCATCCAGTAACTCTCCTTTTCCCTAAGTTACCCTTTTGAACTTCATTGTTTCAATATCTGATGATATTTTCTACATTACCACTATTTTTATCCTAAAATGCTCTTATGCTATTACTTCTTTTCTCCTCTTCCCAGGATTTCCAACGTGTTACGCTGCTCTGTCTCAATCCTATTGCCAAGTCAAACCTTGCTGTAACCCCAACTCAAGTCCATGTTTTAAACTTCAATTTTAATCCTCATGGAGCTGGCAAAACCAAAACATGGGGGGTGAAGCCAGTTACCTCATCTCACCTGGTTAGAATTGGAACAGGACGAGGTGGGATGGAGATCCACCCATCTTTTATTAGTCTCATTAAATATCACTTGATTACATTATCTTATATTTGAAATCACACAGCTCTTTAAAACTGTAACTGATATCAAGGCCAGATTTTCTTGGGCATTGTATAGTTATAGATTATTAATTATATATATATATATTAATTATAGATAATTATAGATTAACAGGCTGTCCTTGCCCTGAATTGTGCCCACACTAATTAGGCAAGGCAAACAGAGTGAGGGAGAAGTGATAATTTTCTTCACTTTATCAGCGTGAAACTGATGTGGAAGAGATTAAGGGCTGGCATAAAGGATGGGTTTGAAGTGATTTCCCAAATGAGTCCCACTGTTTACCCCAGGAGTCTGCAGGAGAGAGAAAATTCAGGGCAAATTTCTTGTGTTTCCATCTAAATATCTCATTTTAGCCGCACGCCATCGTTGCCTTCTCCAGACCTCAGGGCTGCACCTTCAGTTTTTCCAATTGATCCTATGCCTTTGACTTGAAGGTAAGAAAAAAGGCAACAACATAATATTTTGACCAGCTAAAGAGCTGGATCAGAAAGGGCTAAATTTGCCTTTGGAAAAAGAATTGCTACCATAGATCAGTCTTAAGGGTAGAGATCCTCGAGTGGTCCAATGCAGACAGACAATTTGTCAGAGCTTGTCCTAGTCCTCATGAAAAGAGGTGAAGGAGGAGCATTCCTTCTTGTACGTTCCTTCTAGATTTGGAATTCAGCACTATAAGTAGATTTTAAACAAAACCAGTAGTAAAGTGGCTTTTTAGTAAGAAAAGCCTGAGTTCCAGTCTCTAGGATTTTGAAAATATTTAGGACAAGTTCTCCAACTGTTAAAAGACACCGTAGCTTCCTTGGAGACAGCTGAGGGTGAGAACATCACAAAAAAAATTAATTTTTTAAAATTATAATTTCTTTAATGAAACCTAGTCTTTATAATATGAAAAGAATGCTTGCCAGTATGAAATTATTGAGGCTCTTTAGAGTTCTGAGGGCATTTTATATGCCGCCCCTGGTGTAAATGAACTGCTGTCCTGAACACCGGCGTCGTTTGCGAATGCCAGCTTTCACCTCTGAAGTGTAAAACTTAAATTGACTTAAAACTAAAGGACAATAGAAAGTATATTTCTGGAAGAATACCCCCTTGCCATTTCCTAAGTTTAACCTATCATTTGATAATATTTAGATAGCAATAAGTAATTGATTCAAAATTGACTTACCCAGATCACCAAGGAGAAGAGTTTAAGAAAAGTGATTAGAAGAGTTCTACGTAGCAAATGCTTTTATACACTTAGTCAAATTGCCTGGAGGATGTGACACCCTTTTTGCATGAAGTCCTAATTAGTTGCAAAACAAACTTTGCTGCATGCATAACTTCTGCGAGTAATGAAACTGTTTTGCTGGCTGTTTGTGTTTGTGAGCTATTGGATCCTCACATAGCGTGCTAAATACATCCTGCACCCCGCAGGCAGGATTCACTTTAACATTTCATGGGTCAAAAAGAACTTGATATAATTCATTAACCACATTTCAGTTATATCAGGAGTTGATCAAGCTTCCTTTTATTTCTTGCTTTTTTTCCCCTCCCTCAAATTTAGTCTGTGAAAGGGATTCGAGGGAGCACCAGTAGCACCATTTGCTGTCAGGGAACAGGGTTTTATTTTCATTTCCCAAATCTGGAATGTTGTTTCCCAAATGTGGAAGAGAAGAGAGTTTTCCTCTGAAATGCCTTACAGGGCATTAAACTTCACCATATACAGCTGTTACCCCTCCCTGTAAATATTGGTGTATGAGGGGAACAACTCAATAAATTCGTAGCTGTTTTCCCATCTCCCATAGGATGGATTCCTCATGAGAAAGCTCAGCATTATCTAACAGCCACTTTGGGTTTTACAAATAGCACTTGCACGGGGTTCAAGTGGAGCATGTGGATTTGTTTCAGGTGTCTTTGCAGGGTTTGACCGTGTTGCAATTAAAGGCATGTAGATGCCACCCACGTTTTTCTGCCACTGACTCAAAGTGGAGTCACGAGAATCACACAGTTGGGTTGGTGTTTGGCTTTTTTTTTTTTTTTTAATTTTATTTATTTTTTTTTTTCCTCCCAGCTTTTTGATCGGGTTGAAAAGGGCAATCTCATAGGAAAGGGAAGGTTGCAACAGACTGTACCTTGAAACTGGTGTTTCCATCCAGGCTGTGGTTTTCCGTGACACTACTAAGGTGAAGACCGGGGAGGGAAAAAAAAAAGTACACAAGAAATAGGTCTGTCCTGATGAGAACTTAATTTAACACAAATGAGAGATGTAAGTTTAATGTAAGACTACCAAAGAATTGGAGAAAATGAGGGCTGTCACTTTGTCAAGATTTTTATGAATGAGCCAGACACATGGATTTAAAAATGTTTCTATAAACCCTTTAAAGAGGAAATCAGTATCACAGACATATCATGTTAAAGATGGAGAGGGAAATCAGGATTCAGAGAAATCTATTTCAGTGGAAATAGGTTTCTGAGAAAGCCACCGGTTAGTGCAGGCAGGAGCGTTTTGGCTGACGTGCCAGCTTATAAAACAGAAAGAGGGTTTTTTTTTTAATACAGAGAAGATATTCTTAATTTAAATCTCATTGTAATGCCAGGGATAGGGATCACTTACATATTTGGGGATGCACTTAACGAGTACAATACAACTCGTTGTGTTGCATTAGCTCACCCAACACGATGCTTTATCTGCGTAAATGACTGGGAATCAGCCTGAAAGCTTTTGTTCTGCTCACAAGTTCCCATAAATGCTTTTGCCTTAGGACCCCTGCTAACATCCTCCCAAGCTACAGATAATTTCTGATATGAAGGAAAATTTTACATAAATAATAATTATGAACAAAGGACTCCTTCCTCCCAGTTCACAAGGCAAGGAAGGGAGGATGTCATCTTCTGAACACCACACAACCGCTGCCCTTCGCTTTGAATATGAAAAAGAAATAACAGTTTTGATAGCCTTTGCCATGAGGTTCTGGGGCCTGATGGTTGCTTGAAGATGGCAAAGTTCAGTGTGGGACTAAAAAGCTTTTTGGGACTGGTGTAACTGGGAAAAGGGACCTGGGTGACAGGACTCCAGTGGGGACTTCCCTGCTCAGAGAGGCACCTGCGCCTCTGGAGAAGGCAAAGCTCTAAGGCTGAAATACAGAATTTCATTAAAACTTCGCAGCCCTGCAGAATGACTGGAGCCAAGGCTGGTGCAAGTTGGCGTAATGTATTTGTGGCCGATTTTGATCCCTTTTCCACCTCTCTTTGCTCTGTCCTGTTTAGGAAAATTCACGTTCAGACTGCCTGCCGGATACATCGTGCTCCTTCCTGTGCATCCGCATGCTTTCAGTCCTTCTGGGGGGTTACCAGAGCATTTACACAGATTTGTCTAAAAAATTTCAAGATTAAATCATGCTGCTTGGAGCAATGGAGAAAAAAAATGCCTATTCCTTCTGCATAAGATACATCAGATAAAACCTTTCCTATTCACTGAAGGCAGCTGTTCTTCAGGGAGGCAAATTTTTATTTTACAAATGAAGAGCTCTGTCTTTTGTCTTGTATTGATTTCGAGCATGTGGATCTAGGGGGGGAACTCCAAGGAATGAAATAGGTGCTTCACTTTTTGCCAGAAGGTGGCCAAAAATCCCCAGTCTGCAGTAAAAGAGTGGATTTGTGTTTCACTCTCAGCGATGTTTGGACTTTTCTTTTTTGGGTGAAGTGTTATTGCACCTTGACCAGGTTGTTTTTTAGGGCCAAATTAAGAGGCGGGGAAAATGAGTACGGTTTTCTGATTAAAGTAGACCTTTTTCAGGGCCCCAAGCAAAAGGGGAGTAAAGGCAGATGGGAATGTCCTAAGATTTAAGTCTAATTAATCTGCTTAAACACTGCTCTGGCACTGAGGAGCTATGTAACGTTAAAGGTGTGCTGCAGGATTCATTTGGCTCAAGAGTCTCATATATATAAATATATATATGGAGATTCATACATGTTTATTTTCATTCAGAAATCATTTAGTAAGATTCTGGTTCTTGCAATTTAACCACGGGGAGAGAAAACAATGGGTTATATCAGTATAAAATTCACACGACATGGTGCTCACAAGCCAAGTGAAGATAAACCTGAAAAACTTGTAGATTAAAAAAAAAAATCCAATTTTTTACTGACTGTAAATCAGCACGGATGCTGTTCTTGGGGAGGAAAGCTATCACATGCAGCATATCCCCTCATTACAGGGATTGCCCCAGTAGCTTAGTTTTATAGACAAAGCAGGGGGACACCTGGTGATGGTCCAGGCGTGGAGCCTAGCAGCGGGAGGGTTGGTGTGAAGGAGCCCAGGAGCAGTGGTGGCTTTGGGGTGGCAGCTCCTTCCCTGCACCCAGGTGAGCTGAGTGGCCCTGGACATCGCCTGAACCAGGACAATGCCCGGTGGAGGCTTTTCCACAACCACAAATCAGATGGAGTATTTAACAAACACTACAGGAATGCAGCTGGAAATGCCTGGCAGGAAAAACCTTAGCTCCCAACTACGTTCATTTTCTGTAGTTGAATCCTTTTGTGTCATTAATCCAGGCTTGGCGTAGCCTCTGTTCCTTCTCTGTTCTAAATACTGTCCCAGAGACAGTGCTTTGTATTCATTCCACCCTCTTTTTACAGCCCCTTATACCTTGTGGGACTCCTTGAGACTTTTACTCCTTTTGCAGTTTTTGAGCACTATATAAAAAGCCATCTCGCGCTTCCCTCGCAGCTGAATTTTTCATTGCCTTTGGCAAATTTTAGTTCTAGTTATTATCTAGGTTTAATAGTGAAACACGGTGGCTAAATTAGTTGTCAGAGGTCACTTGGTGAACAAATGGAACAGCCTGGAGTGAAAGAGGCTTTCCTCATTGGCATTTATCATATTATTTATAATTTGAATTCCAACAGCTCTTTGAAGTCTTAACTGAGATTGTGTCGGATTGGGAAAATAAGGGCAAGTCCCCACACCGAGCAACAAGCGTTCCAACTGATTAGACCTGAGAAACAAAAGAGAAGGGATTGCTATCTCTTTTACGAATGCAATATTAATGCACGGGGATTAAGGGAGGGGCTGTCAGTGTGGAAAACGACAGCAAGCACTTTTTGATATGTCCTGAAATGACTTCTCCAGTTTTACATAGGAAATCTGTGGCAGTCAGGAAGTAAACACAGACCTGAGTTACAGTAAATTATATAATATTAAGAGTACCCATTATATTCACATTCTCCCAGTGCTGTTTCCACAATAAACCGCGGGTTTAGTGTCACAGCTCAGTCTATAGGACTGAGCCCAACTGCGATTGATCCAGTGGTTTGGACCCCAGGACATCTTTCCTTTTGGGACAACCATGTTTAGAGGAGGGATAAGAGACCTGCAATGGAATCTGAAGAGATAGGTATCCAAAGGGATCATAGTGGAGGATCCACTTAGTCTGAACAAAACATAGCAATTCAACAGGGCTGGAAATTCTCAAACTGTGGGTTTGTTGGTTTTTTCCCCCTATTTAAAATAAATTGTGAAGGTTGATTTTTTTTTTTTAATTATTTTTTTCTCTCTCCACAAACCAGAGAAAAAAGTACCAAGTTTTTCAAAGCTACTTAGAGTATCTAAGACACCATCCCTAGTTAAAATCCACAGCTTCATTTATGTATTTTGAAACCTAAGCTGCCTCTTAAGAAATTTGCAATTACCTGCAAATTACTAATGATGGAGTAATGATCTTTGTTAAAAAAATAATACCCTTTAAATTAAAATTCTACATCAAAAATCATCCCTTAGGTAATGGTTGGTTACTGAGGAACAATGGGCTGAAGATGGATTTTTCTACTTTTCTGAAGAGAACAGTTAAAGAAGGAAAAATAAAGAAAGGAAATAAAGGAAAGAGTAAGAGAAATAAGAAGGCTGTGTTGTGGGAACTTTCTGAAACTGATTGAAAGCTTAAAGACGCCTTTTGTGTGTGAGGTCCTAACTAGCTACACAGTTGTCTGGATTTTTTTCCAAGACTAATTTCTTCATACTGTCTGCATGTGTCATACCAGCCTGTTTTGCACATTTTCTGTCCTTCACATTCTTTCATGTTCTTTCCTTAGAGATGGACAAGAGCCTAACCCTTTGCTCAATTCAATCTCCTGACACCTCTGAAAAGATCTCCGAGTCTTTATGGAGGGTATTAATAAAGGGTCTTTAGTTCAGCTCTTTCTGAGCCCCCTCCCCTAAATGCAAACAAAATTAAGCACGATGTGGAGGTCGTGCCTGCTTATACAAATATTCTCTGTTTTCACGCACAGGTCATGAGCAAGTGCATGTTTGTGTAATTTCTGAGAAATCAGTACTGTCTTAGAAGGTTCAGGTTTTCTCTGCACCAAGTTTCATCTGTTGCTTGTTCTGAGAAATCCGGCAGCAGCACAAAACCAGTTTTCTAATGAAAATCAAACAAAAATGTAGTATGATGCAAGCTCCTTAATACATAACTAGAGAATGTACATTAATAACCTTGACACATATTTCAGGGTGACTTTGTAACTCTGTTTTAAAACACTGCAATCAGTCTGGATACTTAAAATATGATAATAAGCATTTTGCATGTGTAAATCATTAATGAGAGTTTGCAAAGTGCTTTGAAATCCTTTAATCTGAAACTTCCGTAGGCTATTCCCAATGACTGCCAATGCTTTGGGATCTTTAGAGAGACATTGACTTTACAGGAATTATTATTATTATATGCAGGATCAAATATTAAATGAATTACTAAAAGGAAAATACTCGAGGCTAAGACAATGAACTAGTTTTCAGAGAAAGGTGGTAGAGGGTGAATTCTTCTTATGCTGAAATCTTCCACAAGAGAAGATGGTACCCAGCAGTGGCAGCTCCTTGCGCAAAGAGATTTCTTTACAGAGTTACAGCAATTTGTACATTTAACCTGCAAAAGGATTTTTTTTTTTTACACCCAGCTACAGATGTAATCCCAGCATTATGGGAGAGAGACAGTCCTCTTTGCTGCTCATTGACCTTGACCAAAGAGCCAACCGCTAAGACTGTCAGCTGCAGAATCATACCACCTCTCTGAGGACAGGATCAGGCTTCTTTCAAGTATAGGAGTAGCAAAATTAAGGAGCAAAGAGAAATAAATTCCTTCTCCCTAGATCAGGTAATGTCTCACTCTCGTAAGCATGCAAGTTCCTTGGGTATGGCCAATGATGGAGGTCACTAAAGTAATAGCTGTGGTCTTTTGAGCTTCATCTAGAGCTTAGAGATTCCCTGTAATGCCTCCTCTGAGATCCCTGTGAGTCTGGTTTCGGAGCTGGGTGAACTGTGAGGGATATCCAGGGAGACAGAATTAAAAAGATGTTACCCAAACCACTCCTGCTTCACAGCAAAAGCCAAGGTTCACTCCCACGGAAAAATGATGAGATTTTGGTTGCCAAAGGAAGGATATAGATTTTTAGAAATCATTTGGCCTGAAAATGAGGTGTATCAGAGTTTTTCTAGTAGTTTTGAAAATCTGTTTATGCTTTCCAAGCAATGCATTCCAGCTCCCATCATATCTGTCTTCTGTCCTTACGAGTATCACAGCAAAATATGATTTGAGGGGAAAGATGACTGGGGAACAAGATCATCAGACTGATGACATGCAGCCAACAAAAACTCCTAGCAGTTGTGCCACTGAAGAGGAGCTGGCTCTTGAAATACTCACAGAAAAAGAAAAAAAAGTGGATGCCCCTTCCATGGAAATGTTCAAGGCCAGGCTGGATGGGGCTTTGAGCAACCTGGTCTGGTGGCAGGTGTCCCTGCCCAGGACGGGGGTGGAACAAGATGGTCTTTAAGGTCCCTTCTAACCCAAGCATTCCATGATTCTATGAAAATAATCTGTCACTGAGATGATTTGGTTCCTTAAAAAAAAAAAAAAAAGATTAAAATTATAAGGCTTTACCCTTCATGGTAGAAATCATTGCAATGACATGCAAATCGATAGAATGGAGTCTATTTGCATCTACTGGGGTCCAGAATCACCTCAGACTGTAAGAGGTGAGTGGGATCTCATATAACTGCAGTGAAGGGGAAAAAAAAAGCATTATGAGGCAAGGAATCATGACCTGATTTAGGAGCAGATTAGTAGAATGACATTCATGACTTTGATCTGTTTATCTTAAAAGGATATTATTACTCAATTCATGGGTGTCTGAAGCCAATACCACACTTCAACGATAATAACACAGCACTCTGCACGCATAAATCATTAATGAATACTTGTGATATGACATTTGATCCAAGGAGGACGCGGAGCTTCCTGATAAGAGATATTGCCCTAGGGATGCCTCAAACACACCTGATAATTTAGAAGGGATTTACAGAGAAGAATTTTTACTGCTCTATTAGAGAAGCAAACAAGTAGCAGGTAAACAACTCCAGGCAGGAAATCTGTCTGTAGGGAAGGGCAGATCTCAGGGTACCAGAGAAACTTTCCCTGACTCGGTCCTCCTGTGGGCTTTACAGCTTTTGGCACAACAGCCCAAAATCGAGCTATGTGGGAACAAAAATGTCTTTGTCATCTTGGTGGTTGCAGCTTTTCACCCTGATTCTTACTGGCAGAGCCTTTAATCAGGGTTGATTCCCAAATACACGTTCCAGGAAACAAACAATGCTTGAGTGCAGAATGACACAGAATGACAGAAAGGGTTAGAATGGCCAGAACTGTGCTTTTCTAAATTATAAGAAACAAAATATTAATTTCTGCCTGGACAGCGCATTGAAATAGAAGTGATTACACTATACCAGTCTTTTCGTATGAGAAAAGGCTGAGGGACTGGGGTCTGTTTAGTCTGGAGAAGAGAAGACTGAGGGGGGATCTGATCAATGTCTATAAAATACTTCAAGAGTGGGTGTCAAGAGGATGGGGCCAGTCTTTTTTCAGTGGTGCCCAGTGACAGGACAAGAGGTAACGGGCACAAACTGGAACATAAGAAGTTCCATCTAATAATGATGAGGAACTTCTTCACTTTGAGGGTGGCAGAGCCATGGAAGAGGCTGCCCAGAGAGGTGGTGGGGTCTCCATCTCTGGAGACATTCAAGACCTCCCTGGATATGCTCCTGTGCAACCTGCTCTAGATGGACCTGCTCTGGCAGGGGGGTTGGACTACATGATCTCCAGAGGTCCCTTCCAACCCCATGTCATTCTGTGATTCTGTGTTTAAGTGCAATAAAGTGACATGGAAAGACTCAGAACCTTCTAGGTCCAGCCTGAAGGAGCCCACTTCTAGACATCCTCCTTGCAGGAAATTATTTTTCGCTGAGAAGGACGTGCTGTGAAAGATAAAGGGAGAGAAGCAATAACTTAGGATTTATATAAAATACATTTTTGTGGTAACAGCAGGGACAGGCACCAGACTTGTGGCAGTAGCCTAATGCCTGAGAAAGTGAATGGTTTGTGTTGGCGATTTCCAAAAAGTCCATATTCCAGCCTTATTTTGTTGCCCAGAGCTGCTGCATTATAGTCATAAGAATTTAGAGTGGCTGTGGATCTGCTCCAGAAGTTCTATAAAAGGTTATTATTATGACACACACAAAACTACTTTTTAATGAAAAAATTAATAAACCTGGTTTCTGAAACTATTAAATATTGCCTGCTTAGGGAGTAACTATGACTCTCAAATTTAAAGTGATGTTATTACCCAAGTGACATAACTATTTGAATTTTGTCATATACTTGCAATATTTACATAGTATAGACACTTTGTATGTCTCAACCATTAATGAATATCTGGGACTGACTTTGAAGTTCTTTCCTTTCAAGAAGCCAAAGGAGAAGTTTCAATATTGTTATGCAGCCCTAGGGATCTGCAGACAGACACACCTCAGTGGCTTCTAAATATGTAATGGAGGTAAATGAAAGATCAAGGTTCTGATATTGCTGGGCAGAAAACCTTAAGTGAAATATACTTTTTTGAATGAAAGAATCTTTTATAAAAATATTTCCATTCATCCTGAAACTGATCAATTATTCCACCTCGATGATCACGACAGGATGAATATGTTTTTTCTCTGTACTGGTGGGATGTTTTGTAGGAGCTCTGCTGCATGGATCATTTTAATCCATCACAGTCAGTTTAATTCTTGTTTTACTATAGTCATAATGTTTTAATGAATGAAATTAGACATTTCTCTCTTCAGAAATGTTTCATGCAATAGTGTAAAAATTTAAGCTTTGGTCTGTCTTCATTTGGTTAGCCAAAATTACCAACTTAAATTATTTGAATGTCATATAAATGATTGTTTGCTACACCACCCGAATGAAGCATTTGGTTTTCTGTGTTTGGGTATGGTAATAAATTGACTGAAAGTATGTGTCCAAGCAATTGCGTTGATGCCACCTTCTCATGTGTTCTCAATTGCTTTAATTTCTTTCCTACAGGAGAGTTGTCTGAATACTACAAGTGGACATTCTGGTTACTAAATTGTTATGCCAATGCATACAACCGTAGCATATTACACCCCTAATTAGACCAGGGAAACAACTTGTCCAACAGCCCGTACCCACCACCAGATGCTTAACAGTGCATTTCCACTGAGAAAAGCTTTGTAGAACAATTCTGGTTTGCTTTAAAAAACTCACTGATTTGCTGTGCTGAATTCCGAAATCAGCATCTCTCAACGCCTGCAGCATTCTCTCCATCAAGTTCCATCTCAAACATTTGATGGGATGTTTCTTTATCTTGTACGATCCCAGTCTTCACTGTTGTCAGTATATGGATGATTCAAGGTCCTGGTGTGAGAACAGTTTTGTCTGTACTTCGTAGGTGTCTGGACTGTCCGATGTTGCGCAATGGATTTTAATTGATATCCTGAACCCGCAATTCAATATCTGGGCAGGTAGAAGCCGAACATCAGTTGATGTCAGGAGAGGATTCTCCTTAAAAATACTTGCTCCGTTTCCTGACGCCATGTGAGAACACAGGATGTCATCCAGGCAGACTTCAGTTTACTACTGAAATAAAGGAAGGAAAAAGCACTTTTTGAGCCCTTACAGAAATTGTTCTGCTGGTCAAGGGGCAAATTATTTCTAAATATGGCTTGAAGTGTTGAGTTGGCTTGGAAAACACACTTTTTAAAATATTCTGATTTTTTTTTTTTTAATTTCTGATGTTTTTTAAACATTGTCATGTTTTGTGATGGGAACTAAAAGTAGCTGGAGATTCCACAAGAGTAGAAGGTAGAGACACAGTAAGCTGTCAACCACAACGTGGCTTCTGAAATAAAATGGCTAATGATGACTGACAAACCAAAAATGTGCTACTATGCAGGGTATGTAACCTAATTAGACTTTTATCTAAAAAAAAATATTTCACTCTTAATGAGAGATTCAAACTAGAGGTGTGGCACAATCCTAAGAAAGAGAGAAAATTACTGGGAAGAATATTTGCCCCAAACATGAAAATTTTCCAAGTATGTAACTATCTCAGATGAGTTTTGCATCATTCTAATTTGTAAATGACCCTGTGAAAGACAAGACAGTGACAGAAATGACAGAGAGAGGGGGGAAAATGCATCGCTTTACAAGCAGAACATCATAAATGCCGAAATTACCTGAATCAAGAGCGCTATGCATGGCATTCATTTGATCTCTAATTATGTCACATAAAACAAGGCTCTAGGGTGGAATGGCGATGCCATTAGCAAGAAAATGGGGAGACAGCATTTCAGGTACCAAATCAAAGCTGGCTTCGGTAGCAAGGAGTGCTTTCCATACAAGATGAGCTTGTTGGTAAGAGATCATGTGCGCAAAGGGTGCCTCTGGGCCGGGGCCGGTCTGAATCAGTATAAAAGGCAGTCCAACTGCAGGCTCCCTCATCCACTTCTCCTGCCTTCTCCTCCACGGTGAACAAGGTGAGTAGCAAGTGCCTTCATCTATCTCTCTTCTTTGGCGATTTTCTCTTTCTATTCTGGCCTCGGTGTAGATTTTACTGAACTGCTTGTTCCCTTATCCTGTTCCAGACTCTAAACTCCTTGCTCCTGGGAGGTGGAAGAAGGTCTGGGGCTCTCTTTGCAGGGAAACCATGGGTCTAGGGCCTGTAATACTCTCTTATTCCATACAAACCCTGTCCCTGCTCCCCGGCCTCTGCCTTTTTTTTCCTGAGCAGGCTATCAGGCTGCGCAGCACATAATGCCTTTTCTTTCCTTACCCTCTCTCCCAGGTGCACCTCCATCCCACAGCCATGTCCTGCTACGATCTGTGCCGTCCCTGTGGCC
>JAOXNO010000017.1:2055607-2068148 GCA_028565335.1 Limnodromus scolopaceus
GGAGTGCCCATCAACTCTGGTGGCTTCAACCTCTCTGGCCTTGGTGGCCGCTACTACGGCAGAAGGTGCCTGCCCTGTTAAAACCATGCTGGGTGTCCAGCAGATCAACCAGGAAGCCTAAAGCCAGTTGCTGGTCTGAGGACAGAACTACTGGCCATGGTTTCCAGATGTGTTGAGCACCCTCATGTCCTCCTGCAAAGGGAGGAAGTAAGGTCTGTCTGAAACATGGCCAACTGATGTCTTATTCTTGAAATTCCTGCTTTTGATGACTTCCCTTGCATCTGTTATTTTGAGTTTCACATTGGCATGGTATAATGCTGTACTTTTAAATGATCAGTGGAGGGGTTTTATTCAGGAATTAAGGAAAAGTGAGTCTTGCTTGCTGTCTTTCAGTTGGAATGGTTTAAATGGCTTCTTTCCCTTATATAAATATATATATTCCTTTTGTTTTGCAGAATGCTACTTGACTTTTTATCATTAAACTGATGTTGCATCTGAATTTGAGTTTTCTTGTGGTTTTCTTCCCCCTTTTTTCATCCCCTTGGGGAGGAATGTGTCATTATGTGGAAAATCTAGGTAGAGTACCTTCTCCATGGAAAATGTGAATTGAATAGTCACCAGAATCAACCTCATAAAAATAATTTCATTGTTGTTTACACACTTGTGAAGCACTAAACAGTTTTACATATATATTTCTTTTGTTAGTTTTTTCTAAAATTTTTTCCACATCTGTGTAGAGATACAATTTTGATATTTCAGGTTGGGAGATTTCTGGTCTTATCACCTATTTGGTACCTCTGAAACTCTGAGAACTTGAAAGTGTGTAATAAGGTTTTTCAGAAGAAGTATTTGGGTTTCTATTTTTGCTGAGACTGAATACTGCCAGACTCTGATGCTTCAACCATGACACGCTTTGAGTGATCTTGACTCAAGGCTTCAAAGGTGAAGTGAGCATTCAGATCTCATCAGAGCACTGAGGCGCTTTATATGATTGTATCATTAATACATTTTTATGATGGGTTTTGATGTCCTCTCTTCGCACACTAAAGAAAATCCAATGAATCTTATTCCTTGGCTAATCCACAAAAGAACTCTCATAATACAGAGAAAGAATTACACGAGTGAAGAACTGAACAAATGGCCATAGGTATTTCCCTTAAGAAGAGTTTAGGTTTCATCCTGCTTCTCATTGTCTAGTAATTTTTCTTGACAATATTAAAACTCAGCACATTGTGTGCAACTAAGAGACATCAAAGAATACCCTTGTCTGTAGGTACATAAGCTTTGAGAAATTTATCCAAGCTTTTAATTGTGTCAACTACTTTCCTCTCCCACTGGAGATACATGGGGTCCAGCAGGACACAGCACAGGAAGAGCAACAAGACAGTTGTGTAATTTCTGACGACTCTGCCTCATGCAGGGTTTTCCCTTTTAAAGCCCACTAAAATCTATGTGAAGATTAAAGTATCATAGTGCTGAGATAGAAATAGTGGAGGCAGCAGAGGGAAGGTTCCTGGCATTCACATTCAGTGCTGGAACTAGTCCAAGTGCCCACACAGTGGGCGGAAAAGAGGTAGGTTTATTTTTTTCAAATGTTTTACACTTATTTTGCAAAGTTACCAATGTAAAGGAAAAAAATAATTTAGAGAGAAGACGGGATATGTTCCCTTTTAGGCGGTGGCTTGAGGCAGCAAAAGTATGAAAGATGGTAAATCAATAGATACCAGACTGAGTGGAGTCTCTGCTTAAAAATTGGTTTTCATGAGTATATTCTTAAACAAATAATTGAAGGGACTGGGACGTCTACAAAAGCACATGGTGCCCTGTTGGCTGAACTGGTCTGACTGAAGTAATTTTTTATTCACTCAGATCTGTGAGGAATCACTGATTGCACTCTGATGTACATCAAAGAATGCTTCATTCTTGGTGGCAGAAGGCATCTTTTTATGATGCAAATGGATGTGAAGCACAAAGAGCACAGAAAGAAATTTCATGAGAGTGAAATGTCTGGTTGAATGGCCTGTGTCCAACAACAGCATGTCCTGAAAGCTGTTTGTGGTGTTTGTTGTGAATGAAAAGGCTTGGAGAACTACTCTCTGCTGTAAGTGTCTGTGTGTGCTTCCTGATTTGAAAAAACAAAGCTATGTCCTGGAACTAACCATCTTCAGACAACATGGCATCATGGAGTGTTGTGAAGGATGTTGAAGCCTTTATTTAAAGTATCATTAGAGAGGCAGTTCCTGGAGAATGTGAACATCAATTTGAAGGCCATGTCTTCTTTGTGTGTTAAGATTGGAGAAATGGGTACAATAATTATGCATATGGATGTTCACAAATTTATGAGACTATTTAGGCCTCCTTTTTTTGCATGAATTAGTTCCCACATACATTTTTTTTGCAGGTGGAACCTTTCTTGATAATGAAATTGTTTTGCTTTGTGTTCCAGTCTAGGAATTACATGGTGTTGACATGAGAAGCATACCCTACCCATTAAAAATTCTTTCATCTTCACAATTTATGGGTACTTGTAATTTCTGGTACTTTTATACTGACTCTACTAGCGTCAATATGAAACAATTCCAAGCCCAGCCTTTTTTTTTCCAGCAATTTGTTAGCTTGGGGGTGTCTTTGGAGCACAATCTGCCATCACGTTGAAGACATTTACTAAAGCTTTTTGTGAGCCATTCCCTGCCTGACCCACTTATGAACAATGCCAAGTAGTTTGTTCACCATTTTAAAAAATAATAAATCTCTGAGGAGATCTCCAAGGAGGGCTTCAAGCCTCTTGGATGAGTTCTTTGAGCCAATCAGACCAATCTGGAGTTGAGCCGTGGTCAGGAGACAGATCAGTAGTCTTTTTGAAAATACTGCAGTGATCTCAGATGAGTTTGTCTTTAAAATATGAGGTAATATATCAAATAGAAGCTCTTGGGTGAATAGAAGGAAGCAGAACAGAAGTGTTGAAAACTTGTGTGGCTGTTGTCACAAGTTTTACAGGAGAAATAATTCTCCAGGTTGCCAGTAAGCACCTAATGCTACAGAAGAATTCCAAAGTACAGAAGTGTTTCAAAAATGCATATGTTTACAGGTTGGAAGCATTGTTTAGGTCCAGAAAGGAAGGGGAATATTTAAGAGTGTAGGTGGACCACTTTAGGTAATATTACTGGAATACGAGAAGCAGTTTAAGAATTTGTAAAAGGTTGATTTTTTTCTTTAAAGAATTGTTCAGAGTTGGTTTCCATGGTCTTAAAATACGAATGGCTTCACTTTGTGAAGGTATAAACTTTTTGGTTCAGAGGTTTTAAAGGCATCTTATATGATGAGGGTATTAAAACCTCGTCATACATCATGAACAGTTCGATAATTCTGTGAATATGCACACGGTTAATGAAAATTTTGAAGGACTTGGAAGCCCTTCTTTTAATAAAAGGAACTTTTATTCCCCAGATATTGATGAATTCTCATGCCCAATGTTCAATAACCCTTATCCAAGGAGAGGTTCAAACCCTGCAGCTTGTACAGGAGAGATTGCAAAGAAAAGTTAAAAAAATGTATTAAAATTTTGTATATACATTCCACTTATGCAATAAATTCCCATCAATCTGGAGTGGAATCACTGTTGTGCTGCTGTCTGTAGTGAGGGAAAAAAATACAATAGCAAACAGGTCCTTGTGTGGTTTTTTCCCCCAATGACTTCACCGTTAAGCTTGTGCAAGGATAATACCTAAAAATAGTTTAAAATTCATATGTGTCCTCAAGATGGCTTGTGAAGTGCTATTCATATTTGTAGTCTGAGGTGGTACAGAGGGGAGTTATAGGTTCCTTTTGTAAAAGAACTGATAAATCAGGTTTCAGTGTCCCCTTGTGCCAGCAGCTGTGCCTCAAACTGTGTTATGGAGGTATAACAGGGTGATACCATCCAAATTTGATATGATACAATATAATAGTATTTTTTCTCTGAATTTCACACAGGGATCCGATTCTTTCTAATTTGATTCAATGGGATTTCAGGTGTGGATTTTTGAAGGGCCTTCTCAAAACACAGAAGTTTTGTCTAAATTGTTCTTAGGCTTGGCTGGAGTCGGAGCTTTGTAAACAGTGGCAGAGACCAGAATTTATTAAGGACTTACACTCATATTCTTAATAAAAGAACACTTTTCAGTGATGAATTATGTATTGTATAAATTTTTCTGAATGTTCTTCTTTATGACTAAAGTGAAATATACACTAAAGCATAAATTTTGTTGTGACTGAAAGGTGGCACTGGAATAAATTTGGTCCATAATACCAGAAGATGAGAGAAACTCATATGACGGAATGTCTGTCAGAAGATAAGAAAATGAAAACACAGTAACAAACAAGTAAGGAAAAGACATTTAATCAGTTGGAAGCATTTTGCATTCAGGACATACTTGTTGGTAAATAATTTCATGCACAAAGGATGTCTGTGGTCCTCAGGCCATCTGAGATGCAGTATAAAAGCCAACTCAACTCAACGTCCTTCCTACCACTTCTCTTACTTTTTTCCTCTTTTGTGAACAAGGTTAGTTCAACTCTACTTCTCTTTTTCTATTTGCTGAATTCTTACCTTCATAATAATTTGATCGCTGTTCTTTTTCTCTACAGTATTTTGCTAGTTGCTGGATTGGTTGGGGGTAAGACTTTCTCTTTAAAAAGTTGTGTTTTGCTGCCAGAATTGCAGGTGTTTCTGGAGCCCTGACTTGGCCATGAGGATCCTTGAAATGGTGATAGAAATTTGTTTAAATGTGGGCTTTTAGACATACTAGGTGACTTAGAAAATAATAATAATAATAATAATAATAATAATAATAATAATAATAAAAAATAACAAACTGAATGGGTAGAAGACCTGTGCAAGGAGGTTGGAACTAAGTGATCTTTAAAGGTGATCCCTTCCAACTCAAACCATTCTATGATTCTATGATTACAGAGATCAATGTGCTCAGTTATCTTTCAAGTTCCAATATACATTTTATAGCTTTAAGGTTCTTATCCATCTTCTGTAATGTCTGAAATTTCAGTTGGGTTGGTATGAAAACAACAGTAGTTGCAAAGGTTGTGGATGTGTGTATCTTCAGAAATGTCATCCAGAAAAATCCTTTACTTTGCTGTTTATTCCATTAGAGGCTTCTCCAGTGTTCCTATTTTTGTTATGATGGATTTATTACTGGGCTCAGTGGGAAACGAGGGTAAAATGAATGAGATACTAAAAGAAACAGCTGGAGAGCAAGGAAACTAGGAAGATTTAAAGCAGAAGTTCATGGGTTTTAAAAATCAATTATGTTGAACCACAAGCTTTTGAGCTCTAAATGCCACTTTCTAAATGGAGACAAAACAAAGCTGTATATTGAGATTAGAAGGAAGAGTCACACTGAGTTCAGCAAGATTTTTGGCTCTAATCACACATCCTCAACCTTCTCCTGCTGTAGTAGTCACCATGAACTTCAATATGATAGACATCATCAAAAAGTTCTGCTTGGTGTCTTATAGTTTTGAAATGGTCTTCCAGGGTGCAATGAAACCTGGAAGTTTAGAGAAATGGTTTCAGGGACTGTGAGGAAGAGGGGAAAGAAAAGAAAAATAGAGGAGGGCTGAGCACCCAACAGACTGAGAGGGCAATAGGAAACAGTGACTTTGTGTTTATTGGTGTGTTGGAACCAGACACAAGGAGTACGCGGGGTAACTCCTGGCTGTCTCATGGGTGGGACGTCTGTCGACAAGTTGTCTGGGAGAGATTTCCGAAGACCTCAGCTTCAAGTATGATTAACTAGATTGAAATTTGTACCTCTTCCTAGGCAAAGTTGCAACCTGGAAAATAATTCTTCATTTCATTTTCCAGCTGCCTATTGAATTCTCTCCATAAGTACCTTTGTGGCTTGGTATTACTCATAATTATTACTTCTACAACATTCTGAATACCTGGGGCTGAATCTCAGTGGTGTTTTTCCAGACATACAGCCAATCAAAAAACTAAAATTAAAGTAATGATACAGGTATGTGGCCTTTTGTTCTGCTGCCAGCTATTCTGCTGGGTCACCAACAACAGGGAGAGGATTATTTCAGCCTCCATCTTCTTGTAGGGTATTTAAGAATTTTATTTCCTTCTCTCCACTCCTAAAAGGATTCCTGGAAAGCTCCCGTTGTCCTGATGCCTGAGCTGAGCAAATGTAAGTGCAATAATACTCTTACATTGCATTTACTTCTGGTCCTGTATTTCAGACTTCACCCCACAGCCATGTCCTGCTACGAGCGGTGTCCTTCCACCTCCTGTGGCCCAACTCCACTGGCCAACAGCTGCAATGAGCCCTGTGTCAGGCAATGCCAGGACTCCACAGTGGTGATCCAGCCCTCTCCCGTGGTGGTGACCCTGCCCGGACCCATCCTCAGCTCCTTCCCCCAGAACACCACTGTGGGTTCCTCAGCATCTGCAGCTGTCGGGACCGCGCTCAGTGCTGAGGGAGTGCCCATCTCCTCTGGCAGCTCCTTGGGATTTGGGGGCTTTGGGTATCCAGGCCTGGGCAGTGGGTACAGCCGGCCCTACCGTCGTTACAACACCTACCGCAGCGGCTTCTATGGGCCGTGCTAAAGTGTGAGGAGCAAGCGGAAGGAATGACCAGGAACACTGAAGCACGACCCAACACAGGACTGAGCTCATGGCCATGGTTTTCAGAAATGATGTTAGACACCTACAGCTCCAGCTCAGGTTAATGGAGCTGCGGGAGTTAGTCATTCCCTAAAATGAGGCCCCTTCTCTTGTTATACTGCTTTATATTTCTGATCAAGTATGTAGTTCTGCTGTGTGTCACTGTATTTGATACTCCCTGGTGTAAAACTTCTAAATTAGACAGTAGATGGGACTTGATTGTCAAGGTGCTACACTGAAAAAAGAGCTCCACCTGTGGAATACATCATCATGAGATGTGCCATTATTCCCACATTGAAACCTGTTGCTTTGCAGTATTTTAATCCACTCCTTGGTATTATTAAAGTTATGCTTTTATCATATCTCCAGTCTTCTGTTATTTTTCCCTTCCCCAAGTACCTCCTTTTGAAACTGTGTAGATCATCACTACCAGACACAGACATGATATGAATGCTGTTGGGGCCAGTAATTAGAGAAGAACATATGTTTAGAGCTCAAGATCAAGAAAATACTTAATTTTGCAGCTGAAATGCATATTGATTCTCCACTGACTCATCATAATACTTGGCTTTTTTGCATTTTTGCCAAGAAATTGTTCTCCAGGCTGGAAGCGTTTTATGATCTAACAGAATGGCAGGGTATCTGATCTAGCATATAATGATCCCTGTTTTAAGCAATCCTGTTGTGATTCACACTCTCAGTAACTCTGACCTGGAGCTGCAGGGTGCAGAGAAAGATTTACATTCTTTTACTATCAAATCACTGCTTGAATGCTTGGATTTGTAAAGTAAAACACGAACGGCAGCAGAAATCTCCAAGGAGGTATAAACATAGCTTTTTGGGACAGAGCACAAAATTAATTATCTGTTTACTTGTCATTTACTGCAGCAGTACTGTGCATTTTAAGGCTCCTTATAAAAGGCTGACTGTCCTGGCTGCAGCACTACGGAACTCCAACAAAAAGCTCATGTCAAGGAATGAAGCATGCTCACATCAAATAAATACAGGAAATTTTAGGCATTAAAACCTGTAGAAAACCTTGCAAGTAAATTATTTTTGCTGAAAGGAAGAAGCTGAGATTTAAACCAGATCTGCAACAGCCACTGAAGCTACTAAAACAATAGATTTTGGGGGAAAATTGAAGAGATTCTCATGTTGGGAAGGTTTGAGGCATTCAAATAATTCCAGTTACATAAATTCTGTTGCAGCTGGTTAAATTGTCCCCAATAGTTAAATTGTTCCCAGTAGTTAAACTGCTTATGGTTTATGTACCAGTCTGGTCTGCTCCTGGCGTCAGATGAAAAGCCTCCCTCAAAGCTTCTTTCATCTCAGAGACCTGTGGGTCATTTGAATGCCTTGTACGAGCACACTCAAGCCTCTGAAGTCAACATAAAGATGATACAAATTTCAATTCATGTAAGTAATTTGTCAGCTCTTTGGCAATTCGGTAGCTCAGCAGCCTGTCATGGGAGCACCATCTTCTTACACAAAGGGTTTTAATTGAGTGCGTGGAACACGAAACTCCATCACCGACCCATAAGTGAGAGCTGTTACGTCCTGCTTCACCAGCCATAACAATCCCCCCAAAGCAAGATCCAAAGGCTCTCAACCTTCTGGGTGAACTCTAGTTGCTAATTAGAATAAATTGGGAGAATATAAATGAAAACATTTCCAGGCTGTTAATGAATCTGTTTCTAAAATATTATATACCCTCCAAGAAAAACCATTTATGTCCCTAGAGGGAAGAGTGAGGAAAAGTTAGCATCCCTTGGCTATCTCAGTTTACAGATGAAAGGGGAATTAATTCTCCAGGTGAATGACTGTTTTCATCCCCTATAAGGAAATATTTTTTTAAAATATATAAAAAGACAACAGGTAGTAAGTTGGATACTAAAGATTGTGAGTAAAGGGAAGAAAAAAACTCTCTCCTTTTATAGACAAAAAGAGGAGAATCTTCTTGTGGAGAATCACTAAAATATGTAGAGTTACAGCATTTTACAGAAGATGAAGGTTTGGCTTTATTTTTTTTTTTTAATCAATTATGAAAAATTTTAATAGAATAATTAAAGTTTCTGAAGGTGTTTACCTTGAATTAGTTTGTGAAGTCCTTTGAGTGATCTTGACTCACACACTTTGAAATTAGGTTATTAGCCAGGTGATGCTGAGATCTTGTCACGTACCTCGAGCATTAGGTAGCACAAAACTTTGCATATTTGAGCCATTAGTGAGAAGCTGTTCTGAACTTTGAAGTCCTTTGTTCTTCTGAAGACCAAGACCAACCTGTGTATAAAGACACTCTTCATTTAGAATTAATTCCTATCTCTTGCTGGGGGATGGTGGTGTTAAGAGGAAAGGCCTGATTGCTGCTTTTTCCATGTTTTCCATCTGTGGAAGTCGGGAAAGCCAGGATAGGAGTGAAGGAAGTGAAACCAGGAAGCAGGTTGGAGTGAAGCCAGGACAGGCCACAGAGGTGAAAAAACTCACGTAATGATAAATGTAGTGGAGAACTCCTGGGTGTGACTTCTATTGATGGCACAATTTGGCTCAGGCAGAGCACTGCCTCTAAATACCAATACTTGAAAGCAATCTTTAACATGCGCACTCATACTTAATTCTATGTGAAAATTGCTGTGCATCCAGGTGAGTTGCCGAGATTTCAGGTAGGAAAAATGGTGATTCCTCAGATGAGAGACTGCGCAGAATTCTTGTCGAGAATTAGAGGTAGTTAATGAATGTCACAGAGTAATGAGATCAAGTAATCAAGCTCTTCCATTAAAAGTGTGATTGTTTGACTTGGGCATGGAAAATGAAGTCAAAATTTATGATTGGATAAAGAAAAGCAGTCTTACATGTGTTTGTATTAGCTGTGTTCAGACAATCTGGGAAAACTGTGGATTAACCCAAGCAATTATAGAACATGTTTTATTGTCTCTGGTCAGCAATTCTCACCAGTCTTAATTTTCTTTAACCTTTGCAGCGCTGATGGAAATTTGCTGCTCTTCTCAACTGTGTGTTTGTGTGGGATTGCAATAGTGCAGAAGCGCAAAATTTGGGAATACTTAATACACAACTTGTCTTGTGGTAAAGCTGAGTCCTTGAAATGGAAATACTTGTGAATTGAACCCAGGCCCCCACCTCAGAACTAAATGATTATTCACGCAAAGGAGTGAATTCCTGAATAAGGACTATTAATCGCATACGCTCCCCTTGAGCAGTGTCTTGATGACTAAAATGAAACATAAAATGTACACTGGCCTTAGGAGGCAACATAATTACTGCTGTAATTCAAACGAGTCACCACAGCCTTCCAAGCAATTAAGTGGGTGCCCACTGGTGAAGATGAAAGCTTGGTGTATACTGGAATGTGGAGGTAATAAGAGGAGGGGAAAAAATACCGCAATAGTAAAAGAGATTTTGAAAGGAAAAAAATAAATGGTTTTGATCAGTTTGGGGGACTTTGCATGCGAAAGTACAGATCATTAAATAATTTCATGCATAATATATGTCTCTGGTCTGCAGGCAGTCTGGAACATGGTATAAAAACCTATAGAACACAAGGCTCTTCCATCCACTTCTCTTGCCTTATTCGCCCAGGTGAACAGGTAAGTCTGAATCTAAGCAGCGCCTTTTTAAATGCTAAACTCTTACTTTGATGACTGCTTTTTTAAATGTTGTTTTGTTTTTTTTGTTATTCTTAGTTCTGTATAAATATTGCTAGCTTTTTTCTTTTGTTTTTGGGAAGGAAATTTGGAAAGGCTTGCTTCTATCAAAAAAGAAAGGCTTTGTTTACTTGTGGAGCAGGGTGTAATGAGACAGGGCTTAGAGGGTGCTGGCAATATTGTCTCTCAAAACAAGCAGCTTCATGCTCCATTTCAGAGACCAACTTTAAGCTAGACAATGCTAGACATTGTCTAGCTGAACCCAGTTGGAAATATAGTCTCATCTTAAGAAACTGGGACTAAAAAAAAAGAGGAAACTAAATACATTAAAAAAATAAATGTGATGAGTAGCAGGATCTATCCCCATGTCTTGTTTTCCAGAGGCAGACGAGCAGGGATCCCAGTAGGCTCTAGTATATTGAATTCAAATCAAGGCAGAAACTTCTGAAGAGGTATTTTCCCAAGGAAGGATAATTTTATCCTTCTTCCCACTCCAAGTTTGGCTGGTTTGGTTGTAAGACATTTGGGAACAATGGGTACTTCTCAGCCACTTTTCTCTAGTTCTGCAAATGCTGCTGGTTGGGCTGTTAGTGACTAAGTTCCAGCATTAAGGCACTAAAGCCAGTTATGTGGCAATGTTCAGGTCAGGGCCAATTTTGCTGCCTGATGAGAGCTCCAGCTACTGGTCTCTATCACAACTACAGTCACAACTGCACCTTTTCCAGAGAGACAATATGAAGGGAAACTCCCAAAGAATGGGAAATGCCTTTGCTGATAAGTGTTATGGCAAATGTTACCATGACTGGTACCACAGCTCAGAGGCTAGCTGCAGAGTGGGGACATCCTCCAGCAGCCTTATAGAAAACAAAAGAAACCTCTATGCCATTTTCAGAATGTCTGCTGTGGATTTTGATCTAATAAATCACAAAATGGTTAGAATTGGAAGGGACCTTGAAGACCATCCCATTCCCCCTCCCTGCTCTGAGCAGGGACACCTCCCACCAGACCAGGTTGCTCCAAGACCTGTCCAACCTGGTCTTGAACCCCTCCAGGGATGAGGCAGCCACAGCTTCTCTGGGCCACCTGGGCCAGTGTCTCACCATCCTCACAGGAAGGAGTTTCTTCCTAATATCTATATCAGCACTTTTGTATTTTAAAACCATTACCGCTCATCCTATCCCATTACTCCTCATCCTATCTGACCACCTTCTCTAGGTATCGCGTATGTTATCCCATTATTTGAATTTTATAAATTTAATACAGCTTTTATGTTGCATTTACTTTCTTGCCCGCGTTTCAGACTTCGCTCTACAGCCATGTCTTCCTATGACCTCTGTCAACCCAACCCCTGTGGCCCAACTCCACTGGCCAACAGCTGCAACGAGCCCTGTGTCAGGCAGTGCCAGGACTCCACGTACGTGATCCAACCCCCTCCTGTAGTGGTGACCCTGCCCGGACCCATCCTCAGCTCCTTCCCCCAGAACACTGCCGTGGGATCCACCACCTCCGCAGCCGTGGGCAGCACCCTCAACTCCGAGGGGGTGCCCATCAACTCTGGCAACTCCTCCGGATTTGGGAGCCTTGGGTATCCAGGCCTGGGCAGTGGGTACAGCCGGCCCTACCGTCGCTACAACACCTACCGCAGTGGCTTTAGCGAGCCATGCTAAAGCGTGAGGAGCAAGCAGAAGGAATGACCA
Source organism: Limnodromus scolopaceus (assembly GCA_028565335.1). Lineage (NCBI taxonomy): Eukaryota > Metazoa > Chordata > Aves > Charadriiformes > Scolopacidae > Limnodromus > Limnodromus scolopaceus. The sequence continues at coordinate 2,067,628 of JAOXNO010000017.1, forward strand.
GGAATGCTGAAGCATGACCCAACACAGGACTGAGCTCATGGCCATGGTTTTCAGAAGTGATGTTAGATACCCAGCTCCAGCTCAAGTTAATGGAGCTGTGGGAGCTAGGCATCTCCTGAAATCAGGCCTTTGCTTGTCTTATTCTTTGAATACTTCATACTTCTGATGAAACATTTATTATTTTTTTTTCTGTTGCTGTAGGTGGGACTTTATTGTCTCAGTTCACAGTAGCACTGCAAAAAGAAACCCAGGATGAGAAGACATATTAGCTGTTGTCTTTCTGAATCCTAGAAATGTATACTTACACTTTGTACTTTTTTTTTATTCCTCTTTTTACTCTCAATAAAGTTAGGCAGCATGACAATCCAAGGCTCCCGGTGTTTGTTTGTAGGAATTTTAGCCTTTTTGTAAAATGTCTTACTGTTCCTCTGTTCTATTAATTTCACTGAATTTTTTAGAGTTGGAAGGGACCATAGAGATCATCTAGTCCAACTCCCCTGCTGAAGCAGGGTTGCCTAGAG
>JAOXNO010000017.1:2068248-2082438 GCA_028565335.1 Limnodromus scolopaceus
GACCTCCCTGGGCAGCCTCTTCCAGGGCTCTGGCACCCTCACCCTGAAGAAGTTTTTTCTCATATTTGAGTGGAACCTCCTATGTTCCAACTTGTGCCACTTATTTTCACATTTACTAGAAATAAGGATTTGGCTGATGACCTCTATGGTAAGAAATCAATTTACAACCACAAAACTTTGGAAATATCGTTACAAAGTATTTACTTTATATATACAAATTATCTCCTTTGTCTAGTCAAATTAGAGGCTGATTGCGGGCCTGATTAGCTACATTGTAGAGAAGCAGAAACTAGAGACAGAGTCCATACTTTGGCTACAAGTACTTTTGATTTGCTACATTTCCTTCCCCTACTCGGGCTTTTCATCCCGGGGGGTCAGACTTAAACTTTCACTTAAAGTGCTTGTTATTAAATTCTTCTTGTTCATCTGAAAACATCTCTGGTGGCCATGGTCTGAGCAAAGCAGGACCCCAAAGAGAGACCTCAAGGAGTTTTTTGGGAATGCTCTAAGGGAGACCAGCTCCTTCTGAAAATTATATTAAGTATTTTTTTTGTAATTAATGCCAAACTATCTTAAATGTAGATTTGGAACTCACGTTGTAAACCAATCTCCTGGTGCCTCTCTGTGGATCTTCATAGGCTGGTGCTGACACAGTTGGGTTTGGCAGAGGTATTTGTGTGCACTCTCTGCTTGGAGGCATCTGTGGGGTTAAATGAAAGGCTGAATTTTCACCTCATGTAAAAGTCTATAATTTCAAAGTTTATTTTGAGGGGGAACCCCTTCTTTTCTTACTGGAATGGAAAGGCTTTAAATGAATGTGTGTTAATCCTGGGTCTCCAGCTCCAGACAAGCGGGCTGTGTTCTTTTCCTTCCTAAATGACTAATGGAAATAAATGTTAAACCAGGGAATCAGTGTGTAACTGCAGCAAAATGCAGGTGAGTGATAGCTCATGTAACTCGTGGCAGAAAGAAATAATGCCTGGTGAAAAGGCGTTATGACAATGATTATAGTCAGTCCCTTGCTCTGAGGTGATAGATTATTCATACACATTCATCAGCCTTGGTGGCACTAAGACATCCTTCTGCAAGGAAGGTGGGTCCGATTCATAGGGCCATGGCTAGAGAAACACTAATTGCACTCTTACAATTGGAAATATAATTAGAATCTGCATTTGAAAAATTATTCAAATGTATTTAAAAAAATACCTAAAGCCCGCCCATTTTGGGCGTGGTGTTTTTGCAGACATTCTGGTGAGTAAATAATTCCAGCGCAAATTAATTTCTGTTGTTGTTTTCTTCTGCTCTTCCCCATTGAATTCCAGCGTAACGACCCCACTGCACCTGGCGCTCTGCAGCCACACTCCACAGATCTGTATGCAGTAGTTAGTTACTCTTATTTTTTGACAAAAGGAGAAATCACAACATAAATTGTTTAAGCTTATTAGACCACAGTAAGATGCAAAACCAAACCTCAAATTTTAAATTTCTTCATAACAATATTTGAATAGCATTTACAGTGAAAATAGCTGTGTTAAGGTATGAACTTTGAGGGCGACATATCTAATGATGTTTGAACACCTTTGCCTTCAGGGGAGCTATCTGGGCAGCAGGAGTTGGGGTTGTGAAGCTGAAGTCAGAGGCTCTGCCTACACCAAAAGGCCACACAGATTAGCCAGACACTGTGTACCACTCAGCCGCCAGGGCCAAGCCCCAATCATAGTGGGGGACTGCAATAAAAACATTGGTGCCACACAGAGGCAGCCAGTCTGACTAAAACAATCCACCTTAAGCTAGAGATACATCTTCTGGTTTAATCAATAAGCCAGAAATTGTTAATAATTTAAGGGCATGAGCAGAGTCCACTCTCAGTGATGAGGAATCAGGTGCCCTAGATCATTGTATGAACCCCAAATGGCTGTGTAGGATACACAGGCTGTCGCTAATGCTGCCAATAAACATCTATATTAGCACAATTAGCAAAGAATGAGGTCTCAGATAAAAGCAACAATCAAAGCTGGTGTGAAAGGTGAGAGAAGGGAATGGCATAGGAGGGCTCTGAGCCGCAAGAACTTCTGCAGATTTATTCAACTGCTTGAAGCCTCTGAGGCATCCATTTCTTTATAATGGGCTAATTAATTACAATTCAGAATTTATTGCAGATGGCACTCTTCTTGCCGGGGAAACTTCCATTTTCTGTATATCTGTTTCTCCATGCACAGATTTTTGGGGTGACGTTTGTGTCTGGAACCATTATGTGGGGATTACTGTGAGTAACCTTCCAGTTCCACTTTGCTTAAGAATTTTTCCTCAGACACTTACTCACAGGTGTCTCAGGAGGATGTTCTCATATTACTGAATCACATAATTATTATGCAAAAAGTTTTAATTATAATCTGAATATATAGGTCTGTCCTTGATTATACAAAAAAAGCTGTGAGCTTCTGATTCACTCACTTTAATTCATCTCAAAGATCAGACCATTAAGTCATTCTGACTGTACAATAAAGTGGCTGGGATTAGAACAATAATAATTATATATGTAATTATTTTCAGGGAAGGCTGTAGACATCTCTGAAAATGTTGCTAGATCCTTTTTTTACACTCATAGTCTGATTTTAAAAGTATTTTGTCTTTTCCAAGCAGATGAAGGAAGAATAAAAAAAAAAAAAAGGATGAAAATAATCTATGGATACTGTTATGCAAATTAATTCCTCAAATAGCTATTGTAGCAGAAATGACTTTTGAAAAAGCCTGCTAATCCCTTGGAATATGAAGTACTGATGAATGACCAGGGTTGGTGAAGATAAAAAAGGCAATGGCATTTTATTTTAGAATCTCTTTGAAATATGAGATGGCTTAAACCAAACCTTGAGCCATTTTTTTAAATTAAAGCTAAAATCTCTGTAATTCTTGCAGCCAGGAACAATGACATAAATTTTAGAACCCAATGACTGACCTGCACACCCAAATCTTAATATATTATTGCAGAAGTGATAGGAGAATTCAAATATGGGTAACATCTCTTAAATTTGCACATAATGTGGTGTTTTGCATGCCTAGTGCTTTAATAGAAGCTTCTGATAAACTTTGAAGTTCTCTGGAACCTCTGACCAAGCCAAACGAGTTTCTGTTCCCAGGGGATCTTTCCAAAGAGACTCCTAATTTAGCGCTGATTTACATGTCTCAGTATTTAAAGTGCTGGGAGAGCAGAACCTTCAGTACTAATCTCTGTGTCTAAGATTGTGACATTATTTACCGTGCAAACCCCCCCTGTAGATGAGGCTCAATGTCAATGTGCATCCAAAGACTGCTCTGAAGGGACAGAAAAATCAACAGCAAGTCGATTATTGAAATTAATGACACTTTATATCTTTTTGAGACTTCTCCAACTGGTTGCCATTGGTCTCTAACACGTCTCTAGCAGGGAAATGAATGCTGCAGTAGGAAAGGAAGAATTCTTGTACGTGATTTCTTCTGCCTCCGCAGCTGCGTCTTGCCAAGCCTTATCTTTCGCGGAACTCTTCCTTGAGAGCAAACGTCATCATGAAATGCAACATATTTATGCATGTGGAAGTTAACCTAAAACAGTTTTCAGGGCTGAGACAAGAATAAAAGTGGATTTGTGGATTCTGTAGATAAAGAACTAAGAGATCAGTCCCAGAATTAGACACAGTCAGGAAAGATTCTGTGTTAATAAAATGTGTCCTTCAGACTTTTCCACAGAAGTGCTATAATTTGTTATTATCTCCTTAGATTGGACTTTTAACATCCTTTTTTTTGTTTCTTCTTCCATGTCAAAGATACAGTATCTTCAGTGTTTTACTAGTTATAGCTCAGCCTTTGTCCATAACACTTTCCACTTCCCCCTGACTCTCACGGTGTTCTTTGGTGTCCTTCCTTTTTAAAAATATTTTTGCTGCTTCTCTCATTTTGGGGCTGGAGTTTGGTGAAAATCGTGCGTGTATTCCTCATCATTTTCTGAAAAAAAACCCCAACAAAACCAAAACTCTCCTCTTTTCCCTAAAAGCAGCTTGAATCCCCAAACTACAACTGCTCATGGGTTGGATTCCAAAAGCTGAAATTCTTCATGGTTTCCAACAGCATTTACCTTGCAGAAGAGGGTACAAGGGACTGCATTATGTAAATTATGCTTAATCTCCTTTAATGACACCAGGCAGATCCAAGAGGGTTTTGAAGATCGAATAAATTCTTCTGAATTAATCATTCTAGTGTTCCCAGAAATTAACTTGGCCCAGAGTATTTTAAGATGAAAGGGACCTGTGGTCAGATATACATGCCACAAGATAAGGAAGTAAAGCAGTAATAAGCACAAATACTGAGGAAAAAAAACATGTAATCAGTAGTGGCTCATAAATAACTTCATGCACAAAGAACGTTCCAGGTTGTTGGGCAACTTGGGACTCGGTATAAAAACCTGAGCAACTCAAGGCTCTTCCATCCATTTCTCTTGTTGCCTTTGCCTCAGTGAATCAGGTAAGTCTGAGCCCATTTATTGTCCCTTTATGTGTTGAACTGTTGCCTTGATGCTTTTATAACTTTTCCTCACTAATGTTGTAGTACGTTTTTTTTTTTCATATGAAAGAGGAAGTTTTCTGTTCGTGGTCAGTTATAAAAATCATTGAGTGGGGCAATTAGCCACAAACTACCCAGTTAAGTCTATTTATTCACCTCTAGAATCTGGTCAGGTTTTCATGTCCTGCAGCTGAACATAAAATATCTGCAGTGAATTCTTGGGCCTGTTCACAGTAGGGTGACTGTCTGCAGAAAATTCTGGCCAGGAGATGAGAAGAATATGGGGACACTGGCCAATACTGGCAGTCCTGGGTCACCAGCTCTGCATGTAGAAAACAATCATCAGTGCCTTTTAAATGCAATTCGTAGGTCTTACACAGACAAGGATTGACCTTTAACCAGTTGCTTCTCCATCCTCCAAGCAACTGTGGACAGATTTGCATCATAGCTTCTGAGATCTGCTGATGATTTAAATATTAATAGCAATACACCAGAATAGAAGTGCTCCTGAATTCAGAACAGGTTTTGAACAGATTTTAAGTGCTTACCTTCTATTTTCCACTTTCTAAAACTGGGAGAAGGGACCTGCAAGATGCAGTGTGCATGGGAGGAAGCAATAGGAATGAAATGGGAAAGGTTATTTGCTGTATTAGCATTACTTTGGATTAGCATTAAGTTTGTCATCGTTGACTGTTTAACAAAGAGTGAAGCCTTGGATCAGGAATAACAAGCTGAGTCTTACTTGTTCCAGCAGAGCACGTTCATCTGGAGGCTACAGAGTCAACCTCCATTTCTCTAGGGGACACAGAACCCTAATAGTTTTTCTGTGTGTGGCCACAACTGCAAGGGGAAGTGTTGGAAGTGCCTTTTCCCAAGGGTAGTGTTATGTATGTGGTTAGGACACTCTGCAACGGGAAGGAGGAGACTTCCAGCACCAGCGTGTACCCTGTTCCTGGGTGAGCTGACTAACCATGGAGGCTTCAGGGTAAGTTCCCAACTGAGATGCACCAGGGCTACCGTTCCTGCAGTCCCCTAAAGAAAATGCAAGCTTAACCCTGTCTTCAAAGTACTTCCTCTGGATCTGGTGAAAAATGTCCTCTGGATCCCCAGGGAATCTCTTGTTAGTTTGCTACATACTCCCTTTTATCTGAGAATTTCAGCTGTACAAACAGAGCTGTATTTAAATTCTTGTATTGCATTTCTTTCTTTTTTTTTTGTGTTTCAGATTTCTCACCCCACAGCCATGTCCTGCTACGACCTGTGTCCTCCCACCCCCTGTGGCCCAACTCCACTGGCCAACAGCTGCAACGAGCCCTGTGTCAGGCAGTGCCAGGACTCCACGGTGGTGATCCAGCCCTCTCCCGTGGTGGTGACCCTGCCCGGACCCATCCTCAGCTCCTTCCCCCAGAACACCGCCGTGGGATCCTCAGCATCTGCAGCTGTTGGGAGCGCCCTCAGTGCCGGAGGGGTCCCCATCTCCTCTGGCAGCTCCTTGGGATTTGGGGGCTTTGGGTATCCAGGCCTGGGCAGTGGGTACAGCCGGCCCTACCGTCGTTACAACACCTACCGCAGCGGCTTCTATGGGCCGTGCTAAAGTGTGAGGAGCAAGCGGAAGGAATGACCAGGAACACTGAAGCACGACCCAACACAGGACTGAGCTCATGGCCATGGTTTTCAGATACGATGTTAGATACCCACAGTCTGAAGTTCGCGGATCTGTGGGAGCTCTGCATCTCCCAAAATCAGGCCTTTGCTTGTCTTACTTTTGTTATGCTTTACTTTATATTTCTGATCAAATATCTTGTTCTCTTATGCTTTTTTTTTTTTTATTTGACGATGACTAGGTAAAATATGTAATTATTAGAAATTATTCTGCATGACTGAATTCGTACAGTACACTTAAACAATGAAGAAGGAAGATCTCTTTTTACTGAGTGTGTCATTGTGAGAGCGCTGAGTGGGTACTGTCCTTAGTGGACCATGGAAATGTATTCCCTACACTTTACATTGCTTCCTTCCATTCCTCAGCCTCATTAAATTTGTGCTGCATCATATTCTGAGTCTGCCTCCACTTCTTTCTTCTCCCAGTCCCTTTTCCAGTTTGTCTGTGGGGAAACAGGTCCCTTTGCAAGTCACCAGTTCCAGAAAACACTGTGCAGATAACTTCATGCCATTGCCAAGGGAGAATGAGTCTGATTTCAGCTGTGGGAAAAGGTTTTTCTTTTGTCTAAACATGGTAAATCCAGCCCAAAACAATTTATCAAAAGCTAGAAAGAGATGATGTTCACCTGCAATGGGTGCATCTCCTGCTGTTGCATAAGCAGGAAATCTTGAAGTAAGGGAGTCGCTTCTCTTTACACTTTAAGACCCTTTACTTACTGTACCATGGAGATAGAAAAAGGCCCTTTAACTGTCTTAATGTTGCTCTTCTATGAGAAAGTGTTTGTTTTGAAGTGGGTGTCTTCGAAGACGGATGAGAATGGGGCAGTAAGCTGATTTGAGGAGGGGAATTAGCTCCCCTTCATTGAGAAGTGGAATAGCCTAGTTTCAGGAAAAAGCTCACTGATGGGAACACTGTTTCTCCTTATCCTTCTGAGGATGTAATAGACAAAAGTGTCTACATAGAAAAGAGGACAGAGAGATGCAGCAGGAAAATCTACAGGGGCATGAGGAACACCAGAAATTATAGGGATAAACCTTTTTCTGAAGCGCTACCTCCACTTGTCTGTTCTCAGCTTGCTGCATAAATAGGATACATGTGCTATTACCTGGGCAACCTGGAAGAAGATTGTGGCTTTCTTTACCCTCTCTGTGATACTTAGGAAGACCCCTTTAAGAGAAAGGGGAGATGATTCTTCTCCTGAGCACAGCTGAGCTTACTCAGGGCAGAGCTGGTAGGAGAGAGGCAGAAGCTGGTGCAGCTCTTTGAGTGCAGTTTTCTGATGGGTGCAGAACCTCTTGGCAGCTGAGATCAGGCTTGGGTAAGTCTTGGAGGGGAGGAAGAGAGGGTTTTGTGGTGTTTTGGCAAAGGAATTGATCCTTAAAACTTGCGGGCCTGGAAATCACATCTAGGAGAAAGACAATAAAAGGTTTTAAGGTCTAACCCTTTCTCAGTGTGTCCTTAGAAGATGACTCCTACCTGTCGTGCTTAGTAGATGTGGATTTTATCAGACATTGCTTTGTTTTGGCTTGATCATCTGCATTGCAATAAATGTTGTGTTTAGAGACTGGGAGCTTTAGTCTCCAAAGGAAAAAGGTTTGAAAACTTCTACTTGAAGGCTCTGGATGATTTGGTGTCCTGTCAGCTCACAGCCTGTTGTCTGGGAAATTTCTGGCTTGGAGACTCTGTCTGTACAGCCTGATGCTGAATTGTAATTAAAGCCAGGGAAAGCTGTTGACAAAGTTATATTGACTACAGTCATTAATGGAGCTAAATTAAAGGTGGAACACCAGTTCCGTGAAAGAATTAATAATTTTTAAGGAGTAGGATTTATTAATACACAACAGAAGAGAATGGAAAGTTGGCAGTTTGATATTGTAATGCAGCAGAAGATTGGTCTGGATTAAACGTGTAATACATTTTTTTGCCATCTCAACTGAAGCTATCGCTTGATCAAAGGGGATGCATTCCAAAGCAGTCATCATTCTTTTGCAATTGTTGAAAAATAGTTTTCTCTTATGGAGAGAGTATCTACTGTACCTAACACAGCAGAGAAGTTACAGATCCATGGTATTGATATGGCTGGAAAGATTTATGGCTGAGGCGCTATAGTGAAGACATCTTTAACATATTCAGGTGGACAGAGAATGACGTTTCCCATGACAAAGTACACTTTCCTTCTCTTGCAATCCCCTTCTGCCATTCTCTACTAAGCTTTCTTGTAACTAACTGCACCAAACCTCTCTGCAGAGGTAACCCCTGGGCATGTACACTCTTTCCAAAGTTGGGGTCTTTCCTTTAGGCATTCAGAAATTGTAGCAGAAAGGTTGGTGTGCAGCTCACTTCAAAATAATAAGAAAAAACAATCCTCAGGCATCATTGTTCCCCTTAATCTGGTCCCATACTGCCTTCTTTGGGTTAAAACTTATCGTAGCAACAAGTAGATTCCAAAAGGAAAAGGTTTTGTAGTTAATCAGAAAGTGGTTTATTCAATGCTGCAGAATATGAGCTGCTTTATCGTGTTACAGAGAGAATTTTCTAGGCAAGACAAGGCAGGAACTGCCTCTCAAGTTGTTATTGTGTTGGCTTTGGAAATGTCGGAGCATGGTAGACTGTGAGCTACGTAATCGGGCATCCCGTGTGCAATAGCACATAGTACCAGACAATAAAACGGCAGCGTAAAACCCAGTGCATGGTAGAGTACTCGTGCTCCAAGCAAAAGAACTCTCTGTATCTTCTCAATTTATAAACTTGCATCTGTTAACCTCTATCACTGAATAGCTGGAACAAGGTGGTCCCATAGAAAAAAAGAAAAACATGACCTGGTTTTGCAGGACACTGAGTATTTGCTACTGCTGTTGGTGAAAATGCATTTCAATACCAAATTTCGTAAAGCTGAAACTGGAATTATAGCACCTGTTGTGCATACAGAGACAAGGGCAGAGGCAGAGAGGCTCTGAAGAGCAAGAGATTTTATAGCTTTCTCAGGCTGCCTGGAGGATCTGAGACATTCTTGTACGTTTACTAACTAGTTTCTGCATAATTTTTTAAATTTTTTTGCATATGGCTTTGTTCCCATTAGTGAAATTGTTGTGTTTACTGTTTATGTTTATTGCCTGGACTTATCCTGGGGTTGGATGAAAACCACGATCCGTGGTGTCTCTTTCATCTTTCTGGTTTGCATCCATTAAATATTCCTGGCTCCATTATACTGACTCCACCTTTCCAACATGCGGATGAGTCAAAATTCAATTTGCTTAGGAATTTTGTCTGCTCTTTAAGCATTTTGATCACACTGGCTCATGGGAGCACCACCTGCTGTCACAGCAAGAGCTTTTAATTTAAGTCCTGAATGTGCAATTTCATCCCTGATAAGTGACTGTGAGATTTAGGATCGCTACTCTTTGTAATACTCTGATGAGTGATATCCCAAAGCTTTCAGCTCCTGGGATGAGGAAATTGAGCCAGCCAGGCCAACCTGACATATGATCACCTTCAGGAGAAGACTTGTGATCCTTTTTCTCATCGTGATACCTTTTGATGAGTTTGTTTTCAAAACCACAATTTGTCTTATGGTCAATAGATGGTTATTGCTGTAAAGGAATATGTTTTTTTAACATTTTGATCCTGCTGTAGTGTGACCGTGTGTGTGTGTTGGTCAGAGCACGGGGGAAAGACTGGTGAATCTCAAGGGACAGGAGATCTTCAGTCAGTAGCATCACCAATGGGGGTCATCACATACCTAAGGATGTCCAGTGACTGCTGATTGGAGTTGGGGTTTTTAACATGGGATTTTGTGCAAATACTTATTTGTATTTTAAGTAAAAAATAAAAGGATTCCAGTTCATGGCACCATATAACACGAGGAAGTTTGTGAGATTCATTAGGAATCCTGGTCACAAATTTTAAGTGATGATGATGTTCAAATAGTATCACATACCCTCACATTTTCTGATAATGCGTTATTTGCATGTCTGAGCCATTCATGAAGATGTGTTGTGAACTTTGAAGCCTTTTGTTCTTCAAAAGTGCGCAATCAGCATTTATTTCTCAGGAGATCTTCCTGAAGATACTAGCAGTTCAGAGACAATTTGCATGTCTCTAGCTAAGCGATTTAAACATTAGGGAGGGGATTGGTATTTCAATCTCTCCTCTCCTAAATTCTACTTAGGCATTGTATGCAGTTCCTTTTTAATCTAGAAATTGTCTTTGAAAAAGAAATTGAATTGTCACACATTGCAATGTTCTTTAAGACCATGCAAAATGAAGACAACGCTATTTGCTTTCAAGAGAGGAAAAAAAGAACAAGACTCTTATAAGCTTCTGTAAGTAGCTACCATTAATTTGGCGTATAATTTTGTATAATAGTGAAAGACGCAGTAGGGGAAAATAATAATTTAATGGCAAATGTAAAACTCTTTGGTGACTTTAATGACCCCATCGGGAAGCTTGTGCAAGACTCTGAGTACCAGTGTTTCTGACTAGCCAAAGATTCACGTACATCCTCAGTCTGACCCAAATTGTTTTTCCTGGAGTCTGATGTAGGAAGAAAGCTAAAACTGCAGACTCCTTAGATTAAGGACTTTGACACTCAGCTCCCAAATTGAAGAGCTGTGTCTCAAATTCCTTCACGGAAGTGTAATAGTTTAATATTAAAATGAATAGATGAGACTGCTGATACCCTTTCATCCTGTCTCCTGAGTCAGGAAAGGAAAACAATATGGTCCCCCAAATATACCTATTTCCCAGTAAGTACCTTTGAGACTGGTGAAGTGCAATCAGCTCTGCAAAGGGTTTTCTGTAGCAGTATCATTTTCTGATTTTTGTCCGGCTGTTTGAGAGGGATTTGGCAAACCTCTAGTCCAATTCAGGGTCAGAAACAGTAACTTCTGGCTTTTTCAGAAAGGGACGTGTCAAAAACTTGTGCTCTCCATGAAGGGGGATTTCACAGGGGAGTTCATATGTATCATTCCTAATATATATATATTCCTCTGTGTCAAATGATGTACACTGCATATATTTTCCTTAGGATGCAAAATAATTTCTTTAGTAACTGAGATGAATCAGTTGATCTGACCAGGAATTAACTGGGCTCAGAAGATTTTAAGATAAAAGAAACCTCTATGGTGGAACGTATACATTATGGTGAGGAAATGAAATCTGGGCAATAAGTAAAAACACTGAGGAAAAAGTAAATCATCAGCTGGGAATATTTTGCATACAAGAAGTCTTTAGCAATTGGCTGCTAAATAACTACATGCACAAAGCATGTCTCAGGTCCTCAGGCACTCCAGGACACGGTATAAAAGCTAGCACAGGGAGAGCTGTTGCCATCCTCTTCTCCTGCTTTATTCTTGCTGGAAAGGGTAAGTTTGAATCTTCTCACTTTCTTTCAATGTCCTGAATTGTTGCCTTCATTGGACTCTATCTTTATGCTGCCTTGTCTATAGCAGTCTAAGGTTTCTGCTCTTTGTCAGTGTATGTAAGACCTTCAAGTAGCTCTTTAAGGACGGTAGCTGCTCGTTGAAGGGTGGCAGTTGCCAAACACAGGACCTGAGACTCATTTTTAACTTCTGTCATTGGATCATTCCATTCCAAGTGGTTCAAATCTTTGCATGGGGATTGCTCAGCAACTAGATGTGGCTGAGGAGAATCTGTGCAGAGATTTTTGGCTTTCTTGGAGCTTTTCTGTAGACAAACAAGTAAGCGGGCTCAAATTTTCAAAAACATGCTAAGCAATATTGGAAGTATTTCTTCCAATATTGGAAGTACTTCTTGCACCAGGATACCATGAAAATAATCATTCTCTGTTCCTAAGCACTTTGGGACCAGAAAGATTTAAATCATTTCCTTCTAAAATGCTCTGAATACTTTGGCACTAGCTCTCTATTGCAGTAACCTGTAACTGAAATATCAATAGTAAAGCTGCCACCTGTTCTATTCGCTTATCAAATGATTTTGGACACCGTCAACTTCCATTCCCCCCACCCTCCTCTTCAGAAACAGGCAGAAAGTTGATGTCTCTGTAAAACTGATGTAGGAGGAATTAAGCAGAAAGAAAGGGTTTTTTTTTTGCTGTTTAAGACAAGCCCATCTGTGGGAGGGTACCAGCTCCCTTTGGTGAGTGAGTGTCACATAAACAGGTTATGTTCCTCATACCTGCTGAGGAACTTTTTTCTTCTTCTCCCTGTCACCAGAGGAAGATTTTCCTTGCTGTATCATACAGGAGATCATAAGCCTTGTCCCTTGCTTCCCACCTATTGCAGGACTGCACCCACTCTGCAGGAGTGTTGAAAGAATTGAGATATCAAAGGCTGTTCAGGAGCCAGTGGAGTCCCCCCTTGAGGTGTCCTCAGTAGTCTAGAGGATTTTGGGTTTCATTGAAGTCTCATTTAAACCTAAGACTAACACATTATTCCATTCTCCACACTGTCTAGTCAGTTCCTTGCATTCTCCACTGTCTTAGCAGCCTAATTACGTGACTATAATTATAACTTCTTTCTTGTATTTGCTTTCTTCCCTGTGCTACAGACTTAGTCCCATCCCTCAGCCATGTCCTGCTACGACTTGTGTCCTCCCACCTCCTGTGGCCCAACCCCGCTGGCCAACAGCTGCAACGAGCCCTGCGTCAGGCAGTGCCAGGACTCCACGTATGTGATCCAGCCCTCTCCTGTGGTGGTGACCCTGCCTGGCCCCATCCTCAGCTCCTTCCCACAAAATACCACGGTGGGATCCTCAGCATCTGCAGCTGTAGGGGATGCTCTCAATGCTGGAGGGGTCCCTATCTCCTCTGGCAGCTCCCTGGGACTCGGGAGCCTTGGATATTCAGGTCTCGGTGGCCTTTCTGGGAGGTCCTACCGTCGTTACAACCGGTGCGGGCCATGATAAAGCTTTGGGGGAAAATCCACAAAGGAACAACCAGAAGCTTAAAAGCATGATCTGGATTCAGGACTGAGTTAATGACCGTGGCCGTGTGCTTGCTGACCACCCTCAGCTTTTCCCTAAGCTAATAGGGCTGCAGGAGCTTGGCGTTGCTCATATAATGCCTTTCTCTGTTATCAATGAGGTGAAAAATGTAATTTTTGTTGTTGCGCGTAGGAGTTGGGTGTCCAGCTGTAAAGCATTGCCAGTTTTATCCGTGTTCAGCCCTATTGCTTTCTTATGCTGTACGTGTGTTTGGTTTTTTTTTTTTAAATTCTACTTCTCACTCATTAAATTTATGGTGCATCATAATATGTGTCTTGCAAACTTCTTCCTCTTTGGAGCTTTCTGTGGGAGAAATTTGCTTGTGCATAAATTGTCGGTACCAGGCAGACCTTCATTTAAATCATACCATGGCAATTAGTAAGGAGGTAATCTTAGATAAATGTAAGCAATGAGTAATACCCCTTTTTTTGAGAGGGTATATTTTCCTTTAGTCACACTTATTGAAGTACAATATAAAATAATCATTCCTGGCTCACAGTCAATGGGGTGAAAGAGGTGGGAACGCACACACTGTCTTACAGGCAATATATAACTTCATTTCTCGGTATTCCAATTCCTTGGAGCTCATAAAATCCCAGCAATCTCTGGTATTATTTTCATATTCACTTTTTAGATTATGAAGAAGATTTTCCCATTAACAAAGAACAGCAGTAAATACCAGGAAGAACATTTAAAATTCAACAAATTAAAGAAAAAAAATTATGTATGAGTCTTCCTTTGTTGGCTTATTAATACAGGAATGCTGCAATTAGGTAGTAATTGGTTGCTAAATTATGTGGTGATCTGGGGGCCTTTGGGGTGTCACCAGAAATCCTCAGAGCAATAACAATTACCAGCCTCCTCTGAATGTTGGGGAAGATAATGACTGCTAAATTGCTAAACAAACATTCATCAACACAATGCTGTGGATGCCTTAAGGATCCCAATTAAACTTTCATTCCACATTTTAAGGAGAGATTGAGTAGGGCAGATCGTTTGATAAGGTAACTCAGCACAACAGGGAGTTTTGC
>JAOXNO010000017.1:2100055-2124010 GCA_028565335.1 Limnodromus scolopaceus
GGACTAAGGGGTGGTTGGGATCGATTAAGATCTTCCCTCTCTCACTATAGGGCTTAACTGGGATGGGCACAGCAACACTCTGCACTGGAGGTTCTCTCAGTTGTGTTCTTTTATAAAAACAGAGAGAAAGTAAAACCAGGAGGCTAAAATTATGATGCAGTGTGATTTTTTTAATAGATAGGGGCAAGTTTACAAGAGTAAAACATGGATTCTCCAGAAAAAGAGGAATTTGAGGCTTTTGCAAATGAGTTTTCTTGGTTCAGGAGGCTTCGGTTCAAGCACGGTGTTCTTTTCGTCTTCTGTAGCTGTAAGTTTGACGATGCAGTCCAGTTTTTGTCCACTAACACATCTCTTGAGTGACATTGGGCAGTGTTAAGTAGGAGAAATCACAGTATGCAAGCTCTTCTGTTATGCCTCTTGTACAATGTTGTTAGGTTGAATGTAGAAGGAGTATTGATGCATTTGAAAATTTGGACCAAGAGAAGACGAGAGGAACACATTTATAGCTAAGAGAAGAGAAGTACATAAGCAGGTACAAGCATAAATACAAAGTAAAGCCTTAGCAAGAGCCAGCCTTTTTATGTCAGCATCTTAAAAGCCCATCTTACTCCTGAGTTTGGATCTTGCATTCAGTATCCTGAGTGCTCTTGGTGCAGGAATACTGCTGCTGGGTTTGGGAGGGCTCACACCTTCTGGAGCGATAACCACTGAACCTCTGAGAACAATAAGGGTAGGAGAACTTGCTCTCCTGTGATCCACCATAAGCAAAAGAGCCTCTGTAGCCATAAGATCCCCCATAACCAAATGAGCTCCCGATGGCAGCTGGTGCTGAGGATCCCACCACACTTTCCTGGGGGCAGGAGCTGAGGATCGGCCCAGGGAAAGTGATGACAACAGGGGGTGGGTACACTATTGCCCTGGAGTCACCGCATGATGTGACACAGGGCTCATTCCAGGCATTGGCGATGGGCTGTGGGCAGGTCACCTCGCAGGGTGTGGAGCACTGGTAGTTGCAGAGCTGTCTGTAGGAGGACATGGTTCTGTGGTGGAAGTGGATCTGAAACAGAGAAGGGCGGAAGATTATGTGTAAAGCAATTCAATGGTAGCTCAGACATTTATGTTCAGACACTCAAGCGTCTTTGATGAGGAAGCTGCCTCCTTGAGTGGCTTCATTGTCCTGGTGCTCTCTTCCACTTTTTAGTCACGCTGCTTGAGTTACATTTATCTTCTGCTCTTGCCAGACTCTCAGCTCTTCCTAACCTTCTTCTCTACATCAATCAACCTACGTTTTTGACATTATGTGCCAGAACATAGCCCCAAAGGACTACATCAGAGACAGTGCTTGATTCAGTTTTGCTCTCTTGTAGAGGAGCACAAACATTTCTGTACTTCACGAGACCAAAGGCCATCTCACCCAGCCCCTTTTTCTCAGTAATTAACCTGTAGGACACGATTTACAGGACTACCTGTTACACAGGGCTTCTGCCCTCCCTCCTATTAAAGTCAAGATAAAGTTGCAGCTCATTTCTGTACCAGCTTTAGGAACTAAAAGTTGCGAATCCTTGGAGCTCTTAGCAAGGACTGCAATGTTCCCTCGAGAAGCTGGATAATGCCAACCCCAAGCTCTCTGCAGGATCACTGAAGCTGTTTTTCCAGAGACGCCAACCCTGCTAGGGCTATGGCAGGCACTAATGTAGTTATCACTAAAAGAGCACATGAAAAAGGCACAAAGAATTAAAAACTTACTCAAGTCTCACGGGAGAAGTCAGGAGAAGCTGTTGAGAGAGGTGTGAGCAGCGTGTGCTTTTATACTGCTGCCCGGATAGCCTGGAGGATCTGAGCCATCCTATGCCCATGATGTTTGATTAGATTCAAACCAGAAGTGATTACATGTAATGCCTCACAGCATATAATCATTTTGCTCACTGTTTCCAGTTATTAGGCAATTCCCAGCTTCCCTGTACACCTTGCTATGTCATTCCTCTCTAAACTGTTGTCCAGATTCATTGGAAATCCAAAGCAATCCCCAGACTTCACCATTCTGCACCAATGAGAGAGAGTTCAGTTAAGATAAAACCCTCTGGTTGACAACTGTATTATATTTTATTTCTTTTATATTTTAAAATCCACTCGGAGGTGAGGAACAGACTGCAAATATTAACCTTAAAGCTCCAGGGTGCAAGTCTACTTCTTTTGCCTGCTTCAAGTCCCCACTTCAGCTGCTCAGTCAGGGTCTGATGTGGTGGCACCCCGAAGCCAGCAAATCTGTGCAGTTCACTGTAAAGCAGAAAATGAGCATTAAGTAAATGCACAGTAGAAATGCTGCTGACTTTAAACTGCACTCCAGGCCTGTAAGCATTTCTTGGATAGATCTTGTCACCCCAAGAGCCAGAGGAATGGGCAATTTATGGCCCGAAGACGAGGTTTCACTCAGGCTCGGCTAGGAGCTGCTGTTTATTCCCTCCCTTCATTTCCCCCCTCCCTCATCTTTGCTTTACGGTTAGCTCTGTGTACTCTGGGATAAACTTATTTCCAAAGTTAGGTGCCAGACCCTCATCTGCTCCAACTGAACATGACCCCACTGAATTTAGGGTGTCTCACTTTATATTATGCTCTCTCTAATTATTTCAGCAACATTTCCCTAAAACACTCCACCTCTGTAACATTGCGTCTAGCTGTCCCCTCCAAGACTCAGTATTTTTCAGAACTGTAGTTTGAGCTAGTATTTCAGAACTCTATATGAAATATCTTCCATATCTGTATTCTTGGCCAGAGGCAGCCTTGTTTTCAGAAGCCAGTGGCAGAGAGTGCTTTTCAGGAGGGAATCAGAATTTATTCAAGATGTCTCAAATTGAGTGAGAAAATAAATGATCTTTCTAGAAGATATCTTTAAGAAGGATGTCATTGAACCTAAGAAACTAACAAATGCTTCAGCCCTCAACTTTTTCTGTGACCCATACAATACAGGAGACAAATGCAGAGAGAGGAAGCCCCATCTCTTTGTATTCATTATTACTACCCTCTAATAGGATTCTTCAGGGCAAGACTTTAAGTAGCAGTGACCTGCTGGCCATCAGGGTTCGAGTCCTTGATCAACACAGCAATCAGGCAAGGGGCAGTTATTTGGGGGGAGCCACAGACTCTCAGCAAGTAATGAATTGCAGCAATAAATTCCATTGGGCATTATTGTGGCATCATGGACCACGAAGCCTAATACTACTTAGGATGGAGAAGGGTGTAAAAGTCAAACAATCACAAAAATGGAGCTTGATTCATTCCCACTCAAAACCAACACAGGGAGTGATATTGATACCAGGAAGGATCTGGTCATTGAAGTTTTGAAAGGAAGTGAACTGTGAGATGTAACATTGTGTAACAACATGACGAAGGAGGGAGCACCAGAGTACTTAGGATAAGTCAGAATTTTTTTTTTTTTTTTTTTGCATCATCAAGATGAGCTGAATATGCAACAAATTTAATTGGCAAAGCAGCAGATTCTCATGAGCAAGGTTGTTTCATAGACACAAGGAGTTCAAGAAAGTGGAAAATAGGGCCCAATTGTAAAATCTTTTCTTTACCCTCCTCTTGTCATATGGCCCCTGCCAACTTGGCTAAGATTAAATTTATTTTATAGTTTCCCAAGTATTGAAATGCAGATAGAAGAGCAGCTTTAATTATTAATTGTATATTCTGCTGAAACCATGATTCTTGTAAGAGTTTGCCATAAATCTCTCTCCAGGGAAGCCCTTTCTGCCTTTTCAACTTGCAACACTGTGAAAATGTGTTTATAAATTTATAAATTACTATGCAGGGACTTCTATGACAGAAGAAGATTGCTTAGGGTGCCCTGTTGCTCTTAATTTCTCATGGCTTAATCCTTGTACATAATATTGAAATAGTTTCATAGTTCCTAAACCTGAAAATATTTTGCTGTGGGTCACCTTAGTTTTGTACGTTCAGCTTTGGTAGAAGGTTGTGAGGATCCTCAGCAGAGTGACAACTCACGCCCCCCCGTATTTTCGCTGTGTAGAGAAGGAAGGATTTCTCTATGGCCATTTTGCAGTGTATCATCACCTTTTAATTAAAGTCCATACACTGACCAGAAGAATTAGAGGCAGTCTGGGAGTGTTAGGTGGGTGCAAGAGGTTTTTAACCATTTAGGGTTTGTCTGGGGAAAAAATAGAAGATGTCAGAGACATAAGAGATGAGAGTCTGATCCACACCATGGTCCTGTGACAGCTCGACTTGCAAGTCTTCAGCTGACGCTGTGAGATGAACAAGGAAAGTTCTATCAAAATGTGCAACTAGGCATTATTTCTCCAGAGGTTTCATGGAAAGACAGCTAAGGATTACGCAGCAGGAAATATTATTTCCATCTTCAAAGCAGCAGAGTGTCTCAGCTGCACTGAGCAAATCCAAGCAGTCCCTGCCCTCTGCTGAGTTCTATGGAGTGGCAGAGGAAAACCAGATATCCCTGCATGAATACCCCCTTTTCCCTGTTTATTTTTCTTAATCCCAAGGTCTTTATCTCTTTCAGTGATTTCATCAAAATTATTGAAGGAAATGCAGGCTAGAAAAATAAACAGCGAAGAACAAAAAAATAGAATCATCAGAAGGCAGGAAGCTGATGGAGGCGTGGATTGCTGGGATTTGGCATGGTCTGCTTTGCTTATTTCTTACTTCTGGCTTCACCCTAAAAGAATTTCTTGCTTTCTTAAGTGATCTTGTGGACTTAACGGTGACAGATCATCTCCTCTGAGTGAGGAGATTTTTTTTTCCTTCTTCCGTATAGAGACAGGTTTTCTACCTTTCCTCTGGCCTGTGAGGGCAGGAGCTGGTGCTGAGTGTAAAACCCACCCAAATTCTAACTGTAGGGATGGCAGGAATAGGCACACCTGTATTTTCCTTCCCAGCTCTTCCTCTGAATCAGAGACTGATGCGACGACAAACACTTTGCCCTGATGTCTCAATCGTCTTCCCTGTCACAACCACCCGGACTGCAGAGGTGTTGTCAAAATGCTGTCTTTTAAAGTGTGTGCCGCATTCCTAACTGTGTAGTCTCCGGCCGGGGGATGCCACACCTGCACCCGCCCAGCAGCCAGCTCCGTGAAGGGTGCTGTGCCTGTGGGACTGGGCACAGGGCACTTCCCAGTGGGATTCCCTCTGTGGCTGGTGTCCAAAAGATAGACAGCCGCACATCCCATCAGCCCTATGTTTTGTTACCCATCACAACAGCATGTATGCCCCGAGAAAGCACCCTGGGTGCCTTTGGACCTGTGTACTCCAGGACTTTTGGGAGCTGGACAAACATCACCCATTGGTGGTGATGCATCCACCTGGTAGCCACCTCCGTGTGGGGCAAGGTGCCTGTGGGACCGGGCACATAGCAATTCCCAGTGGACTTTGCTCCATGGCTGGTGTCCAAAAGACAGACAGACGCACATCCCACCAGCCCTATGTTTCGCTACCCATCGCAATGACAGGTATAGTGTCCTGGGTGCCTTTGGACCTGTGGACTCCAGGACTTTTAGGAGGTGGACAAACATCACCCATGGGTTGGGATGCAGAGGAAACAATGGGTCTGACAAACCTCTGTTTGAGAGATTTGAGAAGATGCTGGAATTCTACCACCATATCCATGATCTGTGCAGTGCACTACGCTCGGTATTGCTGTATTTGGTTTCCAAGACCATATTGAGTGCTGACCCCTTGAAACAAGGCATCAGCCCACTGCAGCCTGCGATTTTCTCTTGGCTGATAAACATAGGAACAATGTGGTTACTTAAGCCCAGCTATGCCAGGAGTTTCATGCACTTCAGCATGTGGAAATCTTGACGTTTTCAAGACTGCACAAATCAGACCATCAAGGATTTTGACTGTCATTTCGAGAGAGGAAGAAGTTGGTAATCCTCATCGGGCTTACTGGATCAGGATGCATTTATTCTCCTGTTTAGGGGAAAATGCCTCCATGAGCTTGTTGTGGCAAGGAGTGGATAGAGATCATTCTGCTGTACACCGAATCCTGAAGTACGTGCATGCCTTCTAGGTTCCCCTCACCCCATCTATTTTAGTAAATGTGCCTGACCCCCATTTGCTTTCCTTTCCCATATCCTTCCAGGACATACTGGGAGAAACGGTGTGGTGGCTTGGACGTAACTGTTGCCAGGAGGGCTAAGAAGAGCTCCACAGATGCCTCGCTTTGCTTGCGAGGTCTTGAGGCTCACCATGCTCACAGAGGTGGTTGTATTTATACCACTAGAATGCAGGAAACAGGAGGCCAGGGTAATGTTCACTGTGTATATGCCTATGTCAGATTTTGGTTTGGATCACAAAGCTATCAAACACAACAAAAACATGGTACTTGTGTAACATCCATGCCTATGAAATGTTTAGGATCTATGTCGGGGTCTGGGATTACCTTTTAATGTCTTAATGCAAGAGATTAGTCATTGAGGATTATCTTAGGATCAATGGGCTAAAGATTTGGAAACCCTACAAATAAAAGCAGAGAACATGATATTGTGATGCCGGAAGGATTTTATTGGAACTGAGAAATGGGATTTTTCAGATCACAGCAATACTGCAGGGAACAATAGAGAGCAATTAAGTTAAATTTACACAAAAGCAAAGTAAAAAGGGGGTGAGCACAGAGCCGGAACGTTGTCAGCAGAGATCTGGTACAAAGGGAAATACAGCGTCTGGGCTTATTTCTCAGGATGGATGAGCATGCCCAGCTCCTGAGGCCTCCTGCTGCCCCTTCGGAAAGGTGTGCTCCTCCGCTCGCTCACTGCTTGCGAATTTGGTCTTGTTCCTTCTTGGTCTGGCCAGTAACCACACAGGGCTTGAGGGGGCGATATACCTTGCAGCTGCGGGAATAGCAGGAGTAGGAATACCTGCCACCCTGGGGGGCCCCGGACCCGAGGGAGCTCTGACCTTCCAAGGAGCCCCCATAGCCCAAGGAGCTGCCAATCTCCAGCGGTGCTGAGGTGCCAACGATGCTCTCCTGAGGGCAGGAGCTGAGGATGGGGCCTGGGAAGGTGATGACCACAGGTGGTGGGTAGATCACGGCACGGGAGTCCCCACAGGAGGTGACACAGGGCTGGCTCCAGGATTTGGTGATGGGCTGTGGGCAGCTCACATCACAGGGCGAGTAGCTGCCAGAGGTGCAGCCCTGTTTGTAGGAACTCATATTTCTGGTTGTACACCTGAAACACACAGGATGGAGAGAGCAGGGGTCAGAGGCAACAGTGCCAGTGCCTTGGCAAAGGGGAGCCCTCAGTTATTCAAACCGGTGACAATAAAGGAACACATTCATACAAAGAAATATACATTCATACAAAGGACATACAAAGGAAAGCCACAGGTGAATCTGTTTAGAATTAAAGGTGAGAAAGAAAATAGGGTAAAATGCATTTTGTCTATTACTCTGTTTCACATCTTGAAATAGTTCTTACAGCACTCCATATCTGAATTTCTTAGTAGTAAGTTGAATCCCATCTTAGCTCAAACCCTCCCTTGCCCCAAAGAACACAACTTACTTGGTGAAGAACAGAAGAGCGATGACACTCACAGACAAGTGGTTGGCGGACTCTGGGCTACAGGTGCTTTTATACAGTTCCTCAGTTTGCCCTGGGGGAAGTGAACTGTTCCTGTCCTCGTTCATACTCATTGTCCCTCAAATACGCTTTTTTTTGCGTATGTCACTCAATCAGTGTGATTGGTTTGCATATTATTTCTCCTAAGAAACTCCACCTCAGATGTTTTTACGTCTACATCATAGTCTTCTATGCACGTCAAAAAAGGGGGCCGATTTCCCTCTTTGTTATAGCTCTGTTGACTTTATTGGAGACAGAGGGAGATCAAGATTTACTTTGCTATGAAACTGCAAATTAATTTTTGAAATCACATTGCTGTATTATAACTTAATATCTCTGTATGAGTTGATTGTATATTGGTGTTTGCTGGTTACAAATACTAAGTCAGACCTGGAGATAGAGATCTCAGACCTTTGTCCGAAGCCACGCTAGTCTGTTTGATCCTTCTGTTACTATTTCAGTTTAACATTTTAGCTTTTTCTAGCAATTCATTTATATAGAGAGAAAACTTGAGTTTTGGAAGCAGTACTTTTAAATCCTTCTTTTTAAATTCAAAATCTTCAGCTTTGGACTGTGAACTAGAAATTGCCATCATGGGAAATAATTTAGCAATACCCTGAACTGACAGCTGCAAAACGGAGTATTGGATTGTGCCCTGTTTAATGACAAGGCTTAACTTCAACATATGGAACATAGAAATTAATATACAGCTCTTAGTTAATGTAACTGGGCTTAGAACTGAGGCAGAAGCATTGTGATGATGATCAGCCTTGATTTAGGGAATCCTTTTTATTAATCCTAATGATTTCATACATGAATATGCATTGCTTGTCCTATTTGGAAACAGAAGTGCAGAAATAACATGATTAAATCTCAGCAACCTGTGTTAGCCACCATGTCCCTGTCCTATGTTTCTGTCTAGCCTGTGTCAGTTCTGTTCAAGAGTATCAATTGCACAACCTTAATTTTCTGTAAATGAGTTTTTCTTCTGTGTAGACAGGACCTTTTCTTCCCATTATGTCTTGGAGATGCGTATTTAGCTTGTCAGTTCCTTGGAGCTGGACGATCTCCTGTTTTACTTCTTACAGTTCTCTAAACAATGGTCCTTGACTCAGTGTCACAGGGCAGGAGATGAAAGAATAAGGCCTTGGTGCACTGAGTGCTCCTCCCAGCTCTCCCACTGAATCAACAAGTGTGGCTGAGTGCATTATTTAGCCTCAGTCTTCTAATAATCCCATCAAGAAATCAACAATAAAAATTACCCAATTCATTTGGGTGTTGCACAACTGAGTGGTTGTGCATAAAGCAGTGAAAATGCAATGGGTTTGCATTCTCTTGAGATAGAAAAAGACTAAGATTGAGAAATAATGATGGGAGTATTAAAATGGGCAGCAACTAAACTGGTGTGATCACAAAGTAAATGTGATTTCCAGGGAAGGAGTTAAAAAGGACTCTGTGGACTTAGAGCATTTCCAGAATCTGAGGAGGAAGACGCCTATTGGGTGAGGATGAAGAAAAGAAGATGATTCAGAAGTGCCTGGTTTGGAGGAAAAGTAATTAGCATAGGTCAGGCATCATCCGGTCATTGCTTTACTTTTAGAAGGGTGACTGGTCACTCCTGGCTCAGGAAACCTCTGCTTGGGGTAGACCTGCCCTCCCAAAGGTGCTGAGTCCACACGGCGTGTGCTAGAAACTAGAAAATACAGGTTTATTATTTCCCATACCCCACTGCTCCTCCCCCATGCTGTGCTCACTCTGGCAGCAGGAGCTGCCACTTGCCCCTTCATACTCAGACCTTCAAACGTCATGGCACCACGGGTGCGTATTTTACAGTGCGCATCTTAAAGACTTGCAAGTGGCCATTTTTCACAGTCAGTTCCATCAGGTAGTTACCCACCTTGTAAACACAGAAAGAAAAAGATTGTAGATGTCCAGTTTATAGACATCCTTCACCATCCCTCGTTCTTCCTCCAACCCTTTAAGAGTATGCCCTAACTCATATGACCACTGATGTTTCTTCGGCAACCTTGACTATCATCCATCTGGGTTTTTAAAGATTTAATTCCAGAGATATTTCACAGGACCAAGGAGAATGTGTTGCAAGACTTGGAGAGTGAGGATTCCCCTCTGCTGCCTTCCAAGTCTGACAGATCCTGGGGGTTTGGGGTTTTGCCGTGAAACTAATTTCATTGGAACTGATCTGGTGGATCACTGCATATTTTGGGTGCACACCATAGCCAAATCCTCATCTGATTTCTTCTGCCTCCAAGTTAACCTTTTCCTTTTGCAGTTTTGTGCTCTATTAAACATTCTCCCCCCACCTCCATCCCCTCCCCCCGCCGCCCCCCAGCAGGTAAAATACTGCTCTGTGTGACACCCAGGTGAAACGGGAAATTACTACTGATGACTTCTAGAAGAGATGATTAAGATAGAGGCCACATAATTTACCAAACATCTCTTGGCAATTAAGTGAGCCTCTGGGAGGAGATCCTGGGCATGTCTTGTACTTGTTAGTGTTATTATTTGTAATTATAATTCTATTATCTCTTAGCTTATGTAAACTAGGTTGGCGCCCAGATACCATGAAAATAGAGAGCTCAGACAGTCACCGCTGTCAGGAACCAATAAACGAAACCAATTAGTTTTAGGTATGGTGAAAGGAAGGATTACTCTCCCCGCTGGAGAGAGCCTCCAGTGCAGAGGGCAGGTTGGCCTCGCCCCAACACATGCAGGACAAGGAGGGCGTCTAAAAACCTCTCCCCAAATTCCTGGCAAAGATTACACTGGAAATCTGCTCCAGACTGCTGTGCCTTAACCAGGACACCTTTAGCTTGCCCCAGGTCTAGACTTGATGTTGTTTTCTGATTTCCGTATTGTAATTTCCTTGGTAGGTTCAGGAGCAAGAACAGGGTAATGTCTTTTTTTATAATAAATAGAGAAGAAATCAGAACATTTCCATCATGACTGATAAATCCACAGGAGCACAGATTACAGCTCACCGTAGGGCAGGGACACGGTTCTTTAAATGAGTTTTGCTGTCAAGATGGAATCATCATGTGTAATGTAACCCAGCTCGCCAATTACTAAATGCTGTGAACAATATTTTTGACACGTAAATCCTTTAAGATCAGCAAATTTAAACACAGGTGCAGGAGGACCCCAGCATTTGACCCCTCACTTTGATCTGTGGTCTGTTACAGAAAGTAAGGAGCTGGGTATAATTTTTCCAGTTGTACATTTAATTATTACGAACTCCCGTATGTAGCTAGACTGGGATCTGCTGTCGGAAAGAACCCAATGTGATGTTTCAGAAGAAAAGAGTTGTTAAAAGCAGTATATACTGGAGTAACTTGAGCAGGAGACTAATTCCTTCCCCACATTTCAAAGCAAGGGTTTCCTTCCCCTTTTTTATCTTGTTTGTACCTAGGGTGATATACAATAATATTCCCCAGGAATGAAGTGGGATAGGGAGAATTCTGCAGCATGGCAGTCCCATTTCTCCTCCCTCCACTTCCCCTTCAAAACAGGCTATTAACATCAAAAAGGTCCTTATATCACCGAGCTGCTTCTCTGTGGCTTTGAACAGGATGATCATTGTAACTGAAGCACCCGAGGGCTGTGGTCTATAGATTTTTTTTCATCTATTGAGGAAAGAAGAGAGTGGGGATAAAAAGGAAGCAAAATGGTAAAAAGGTCTCCAAGTTTTATCTCCCTTTGCAACTAGAAGCTTTGAAAACCTTTACACCAAGCGTGACAAAATCAATGTATTATTTACAAAAATAAGTCTGTTTTGTCAAATCAGCAATCCTTTTTTATTGTTCTGAGTTATGTGCTTTGAAACTTCAACAAGTGGAAGAAGGAAGTTAATTTCTGCAATGAGTAGAAAGAAACTAAGGGTGAATACCATCCCTGCTTTGAGATGAAAGAGTTGTTTAGCTTGTGACATGGATGTGATACCATCCTACTAAAAATTGCTTAACAGCAAGCAATATGCAAAGATTCCTCCACCCGTTGACGTGACAAATGTAGGAAAGTTTGTTTTGTAAGGAGGAAGGGCCACATGCCCGAAGCATGGCTCAGCCCCTGGACCCGCACTTGGGAACCCTATAAAAGCTCCTGGAGCACAGAACTCTTCAAACCATTCTTCTCGGCTTCTCCTCGGTGGTGAACTGAGTAAGTCTGACTTCAATTTAATCTATTCTATGAGTTTAAAAGCTACTTTAATAATACTTTGCATGTACTTATGTCTGAACACTTTATATGTCTTTGCTTATTATTGGAAGAATGTTACTTTGCTAAGAAAAAGATTCTCTAATTTCTTTCAGCTCGGCAGCTTTGGAGGGTGTGGGGTGGATATGGAGAACATGTGGCTTCAAGAGCTGCTGGCATGGTTCAGAGAAGGCATGATTAATAATTTTATCTGTGCCTGGGACTGCTTTGCAAATGAAGACAATAGTTTTAAGAACAGCTTTAAATAAATATTGCTAGGTTAATCCTCACCTATCCTGAAAGAGGCTTTGCTGACTTCTGTCAGGTTATCTAATCTTCATTATTTCTGCATGTGAATTAAAATCACACTTTATACCTAACTGCCAAAGAGTAACTTTCTGAATATTGTATGGCTTGAATACATGAGGGCTCCCCTTTGCAAATGCACCTGTACTGTCGCCTCTGACCCTGCTCTCCCCATCCTGTGTGTTTCAGACTTACTTCTAGCAACAAAGATGAGTTCCTACAGACAGGTCTGCAACTATGGCAGCTACTCACCTTGTGAAGTGAGCTGCCCACAGCCCTACGCCAACGCCTGGAGCCAGCCCTGCGTCACCTCCTGCGGGGACTCCCGTGCTGTGGTCCACCCACCACCTGTGGCCATTGTCTTCCCAGGCCCCATCCTCAGCTCCTGCCCTCAGGAGAGCATCGTTGGCACCTCAGCACCGCTGGAGATTGGCAGCTCCTTTGGCTATGGGGGCGGCTATGGGGGCTCCTTGGAAGGCCAGAGCTCCTTCGGGTCTGGTGCCTCCCAGGGTGGCAGGTACTCCTACCCCTGTTATTCCCGCAAGTACACAACTTACAGTCGTGGGAGCTGTGGGCCCTGTTAAGCCCCATGAGAAGCTAGACCCAGCAGGGACATGAGCAAAGTCCCAATCCATGAGTAAGCAGAGGGACATGGCATTCAGAAGGGCAGTGGGGTCCTCAGGGGCTGGGCACATTCAGCCACCCTGAGAAACCAGCCCAGACACTGCATTTCCCTTCCTGTTGGATTAGGTATCTCCCAAAAAGATCCCATCTCTGTGTTTGAGGGGCTGTTTACTTGACAAATATAGATAAGACCTTAGTTTAAATTTAAATTTAAGGCTAAGCACCAGTGCAAATTAGATTCTGTATGTTCTAGCCTTTCTCGATGTATGGACTGATTTTTCATCGCTTTTGAGAAATAGTGGGAAAAACTCCTCAAATCTCCAGTTTGATTCTTGGAGCTGCCCTGTTTCACACAGTGTGGGATTGAAAAAAAAAATACCAGCAAAAAACCCCTTTTGAAAACCAAACTTGACTCTCAAACACTGCAAATGCAATGAAGACAGAAGATCATCTTATGAACTGTAACCCCCAAAGAAGATAACCATGTCCATCTCCAGCAAACCCTGTAAATGTATTCTGTACTCTCTGGATTGTCATGTTCTGCTGCTATGAAGTCCTTCTCCTATTTCAATTAAAGTTTATATTGCATCACAACTCGTGCCTTCTGGTTCTCTTTTCTCCTCAGCTTAAAACTATTGGAGAATGATGTTGAAATGATGCCTCATTTGAGACCCAGGCTCCTCTGGGTGTTAAACAACAGCAAAGGACAAGATGTCCTGGGCTCTGTGTGCATTGTCTACATATCCACAAGCTGTGGATGTCCCTGAAATCTTTTGTAAGGATTAGTGGTGAAAGGGGTGGGATTAAACAGTCACACTGGACTGTGGATCAGAGGTTATCTTCATCCTTCCGTGAGCTTAAAAGGAGGAGTTGTCCTCAGTATGTTCACTGCATTTTAAAGGGTTACCTTTAAAATGTAACCTGGTTAAGGTCTTCTGCTAATTGCAAATGCCAGTATCAGGAATAGATTTCCATTTCTGTCCTGGGAAAGTCCTGGCTTCAGCTTCTGTGTGGAGCTGGACCCCAACAGTGCAGAGGCACTGGTGTGCAGCTTGATTTCCTCTGGCTATTCAGAGCATTCTCTTTTTGCTAAAACTGAAGGGCCAGAAGTCTTATTTCCAAAGGAACCGAGTACTTGTGAGTGGAAGAAAACTGCCTTCAGGTGACTACTGGAAACTTACTGTATCATCTGGAAGAGAAACCAGGGATCTCAGAAGGAAGAGAAGCCTTTTCATTGAAACAGAGGTAAGTGGAAAACTGGGGTGGAATGAAAACCAGTTCAATGCTATGCAACATGGCTTTTAATTGGCATGAGAAGCAGAGTTATTAAGAGTTGCGGTAACACAGGGAACAAAGACAGACACTTCAGGAGCATTTATGTCACAAAATTTGCCATATCAACTCATTTGGTACAAGAACTTCTGCTTTCCTTATTACAGCTGTATAACCTGGGTTATAGGTCCTATTTTGATCCCTTTACAATATATTCCTTTTAAAGCAGACTATACTAAGGCAAACAAGGTTTCCATTACTCTTGTACTGTAGCGCCGTGGAAGGCCAGAAAACAATGTATAAATTCCTAGGACACGTTAAACTGAACATTGTTTAACCTGAAGGGTACTGAGGACACCTCAATACTTGCAGTGCACAGATCTTGTTTTGCAACTGAACATGCAGCCCATCCCCAGGAATGGTGCAATAAATGCATAGATGGGGAGGTATAAACAGAACATGCCAAAAGCCTGAGGTGTAAAATGGAAAATACACTTATAGGTTGAGCTGGTTACATTTTTCTAGCAAATAGGAAATTTGCTCCAAGATGGAGCTTTAGGGCAATGAAAATTTTCACCTAAAGCAGTCCTAAACGGGGAGAAAATAAGAGTTTTAAAAAGGAAAAGTGGTTAATAGCATTCTGAAGTGTTTAACTTTGGCATCTCTCTAAGAAAAATTGCTTTTTCTCTCTGCTTTAAAATTTAAAAGTTGAGATTTTAAGTGAGGTGTTTTCCAGGTGGATTTATTTTTCCTTATTCCTTGAAAAATTCCTTTCCTTTGCTGGACCCTGATTATTTTTATTTTTATTTTTTTTGTCTGTGTGCATGTGTGTAGTTTTACAGTTTGCCCAGTTCTACCTATAAGCCTGTTATTCTGGGCACTGCTGAGAGCTCTCAGCTCATGCTGGCGTCAGCCAGAGCAGTGAGCTCTCAGCTCTGCTCAGACTCAGTTTCCCATCCATGATTTTCTGCCATGTTTTCCATTTTCCATACCCTGGTTGCTCTGTGCACAGTGAACTCCCTTGAATTATTTAGCATGACCCGCAGCTTCCTCGGCTGTAGGTGCTGTAGCGACGGGAAGAGTATGGGCTACAATTTCCCCTTCCCAGTAACGAGTACCCAGAATTGTAAGACCTGCTGTAATTACATACACCCCCATAGCCATTTGAGCCTCCAAAAAGAATGGAGCCCCTTAGGCCAACAGCATTTCCGTAGCCCCTGTAACCAAGACAGCCCCCAGAACCAAATGAGTAGCCCCCACCGACTGGTCCACAGCTGCCCACGACGCTTTCCTGGGGGCAAGAGCTGAGAATCGGTCCCGGGAAAGTCAGGACAACAGGTGGCGGGTAAATGACAGCTCTGGAGTCATCGCAGGATGTCACACACAGCTCGTTGCAGGTGTTGGCCAAGGGCTGAGGGCAGGTTATGTCGCACGGGCCGCTGTATGGTAGGCAGAGGTCCCCGCAGTGAGACATCGCTCTGGAGAGCAGGTAGGTCTGAAACACAAGAAGAAGATCAGAAAAACACCAGATCCCTAGAATTTGGTGCCCAGCGCCTCGCAGGGAAGGCTGTCACCCACCATTCTCTTCCTGCACCTGGGATGAACATACGACATGAGTGAATGAGAGGTTTTTGGGGCAGCTGGGTGCTCTGCTAAGGCACATGGATGCATTTCTTTCTGTAAATAGCCTTAAAAAAAGAACAAGTTTCATTCTAATTCCAAGCTAGACCTGATTCTTTCTATTTCAAGAAATTGTTAGAAATTCTGGCTACTTCAGAGCTCAGCAGAAGCACTAACTCTGAGCAGTTAGTGTGAACTTTTTGTGGTCACGCCTGGAGCCAGAACAGAAACAGGAGCCTGCCCTCAGGGTCTCTAACATGATATCCTGTATTTATTAGGTGAGTTCCTGTGTCCCTCAGGGCACCGACTGCAGTGCGTCCTCTTGCCTCAAGGCATAGATTAAATACAGAATAAGAAGCTCCTTTCACCAAAATATTTATAGCCAATGAGCTCACTACAGCAAATATTATCACAGATACAATGGTAAATGGCATCAGACAGGGTCCGGAGCTAAAATGGCTCGTTCTATAAAAGGGAGAGCTCTTATTTGCGATCAGCCCTGGGCTCAAACTGGTCTACTGCTTTCTCATTAATAGATATTTTAGTTTCTTTTCATTTTCTGTAAAAAATATTCAGTGCTGGTGTGCTCGAGGTTTTTTTTTTTTCTAGGACAAAATTATGCCCTATCCTGAGAACTGAGTCTTTCTATATATTTCTTCCTGCCCAGACCACAAACATGCACAGGAGAGATGAATCTGGGTATGCGCGAGAAGAGAAAAGGGGTTAAAATTTTTAACTGCAGTAGCTGTCTATGAAAGAATGAACATTTGATTAGATGGCTAAATAACCGTCCTAAAAAATAATCTCCAGTATTAAATTATTTCTGTAGTGAGATTCTACAAAGCAGAGGAGAGAATTTAAACCGCATGTACTCAATGGGAAGTGTCTAAAACCCATATGGGTCTGAGAGTCCCACATTACCTCCCCAAATCTGCATCTGCCAAAGCCCCCAGTAGACTGCTTGCAGTAGAGACTTGTTCACAGCACACAGCTACAGCAATCCTGAGAGTAACAAAGCTTTACACCAAAACTAAAGCTATAACAGTCAAAAGGAAAAAGGCAAATCCAACTTACTTGATCCACCGAAGAGGGAAAGTTAAGAGAAGCAGGTAAAGAGTCATGAACTGCAAGGGCTTTTATACAATTCCTCCAACCGCCCGGAGGCCTGAAGACCTATTTGTTGGTGTTTATCTCATTTACTCGCATATCAGATGTTGTTGCTTGGATGATTCCTTCAACTGCTGTAATTATCTTTCTTAGGGTTAGGTGTTAGTTTTGAGCCCCATAAAGTGCGATATCCATCTGACAACCGACTTAGGCTTCTTTGTGATCACTACTTGCAGCTGACATCACGAAACACTTCTTTTCAAAGAAAGTGTGCAAAATTCCTCATTAGATTTTGAAAAGTTTGGCTTGAATTCCTTGGTCAGTGAGTTGAATAAATCCAAATCCTCCAGCTGGAGGCAGAGCTGGAGAGTAAATAAATCTGTGGACTCTCCATTTCTATGGAGAATTATAACTTCTTTACACAATGAAGTAACAAACAAAGTTATCACTGGAGAAGGAGGACTTATATAATTTATATTATGTATGTCTAATTAGGAGAGCTTATTTTAGCACACTACGAGGTTGGCTTTCAAACTGTTTTTAAACAACATAAGGTCAGATTTTATGTGGGGAAATCCTCTTAGGTACCTCTCCAAGGGATGGAGCAAACTTACACCATACGAAGACGAGAAGGTTCATAGATTTGAGACTTTGATTTTGGTACAACAGAGAGAAAATTGTATTCTATGGCAAAGAAAATAATCTTGACCTGCAGAGCTATGAAGGGCCTACTGAGGAGGATGATAAGATCACGGTTTAAAGTGAAACTATTACTCATTATCAAGACCTAAAACTGCAGCAACATGTCATTAATTTTATTAGAGTAGAACTCTGTATCTACAACACGTTAATCACACAGAGGTGCTTTGAAGTCCTTTATTCTGTGGAAAAAATTAGAACAACCTAGATAAGTGTTGCCTAGAGCCATCTTCATAACCACCCCGCATAATTTAAGTATAATCTGTGCCAGAAAGGACAAGGCTTACATTGTCAAAAGTGTAAACAGAAGGAGAGGGGAATGAATTGCAGCAAGGCACGTGTCTGCTGCTCAGCCTCCACGTGAGGCACTCATTTCATCCCACCAAACCAAATTGGAAAAAGCCAACTCAGTCATGAGTTGAGAAAGGCCAACCCACCCATCAGGTCGGCAGCGCAGCTTGCAGCCATCATGGCAATGGACCTTATCTAAAGGTTGGGAGGAAGAGACAGGAGTGTTTGTGTCTGGAGAATGGAAGGTCTCTGCCAACACCTTTATAACCACAGTTATTGCAACCAAAGCCTCCGTGAGCGTCTGTCATTTTTGCAAACCAAGACACCTGTGGGTTTGTTATCACCCTTTATCCTTATCTCAAGGGGATGCTGCCTTCAGCCAGCCCCAAAATAGGTGAGGATGGTGAGGTACCACGTGTTGTGCCAGGAGTGTGTTAACATCACCAATTACAGGCACCTAAGTTGACCACCTACTGCCCTGGGCTCATTCCTAAGGTGATCACGTGAGAAATTAAAAGAGAAGTAACCAAACCATCCACCAGAGCAGGCAGAGACCTTTGCAAGGGCAGAAGCTTCAAGGGGCCTGTGACGTGTTGACCTAAAACCTGCCAAGATGGTTAAAAACTGGCCATTGCAGCCAGTGGAGAGAGTGGGACATCCCTCCAATAATGCAGAAGAGCACTCAGAAATTGGAGGTTCCGGAATCTACTTTTCTATGGACTATTGAGGGCGTCTGGCTGGCTTAGCCCTAAGTTAGGTGCCTAAAGCGGATTCCTCCTATGTTTTTTCTTACTTTGCAAAGAAAAACTTCTTTTGGGCCAGGAGAGATGAGTCTGTATAAGCCTGAAGCATGCAGAAAGGGGCTGTAAGTGTAAATCAGTAAAAATAATGGACAGGAGTGAGCGAATTCCTGACCATTCTTCAATGTTGTCGATTCCCTTCTGGGAATCAGCAGAAAAGTCCAGACTGGCACTTACAGACTTGTTATCTTATTACACAGACTATAAATCCTAGTAATTGTTAGATGCTCCAATTATAGTGGACAGCCTAAAGGGACAGATACTGCACAAAGGCAGGTCATGAGACATTGCCTTTCCTGAGGGTTTTACCATATAAGTATGAAATAATAGCATGCAAAATTGCAGTAGACAGATTTATAGAACTAGTAGTGATGGTTATATTTAATAATTAATAGGTGCTCTTAAGACGCAAGCTCTTGTTAATCCTTTTAAAGCCGACTTTAGCAGCATTAGCAGTGCCTTTACTAACGTTTGCCTTCAACAGTGCTGCTTCCTCTGGTCAGTGGTTTGGTCTCTAGCACTTATGAGTCAGCAGCAGTAACAAAAGAATAATTTATAGCATGAAAATGCAACTTTAGGGATGAGTTTTCTGGGTGAGTTCAGAGTTCCTGTAGCTTTGATGATGGTTTGCTGACCGCTGCCAGGGGAAACTGAATTTTGTTTTATAATGGGAAACACGTACATCATCCTTTCAGCTCAGACCAAGGCAGGTCCCCCTCCCTGACCCCCCTGCAGGGGACACTGGTGTAGAGGCCCTGGCTCAGGACCCAGTGAGTGACCTGGCACATACCCACTGCTCAGGTTAGACACTGGAATTGTGTTTGGCATCAAAAGCTTCTAAAGAAAGGATAAAAAGCAGAATTGATGAACTGTATAATAACACAATTTATGTCCTCCAAACACCCATCAATTAGAGCCAAATAGAGTCACTGCTGGTACAGATCCCAGGCTCTCATTACAGGGAGCCTTCAGCCTCTGATCGTCTCGCAGCTCTTTCCCATTCCTCATCTCATTCCCAGGAAGCTAAATTGGCTTCCTAGCCCAGTTTCAGGAACACCTCAGTGTGAGAGCAGCGAATGCCCTGGCACAACCCTCCCACAAGTGCTAGAAAAAAGTCAAGTACAACATTGGGGCATCCTCCAGACAGCAGCTACATGGAACGCAGCTTCTTCCACAACAGGGCTGGCTCCTGGACAGAGCCATGCTCTCAGCTCTGTGCCCAGGGCAGGGCTTGGTCCGTGGAGTTGAAAAAAAAGCCCCCCAAAACAAGGTCAAAATGGCTTGGTTTAACTAACAAGGTGACCATCCATTCTAAGGTGTTCAAGCATAACCTCTCTGGGGAAATATCCCCAGTGTTATGTTTTAGAGAGGAACGATTAGTCAACACTGGGGCGTCTTACTCTAGCAATTACCAGGATGGTAATAACCCTGCACACCACTGCAGTCAGAGAACCATCATTGTTAACATCTCCTGAAATGCCTGTTCTGAGCAAGCCCAAGACTTTCCCAGGCTGTTGCTCCAGGGTTCTCTGTGATGACTCACCATAATCTAGAGATCGTTTTGACACACTGGCAGCAAACCGGTCAACAAAGCCAAAAAACATGAGCAGATTAAGGGCAGAAACACAAATATTCTTTATGGCAAGGAGTGATGAGTAACTCCAGGGAACAGAGCTCCATCCCGACCTTCTATGACAAAGTGCAGCCATGAACTTTGTCACCAACCTGGCTTCTCCATGTTAATTAAACCATGCCTTTTTCTCCGTCCGCAAACAGGCTTTGGTGATGTTTTGTGGTTGCACAGGATTGTGGATGGTGCTCAGCTCCAGATGTGCATGTTTGAAAAATATTTTCAAGTTAGATCTCTCTAGCTTTCTTGTTTGTTATACATCTATTGCTTATGTCAATTGAGAGCCTGGTAATTGACTTTTGTGGGCTGGCATAGAATTGTTACAGGGAGGGAATAGTAACTTGCATCATGGGAGGATCTACCTCTTATGCCTTGCCTCTGCTAAATAATATCTTTTGGTTCATTAGCATGTCTTACTGACTCAAGATTTGGAAACTAAAGAGGATTGCCTTGAAGATCTGCTGGGCTGATTCATGTGCAAAGATTAAATCTTGTTGAGGTACACGGCATTGTGAGCCCTGTGCCTGCCCAAATGTGTGGTGAAACATTCCCAACTGCTTTGAAAAAGTCGCTTGCTTGGAATGGAATAAGTGTTTATACTTGTCAATCTTTTTAATACATTTACAGTATTGGCCTTTGTATTGCATTTTTATCATAGCTGTTCCAAAGAATACCCATAGGCAAGGGTAAGTGAGTGCATTGCTCAGGGTCAGGTAACCCTGAAGAGGAGGAACAGGAAGGTGAAGGCTTCTGCCCTCACCCTGTGGGGGCTTTTGTGGGGCCCCACACAGATCCACAGGGCTCAGGCTTCCCAAAGATTTCATATTTAATAAGCTGCTTTGAAAGTTTGCCACTTGCTGAGTGTCCCTACCTCAACTGTAAACAGGAATCAATTCTCCTCCCAACGACCCTTTTTTCTTTCCTTGTCTAGTGTTGTGGAAATCTAGTTGTTTTCTTGCTGCCCAGCCAAAACTGTCTGTTAGTTCATTTATGTCTGGGCAGCCAAACGTTAAAACATAGCTGTGGTGTTTAGAAAATACTATAGTTTATGTTAGACATTTCAAAAGATAGCAACAGCTGAGTCTAATCCAAGCTTCTCCATGGAAGCAAGTCATTTAGCTCTAGGGCGGTGATTATCTTTTCTATAAAATTGACATAATAACTACCTGCTTTCCATAAAATACTAGTGACGGCAAGAAGTGATGAAAACCAAAACAACCAGGAAAGCGATAGGCAGCAGACTTGGAGCGGTTTCACAGTGTTAAACAGAAAAAGAGATTAAGGGACTGGTGCACTGGGCTCATCTTCATGAACAGGCATCACCGAAGACTTTGCAGAGGCGGTGGCTACCAGCAGCTCTCCTGGGCAAGCGACCAGCACCAAGGGCTCCAGACACAAAGCCAGGCTACTTTCTTGGCTGATTCATGATGACCCTGGCAGGGAGCACGTACCTAGACTTGCCTGAAGCACACACCTAGACTTGCAGGTAGGTTTTATAGTCCTAGTTGAGTTGCCATCACATCAGTCACCCCAAGTTGATTCCACAGGAGGGCAGCAGCCCCAATACAGAGCTGGGAGACCAGAGCTGCAGTCCACCAACCTCTCCCCATCCCCATAGGAGAGACCAGCCTTTCCCAGAGCACATCCCTCCAGGCTGGGAAAAGAGCTGGGAATAAAGAGGAACCTCCAAATCCTCTGATGGAGAGACATTTGTTAGTTGCCCCACCAGACCTTCCCAGCCATGGGAAGATGGGTTCCTGGCTGCTGCCAAGTGTCTTGGCTTTGGTGGTTTATCTAGAGCTGGTTTACTGCTCCAATTTTCCTGTTTTTCTGTGTTTACCTCTCTCCTCAAATATCCAACTAGGATTAGTTTGGTTTGTGGTGGGGAGCTGAGGGGACAACATTGCTAATTGTGAATGCACAGCATTTAGTTTCTCTGGTCTGGTAGCCCCTGGTAGCCCTGGGGCTTGACAGAGTGGTTTCCCTAATAAAAACACGTAGGCTGCTGGCTTTTTAGCCCTTTGAACTATCATACTCTACTCAATAGAGGGATAAAAACTGCTTTTTTTTTTTAATGTTTAAAAAAACAGTTTGTTTTAAAATGTGTTCGCCTGGAAGGTGAACTTGCACTTCTGGAACTACTGGGCTGAGGAATCCAAATGTATTTTGTGAACCCCTCTCTTCAACTTGGGCTGATTGGAAACAGCCCTGTGTCTTGATCATTGATGTGAAGGGTATTATCATAGAACAAAAGAAAAGCAACTTTATAGTAAAAATCATCAGTTTACTAGAAAAAAAAAAATATCCTGAGAAGATATGGAGATAAACATGTGTGAAATCATGACCTTTTTTTTTTCCAAATCAATTATTACAGAGTCTTGGGGAATGTAACCCAGGTAATATACTATTAACATTATATTAACATACCACTTTACATGTGTAATACATCAGTGCGTGGTTGTAGAGCACCCTGACTCCCTTTGTTCTGCGGAAGTCTTGGGTTATTTCTGGGTGGGTATAATTGCAGGAATGACATGGTATTTCCCAGGCACCAAAAGACCGTGACTTCAATCAGCAAACACATGTACGTAGCCATTATGGAAGAATGACATTAACATAACCTTTAGTACAAAACCAGCATCTGAAATTAATTGTCATGAGCAGGACACACCTGATGTCCTAGATGGCATCTGCCTAGAGGGATCCACTACTGGCACCAGCTGGGCAGATGTAAGTACCTGGGGTTTTGACCAGGACATAAAGAAGCAAGTAAGAAACTGATGCTCCAGATCCACACGTGACTGTTAACACTCACACGTGAAAAGGAGTTCTTTGCAAAAGCAGGCCAGCAAAGTTTTGATGCAGAAATATGAAGAATAGCTTGAGTCGGACTCAGTTTGGTTTGTTTATAGAAAAGAAGGCCTCCAAATAGGACCGGTTATGAGTTAGGAGACTCTAAAGATACACATTTTGCTATAATCTAGAGGTGTAAAACTAGAAAATGCAGAACCATGTTTCTCTATGAATAGGAATTCCACTCACTGGTTTCCAGACTGCAACCTGGATTATATGACTGACATCCCATTTTCACACAGGGGCCTGAAGAGCAGAACCAAATCCTTCATTTTACCTGGGCATCAAGTTTTGAGGCATCTAGGAAGAGTCTCCAGGCAACCTTCTGTTCCTCTGGACAAGGCTGAATGTCACCAAGAGAGCATTGCAAATCAGTAGCAGAGGAAAAAGGAGATTCAGAAGGCCAATGGTTTGATGCAGCAGCATTTTAATGTAAATGCAAAGTGGAGTAAACATTCGCAGAAAGAATAATGCAGACTAGAAAGAGCTTATTTCTAGAGACAAGAAAAGCTAAAACCAATTACCCATTCCAGTGTGACGCATTTCATCAAGACATTCACTTTCCTCATCCTTGCTGAGCCTGACATTCAAATCCCTCCGTGTGCTTTGTTTCAAAACCATGGTCAATGTCAAACTGGGCAGAGAAAGCTAAAAGTGCAGACGTAAGATGCAAAGCCACAAGAATAAAGAAAGCATTAATCTAAGCTAAAGCACTACTAAATGTAGGGTCCTGGTTTTCAGGGGTGCTTCCCTCTCCGGTAGCCATGCTTGTAAATCACGTGCCACGTTCTTTCACTTCTTTGCTTGTTCCTTTCCCGTGACTATTCTTTGTTTTAAGCTGATTAGATCTTCTTACAGAAGCCCCTCTGGCAAGGATGCTTCCAGCGGGTGGAATAGGTGTAGGAGCGCTCCGGCACGCATGGGGGAGCGCACTGGGGAGCGCACTGGG
>JAOXNO010000017.1:2138384-2148811 GCA_028565335.1 Limnodromus scolopaceus
CATGCCCCCAGAACCAAAGGAGCCCCCATATCCATAGGAACCCCCCATCCCTGACATGCCCCCAGAACCAAAGGAGCCTCCCATGCCTGACATGCCCCCAGATCCAAAGGAACTCCCCATCCCTGAGGAGTTCCCAGAGCTATATGGGATCATAGGACCATAGGTCTCAGGAAATGATGTTCCCACAATGCTCTCCTGAGGGCAGCTGCTGATAATTGGGCCTGGAAAGGTGACAACAACCGGTGGGGCGAACACCACAGCTCTGGAGTCCCCACATGATGCCACACATGGACCAAGGCTGTTGCTGTAGGACCATGGCTGCGTGCATGTCACCTCACAGGGAGGCAAGCACCGGGAGCTGATGTCGCCGTACATTGTTCTCAGGATCTGAGGTGAAGCTGGGAAAGAAAACATACAGTAAGGAAACCATCACAGCCAGGTGCCAATGAGTGCCCATTACACCATGAGAGCAATGGGGTTAGGGAGGCGTATTAGATCCTTCATGCTTCCTACTCCTCTCTCAAGTCCTCCTGTTCTCTGATCCCCCTTCTCTTCCTCCCTTTTTACCCCTATGGAAAATGCGTAGGACTTCAGTAGGGTTTAGCTTTATATTTGCACCTCAAGTTTTGAAAGACGCAAGAAAAAAATAATAAAGTAACTCTTAAAACTCTATCTTTAAATGTAAAATTTCTTCTTACCACTGTCTACAAGTTACTGCAGTAAGTCTCCTATGAAAAGTAAGGTTTCTCTGCGACATGTTATCTCATCGTTAATTCACAAAATACAGACACAAGAAAGAGTCCTCGTTTAAAACTATCGCTACAGAGATATAACCATATAACCATAACAGATATAAAATTATTAGCTTAAATCAAACTCACCTGGAGCACTGAGACAGGTAAGTCAGGAGAAGCTTGTAGAAGACTGTTGTAGGAACTGAGATGTTCCTCCTTTTATACGGTTTTGCAGCCAGCTTCAGGGAAGTGAAGCACCTCATAAATCTTTACCACTTACCAAACTATGGGGTTTCTGTGCTGGGTGGCTCCTCTAATACCTGTAATTATTTTCATTGTTTCAAATTAGTAAATCGTTCGCAGTCCTACACAGTATGACTCTCATATAATAAATTTGGGCTTTTTATTGTGTTGAAATTATATTGCCAATTCCTATGCAATATCATTCCGCTGACTCCACTGGATTTACAATGGAAATGGATTGACCACTGCTTACTATTTTTTGCTAATGGTTTACCAAGAAGGGGCCCCCAGAAGGATCAACCCTGCAAGTCTCCTTTCCAGAATGGCCTGACCCCAATATTGAGCAGCATCAGATCATTTTGAAGTTCAACCTCACTTCGAAGTTGGAGACCCACCTTGGAACCAAAAGACCTGCTGATCTTTGGGGCTGCCCTTGCAGTGGCCCCACTGGCACCTCATCACCAGGCTCTAAGCAGAACATCCCAAAGCGAATTTTGATACGTTCTTGGGTAAAATTACTCAGAGCTTATAGGAGATGTCATGTGTCACTTCAATCACATTGAGCTGGGCTTTGAAAGACTTTTTGCAGAGCCTTGTCCTGGACAGTGCTCAAGAATAATTTGTGAGGCCTGATTCTGTCATGGTGCTGTATCATCCATTTTGTCAATAGATACAGGCGGGGTTGCAAAAAATGCTGACCCCCCATCAAAGGTGGGGTTGGACGGTTCCACTTGGGAGCTATTATACCTAAATCTGGGGCTTACAAGTAAATTGTGGGACTGGCACATCAGTAAGCCATCTTCCTTAAAGCCACTAAAGAGAAGTAAACAGAGAGATCAACTGCTCTTTTAGTCGGACCAGAATGATGCCAAAAGGATTTTTTCCATTAATTTTGAGACAAAAGGAAACTGCTGGGTGTTGGATATATGTCACTCAAAGTAGGGCTGGAAATGGATCACTGATTATGAGCTGAAATGAAAACAATTACAAAGCTTATGAGAGTATCTTTTTCTTGGTAAGTGACAAGAATTTCATGACTAGTGGATGACCTCATATTCTTCCTATTGTCTAAGAAAGTATATAAAAGAGTAGAGAACTAAGAAGTCTTCTATTCTTCCAGCTCCACTGACTTATTCCTCCAAGACAACCGGGTAAGTCTAACTTTATTGCACTTATTTGTAGTTATAGAATATTTAAAAATTCTATTATTCTATTACAAATTGAATGCTTAAAACTTACTTTTTTTTTTTTTATCTTGCAAAACGCTAGCAATCTTAGAAAATCTGAGATAAAGAGAAGAGTAGATTTAACAAGGATTCTTAGAAACGCTGGGGGAAAGGGAAAAACAGAGCAAGGAATTCTGTTACTTTCCTCTGTAGACTTTCCGAAGTTACAGGAAAATCTTCCTGTGGGTCTACTTTGAAAAGAGAACGAATGGGACTTTTCTGAACAAGTAAATGTTTAAGGATCGGATAATTTAGTCCCAGAGAAAAGAGTACTATTTTTTGAGAGGTTCAAAAGAATAAGAGATAGAGATGGTACGTAGAGGAAGAACAAGACCTGAGAAGCATTAAAAGGGGTCAGTCAAGAAGGAAATAGCACAGAAAATGGAGACTGAGGGAGGGTTCAACTGGGAGTTGATGAGCAACTGCAGGAGAAGGACAAGGTGCACCATGTTCATGCCGGGAACCCGTTGGCACCTGACTGTGATGATTTGCTGACTGCATGTTGTCTTTCCCAGCTTCACCTCCACTCCCCAAGAATGATGTCAAACAAAATTAGCTCTGAGTGCTTGCCTGCCTGTGAGATGACCTGCTCACAGCCATGTGCCTACAGCAGAAGCCTTGAGCCCTGTGTTGCATCATGTGGGGACTCCAGAGCCATCGTGTACCCCCCACCGGTTGTCATCACCTTCCCAGGCCCAACTCTCAGCAGCTGCTCTCAGGAGAGCATTGTGGGAACATCGATTCCCCAGCCCATCGGTGCTTTGATGTATGGCTCTGATGAGTCCAATGGGATGGGGGGGGCCTCCTTTGGATCTGGAGCCTCCTTTGGTTCTGGGGGCATGTCAGGGATGGGGGGTTCCTTTGGATCTGGGGGCTCCTTTGGGTATGGGGGCTCCTTTGGTTCTGGAGGCATGTCAGGAATGGGGGGCTCCTGTGGGTATGGAGGTATGTCAGGGATGAGGGGTTCCTATGGATCTGGGGGCTCCTTTGGGCATGGAGGCTCCTCAGGGGTGGGAGGTTGCTACAGCAAGCGGTCCTACAGCAGCCGTGCCTCCCGCCTTGGAAACTGTGGCTCATTCTAAGCAGCCCGAACATCAGTGCAACAACTTGGGAGGTGAAAATGCAAGATCCGGATCCGCAGCTGGGGCTGGCTTTCAGAGATGGCGAAAGCCCATTGCATCAACGGGAGCCACCCTTGCTCGGTACCTCTGAAGCTGGGCCTGCACCTTTCTTCCATGTCATGCCTCACCTTCTATCAATAGCAGTTTCATGTGATGGGTTCTCTCCTTAAATTCTTATTAGTCTGGTACTATGTCCTTTCTGGTGGAGTGAAAATGCTTCGGAATTTGCAAGTGGAACTTTGCTGCAAAGATTTCAGCTTTACCTTGTGATGTGCAGTGCCTTCATTCATCGACATGGATGGTCTGGCTGCCTTTGGACTCCAGGATAGACCATTAATGAACTTCACCATTGCATTCTGTAGCA
Organism: Limnodromus scolopaceus; assembly: GCA_028565335.1. Taxonomy (NCBI): domain Eukaryota; kingdom Metazoa; phylum Chordata; class Aves; order Charadriiformes; family Scolopacidae; genus Limnodromus; species Limnodromus scolopaceus. The sequence goes on from JAOXNO010000017.1 coordinate 2,142,073, forward strand.
CTTATTGCATGTCATAATAAAAGTCTTGCTGAATCATATCACTAGCTTTCTGGTTTTCCGTTTCTTCCATGCTGCTTTATAATCTAGTTTTAGTGAAATTTAACTCAGTGGGTCTCAAAACAGGAGGTGGAGCTCCACGTATGTAAAGGGAAGCAGAATTCAACACCTTGATGAGTGGCAGCATAAAAACACCAATCTCACTGTTTTTTCTGTGTGGGGAAGTATTTCTACATGTTTTTGTGGCTGAGCCTGGAAAGAGTTGTTCCTGCCTGACTTCTCAGTTCAATTTAAGAAGGTTTTGGTTAACGTGGTTTACAGAGGATGAGGGGGAACTGTACCTACATTCAGCTTCACGTGGCTGGGCTTGCACAGCACTAAGAGGACCAGAGTCCGTGATTTTGAGGCTGACCCAGGAATGTCTATATAAACTGCCGTGACATGACTTCAGTGAAGGTGATGCCTCACAATTTACACAGGAGAGCTCCACCCCCGCAGAGATCTGACTCAACAGGCTGAGGAGTGAGACATTGAGTAAAGAGAGTGAAAATTGCTGGGCTGCTGCTGCCACTGCCTTCTGTGCGGTGCGCGAGAGCAAAGGCAGACGTTCCTGAGCTAAGAGTAAAACTAGAGTCACAGCAGTCACTAGAGTCACTCCTTCCATACTTTGAGACCCCAGTATGTACACACACACCCCTCTGCACACATCTTCAAGCAGCTGAGAATACCAATTCCACACTAGGAGGAAGGATTTATACCCAAATAAGAGCAATTCTGCTCTTTTAACAATCTAAATATATATTACTACTTAAGTCTGTGGATTGTGATCTGGCTAGTGGAGCATTGTCACTTTGCTTGATAGGCTTCTCATAAAGTAACACAATCACTGCTGGATGATATAACTCAAGCAATATTCTGTTCACGTTGTGGTGCAGCACGTTGCATGCATAAACCCTCGATATGAGTAGAACTATTTTAATACTTGCCTAAGATTTTCTGATGGAAATTCCCTTTTCATCAGAGGCTTGCAGACACCAGTGAAAAAAAAAAAAAATTAAAAAATTTAAAACCAAATGCAAAGTCGTGGTGGGAGAATCTGTTTCTCAGATAGTTCTGGCAATGATTGTGCATTTTTGTGATTCTTAATTCTGAGAGAGCACAAGAGCATCGATGTAGCAGTTGCCTGAGGGATCCCATGGTGATGCTTAACAAGCTCAGATCATTCACTGCATAAATGCTTCAATTAAGTTAACAAACCACAAGGATTAAGACAATCAAAGGAAGGAAATGAATGTTTTCTTTGGCACAGCAGCACTCCCTCAGCCTACGCAGAGCCCTCTCTCGTTGCCAACAGCAGCACAATCGAAACAGCTTCTAAAGAAAACACTGATAGAGCTGCTGGGGTGAATTTCTCAGCTTATTCCAAGGCATGTCACAGGGTGCAAGATTTGTACTCTGATTCTCAACTGCATACAGATAACTTCTTCTCGTTTCTGTGGCCCTGACAGCCTACAGTACTCAGATCCAGGCTAACCCATTTCCCTTTGCAATCTGTAATCAGATAAACTATTTTACCATCAAGACTACATAAATCAGGGAACAACTTTGCCCTTTGCTTGAATCAGGACACGTGCCATCATTTTAATCCTCGCTGAGGGTTAAAACAATTTCCTTTGGGATATTCAAAGAATGACTTTTAATGACCCCAAGTATCTGACCTAGCTTCAAAGTTACCTTGGTTTTGAGTGGATGCTGCACCAGACCATCTCCAGAGATCGTCCCAGCCTAAATTATTTCACGATTCTGTTCTAGTTAGTATGTATGCCATGGTATGGGTCAGAAAGGGGAAAAAATACTCTCATTAAGTATTTCTGCAAAATTACATTGGCCATACAGAGGAATTAATTCTTCTCTGATGATACTCCTTGATTAACACGTAAGAATTGATCCACAAAATTAACTTCTTTCAAAGCCGTTTGCAACGAAGAAACTGCAGCGAAATGAAAGCCAGAAGACAGTGCTGTGATGCAACGGGGCTTTAATACAAACAAAAAGTGGACTACATCCTTGCAGAATGAGGCAATGCAGAAACAAAGAATGTAGTTTCCATTTCGACAAAGACAGCAACCAATCAGGCATTCAGAGGAGTGCAGGGCTCAGGAGACATTCTTCTTTCAGCTGGATACTTTCACAGTCAAATCCCACTACTTGCTTTTACTCTCTTCAGGTTCAGAAAGAACAAAACATAACATGAGCAAATGACAAAGTGAGGCAACATTGGGATCGTAAGCCTTAGATAAAACATAGCGCAAATAAATCCCAAGCAACCCCAGCTCCTACTGCCATTGGCTGGAGCGGAGGCTGCTTGGCATGTCTGATTTCCAGGTCTGTATGTCAACTACTAGTTTGTATCTTGTTGTTCCTTCAGTTTTGACTCTTTCTTAAGGATTTAAAATGGCCCATAGTTTCCATAGCGATACCTATAGTACCCTCTGGAAAAAGAGGGGAAATAATTTCTACCAAATCCTGAGTAAAGTGAGTTTCGGTAAAAGCTTCCGAAACGGTAGCTTCCACCACCACATGAGCTCTCCCCACCATATGAGCCCCCTCCAATGCCACAAGAACTGCCTGAACCATGGTGGGAACCCATCCCATAGGAGCTGCCTCCGCCACAGGAACCGCCATAACCCATTCCTCCACCTCCGGAGCCCATGCCTCCACCTCCAGAGCCCATTCCTCCACCTCCGGAGCCCATTCCTCCACCTCCGGAGCCCATTCCTCCACCTCCGGAGCCCATGCCTCCGCCTCCATAGCCCATTCCTCCACCTCCAGAGCCCATGCCTCCACCTCCAGAGCCCATGCCTCCACCTCCAGAGCCCATATGACCCCCAATTTCAGGAATGGAACTTCCCACAACGCTTTCCTGAGGGCATGAGCTGATAATGGGTCCCGGGAAAGTCACTACAACAGGTGGCGCGTACACGATCGCTCTTGAATCTCCGCATGAGCTGACACATGGTTCACTGCAGAAGTTGACATATGGTTCCGAGCAGGTCACTTCACATGGCGCAGAACAGCGGGAGCTAATCAGCTGTCCATAGGAAGACATCTTTCCAGAAGGGAAGTTAACCTGAAAGGCAGAGGGTGCACTAGCCTGGTAAAGTTACAGCCAGAGGAGTGAGAGGACAAACTGTGTTACAGTAACGTGGGTTGTATAGATGTGGTGAATGGTATTCAGATGAGTAGATGCAGATACATATGTATGAGTCGTCTACACTAAAGTTAAGAGTTAGTGATTAAAAATATAAAATAATACCAAAAAACCCCACCATTTCAAGGTACAGTCATTCTACTCCAAAGTAGAATTGTGCGTTACAAGATCTCACCAATCAAGCGCAATGAAGTGCTGCGTAGAGGTTTCTAAGCTTACTCCCACCCCTCTCTAGTGCTCCATTGCCCTGTAGCCCATTCCCAAAATGAGTTCTGGAAAGAATGTCCCTTTCCTTCCCTCACGTCATTGCCTTTGCTGTGCTTTTTGTCTGGGAGTCCTATCCCAATGTTTTTGGGGTGTCCTCTCTCCATAGACAGATGATCAAATCCCAGGAATTGCTCCCATCCATAATTTTGAAACTCCCGTTCATTTTTACCGCAACACATGGCGATGCCTATATCCATCTTATTTGCAAGTTACAGTTTTTAGAGATTAAGGTCCTACCCTAAAATTGGGTAGGACATGTAACCTCATATTACTGCTACCTATAAATCCACGTCTATAATTATGAATGGATTCAGTTAAATCAGACTTACCCAGTCACCAAGCAGAATAAGTCAGCAGAGGCAGCTACAGAGACACGAGTTACGAGCACTTTTATATGCTGTCATAGATAATAGAAATTGAGAGATACCTTTACGCAACTGCTCTCTACATCTTATGAAACAGAATGTTTTCCCCCGGTGATGCCTTCCTTTGTTGCAACTGTTTGATACAGTTGTCTGATAACAGCGTATGATTATTAGGTAATTTCTTTCCAATCCCACACAGCAGGATGCGCGCACATCACTCATCTTGACTTTTTGCTGAAAAACTCACGATATATTGAGGTTGGTTTTCTCTTAAATATTTGGTAATATTTGTGAAGGTAGCTCAGAGACGGATGCGGCTGGTAAGCACAGGATTCCAGTTCATAATTTGTCATCTTGGGTAATAATAACCAGTGGTCTTCTGGAATTTTCCTCTTTAAAGGTAGGAAATCTTTTAACATTAAATAGCCATTAGTGTCCATGGCTGTTGTGTACTCACTCCAGGGGCTTTGGCATTGGAGTTTACAGCTTGGGACTGTCTTTTGGACAGATGTTCTCCTACATGACTATACCACGTCCCAAGTAAGTGGAAAGCAAGAGATGCCAAAGCAGGCCACAGACTCTCCTGTGAGCACTAGGATCAGGCACAATAATCCAATTAGAAATTCAGCCAAGGAGAGGGACCTGTCCAAGCTTTTACACTTCATCGTGAGTTCCCCATCTCAAGGAATCATCCCCTTCCAAGGTGCCTTCAGAATAAAAGCCAAAAAATACTAATAACAAGGAAGAGATAGGATTTTCTTTCTGAGTATGCTTTTTGGAGGCCAATATGAGGGAAGGAACAGTATACGTTACCTGTGGGGCTAGAGGATCCAGAGGAAACATTACCTGAAGTACAGGTCCATAACCTCAGCTAGAATAAATTCACAAGGCCTGACAAATGCCAGTACTCTGATTCACATAATCACATTTTCATAAAAAAAACCCTCTTAGCTACATTCTTGTGGCAAATTATTAAAACTAAAGCCAAAAGAGGAAAAAAATTACCGATTATTTTATTTACATTTCATGACCATGAAATCAATCTAATGACCAGAGGAATGTATGCAGCAGGTAGAGATACGACAGCAAGATGCTCAGAATAATATGCCTCACGTAATTTGTGGGAATGAGAAGTAACTAACAATTAGAGTGATTGACAGCTGAAGCAATTAAAGGAGTTACCAAAACAAATATTTTATAAAAGTTTATAGGGACCTCATTGGCTCTGGGGGTTTTTTCCAGTGTATAGAAAACTTGTTCAAAACAAACACTGCAGAAAACCTCGCTGTCTGGACCATCCACACTTTGGTTTCTGCAACTGATGCTTTTCCCTGGCAGCTTTAATTAAGGGGAATTTATGTTTCACATGAGAGCAGACACTGTCTTTCAAGCTCAAACTGTAGTCAGCCCTCTTACTCTACTGATACCCTTTTAAAATATAAGATACAAAACTGCAAAAAAGTCATACAACATCCCCTTTCACATCACCTGAACCTCAGCTGCCTCACATCAAAGAATTATTTTAAAGACAGAGGAATGATATCACAGAATTACAGAATGACAGGGGTTGGAAGGGATCTCTGGAGATCATCTCCTCCAAGCCCCTGCCGGAGCAGGGTCACTCAGAGCAGCTGCCATGGAATGTGTCCAGGAGGGGTTTGAATGTCTCCAGAGACGGAGACTCCACCACCTCTCTGGGCAGCCTCTTCCAGGGCTCTGCCACCCTCACAGGAAAGAAGTTCCTCCTCATGTTTAGATGGAACTTCTTACGTTCAAGTTTGTGCCCGTTCCCTCTTGTCCTGTCACTGGGCACCACTGAGAAAAGACTGGCCCCATCCTCCTGACACTCACCCTTGAAGTATTTACAGGCATCCATCGATCAGAATATATAGGCATTGATCAGAATATCCTCCCTCACCAGGTGAAAGCTGAAAATATGAAGAAAAAAAACATCAGGGATTTTATATTTTCCTCTAAAGAATTTGTTGATTTACATACAGAGCAACAAACTGACGTAAAGCAGAGCCTGGCCCGGCTGAGGAATCCTAGGCTTGGTACTTAGAGCTTTAGATTTAAACTCACGTCATGTAAAGCAATACCAAAGCGTTACCTGAGAGATTCCTCATCTTGTTTTTTTTTTCTAGCATGTTGTTGTTGTTGTTGTTGTCGGCGGCTTTATTGATTTTCTGGTTTTAGAAATTCCAGTGCTGTGCCCCAGTCCTTACACAGCTGCTTTGCATTCTAAGATTAAATCTAAAAGAGGAAGCTGGTTTAATTGCTATTGCTCTCACCTGCGCCACGCTATAATTTTCTAAATTGGTCTGAAAGCTCACTTGTCTGAAAGGAAATAGCCTCTATTATTATCACAGATTGTAGCAAAGCATTATCCTTAACCTTCATTTTTCCACAGATTTTATCGTAGCAATTCCAGGATGACAGTGCTTGGAAGAGAACAACAACCACCACCATGCAGCAAAATAAATAGGCTAAAATATGGGAATCAAGAGTGCAAACTTAGGGCAGCTTTGGATCCTGGATAACCACATTTTGGCATAGATTTCCTGTGCAGTCTAAGTGCTGTCACCTGGAAATCTAGTTCCAAATCTGCTCAAACTGGAGGGTTAACATTACCAAGGGCTTTTTCATTGCCTAATTGTAAGACTGAAGGTGAAATAACGAACTAAGGGCCCAGACAGGCTGGAAAGCTGGGCAAGGAAGAACCTCATGAGGTTGAACAGGGAAAAGTGTAGGGTCCTGCACATGGGGAAGAAGAATGTCAGGCACCAACACAGGTTAGGCGTGGAGCTGCTGGAGACAATTTTCAAAGAGAAAGATCTGGGGGTCCTGGTAGACAGCAAAATGACAATGAGCAAGCAGTGTGCTCTTGTGGCCAGGAAGG
>JAOXNO010000017.1:2152209-2168988 GCA_028565335.1 Limnodromus scolopaceus
CTGGTGGGAGGAGTCTCTGCCCAGGGCAGGAAGGGGAACTGGATGGTCTTTACGGTCCTTTCCCACCCAAACCATTCCATGATTTTATGAAGTACTGGGGGTTTTGACAGGTTGTTAATCAAAATGCCTTAAGATGCAGCTCAGGCAGATGAGTAGAGAATATTGAGGGTTCTTTGAAAATGTGATATGTCAATATATGCTGAATGAACCCAAATGATGTGCCTGCACTTCAAACAGCAGAACAGTATGGATATTATGGATATGGTGAATGGTATGTATATTATGGACAAATATCTCTGAAAGGGCTCAAGGTCAAAGTTCCCAGGCTGACAGGCTAATGGTTTTTCCCTAAAAAACCTCAGCAAGGCTCTTGGAGGGCAGACTGTCTTGTACAAGCTGCTTCATTTTCAGGAAGAACCAAGTTAGTAGTTTTTCAGACACGTAATTTTTGTTTTATTTTTAAGTTTTTTTAAAAAGGAATAATTTGCAAGTCATCTTCAGCGGGTGAAAATCACTTCCCGAATCCCGTTGTGCAACGAGATTATTGTTAAACTCCTCGAACTGCTGGATGGGATGGGGTGGAGATAATGAGTCAGGACCCGGTCTTTTGGACCCGAGAGCTCCACCCTGCCCATGACCTCATTACCAAATTTTTCACAACACTTTTTTGCATGAGCCAAGCAATCAACGCATCTTCTATCTCTGCCCCGCCTCCCAGTTTATCTGGGGCGTGACACGGAGGCCCAGTTCACAAGCTGATCTTCCAAGATACAGTAATTACGTCGTCATCTTGGATCAATAAAGTAGGGCACATGCTAATGGCTGCGAGATAAACAGGCAGATTTATAGGAGTTCCGATCCTGCCAAGGGGAAAAAAAAAAAATAAATATATGGGCAGCAAAGAGTTGAGGGGCTTATTTTAGATTTACAGGGGGCAGGGAGCATGGATGGGCTGCTCTCAAAGAGATGTCCCCCCCTGGACAGTGGATCACAGGGGGGGCTGCAGCAGAGGGATGGACAAATTGTCTTCTCAGAAGGAGACAGGGCAGGGTGAGCAGGGAGACTGGCAGGAGTCCAGGCTGCTTAGCGTGTTTTCATACGGCGTTTTGTCACCGCTGTGAAGTTTTCTGCAATCTCGCTTTCTCTTTGAAGAAGTCTCTGGGAAAACAACCGCATCTGGTGGCGACTGCATGGGCCGCTTGCAGAATGAGGTGCACACCCTGACGTTCCTGGGCATCCCTCTCCACAGGGGAGGGCAAATTGTTAAATGGCAGCTCTCAAGACTTGCCAGCCCCAAGAAGAGGGCATTGGAGCTCAGCCAGCTTTCATATTGCAGTTTTAGGCACGAGATTTTATTTCATTTCTGTCAAACCTCAGCTTTTAGCTTGCAAAGACTGGCAGAGCTGCCCCATCGTAACTGCAGCAATACCCTTCTTGGGACAATGTTTGCAGTTAAAACGTGTGGAAATCTTTAGGGAAATAAAAGCTTAGAATTTGAGGGTGAGGAAGCGGGGAGCTGTTAGGGTTTTTTTTTCCTGAACTGAAGTAAATAATTAGGAAAATTTCTCAGGGTGTCATTCCTTTTCATCTACCTACTGCTTTTCAGCTGACACATCCAGACAAGAACTCTCAAAACCACAGGCTGCGCTTAACAGGGTGAGGAACAAGTGAAAGCTGTGAGATGAAAGTGAAAATGAAAGTGTCTTGTGCAAAGGCAGGTGAACAAGGCTGAGGAGCGCAAGGGGGGAGTTAATGATTTTCTCACTTCATGGGTGAGAAGAACCGACAGATTTGGGTTTGATGTTTACCAACCAAATTTTCACCAGTTGGTATCTGAGAATCAAGAGTGGAAGAGAAAGAAAACGAGAAAACCACCGTGATAATGCAGAATAATTTTAATAGGAAAGGAAAAGGCAGAACAAGGCTTCTAGAATAAATCACAGTGTAAAGGGCACAGTTCCAGATTTCCTTTTTCTTAAATAAAATTAAGTATAAAAAGAGGATCAGTTTCTTTTCCCCCACAGTGAAACTGAAAGCCAGAAACAAATGACGTGTGTGTGTGTGTATTTATCAGAAGGAAAAGTTAATTTCCTGGTGACTAATTCTCTTAAATTAGTCTAAGACCAGTCTAATTAGCTCTAGCAGTGAAAGGGTTTGTCATGTCTCAACTGACCACATTCGTGCTCTTCTTGAAACAGCTGCTGCCTTCGTTTTTCTGGAAAGCAAAGTAAAAAGAGCAAATTGTTCCCAAGAATACTGTGTATTTCAAAGGTCAGGTTAAGACAAATTAGGATGGGGGGATTTTATTTCTCTGATCACCTGCCTGAGAATGTACGTGAGGGGAAAAAGCTATGAACTTAAAGTAAAGCATAATTTAAAGAAGACAGAGGTAAGCCTGCTTTAGAGGCAGTGGGAGTCTACAAGGCCTTTGGACCTGGTCATCGGGGTTGGTGTCACTATTTCATGCTTCTGAGATCTCTTTGTCCTCATTTGCTGTATTTGCGTTTTCAGTTTCTGGCTTCTCCTTCTCTGGAACACGCTCTTCCCTCTCGGTCTCGGATGGTTGGTGGGGTTTGTAGCTGGGTCTACTGCAAGGATGCATCCAGTGGGAAGAAAACACGTAGGAGCATCGTGATGGGCGTGGAGGTGCGTGTTTTGGGACAAATCTCTCTGCATGTGGCTCTGAGCACAGGCTTTCTCCTCTCAGAGATGCCAGCGGGGCTGGTGAACCTCCTTCCAGGATGGCAGAACTTCCCACCACTGTCTCCTGTGGGCACGTGCTGATGATGGGCCCTGGGAATGTCACGACGACGGGAGGGGGGTATATAATGACTCTGGAGGCGCCGCAGGATACAACACATGGGTCATTGCAGCTGGTAGCAAGAGGCTGCGGGCACTGCACATCACATGAGTAGAAACAGTGTCCTGCGTCCCGCTCCCCACCGAAGGACATCTGGGAGGAATGGTGGTGGCCAACCTGCAGCGCACAACGGGAGTGTTTCTCAAAGGGTTTGCAACCTGTACACTGCAGATCCCTCACACTCTGGCTCCTCTCCTGCTCTCCTCACAGGGAGGGTGAGGCACGTGCCACAGCTGGGGACACTCTGGGGTGGAGAAGGAGGGACAAGAGAATAAGAGTGCAGCTCAGGAATTTTAGTTTTAGGGGTTGTGCAGGTAATGAAGATGCTGTAGCAGAGGCAACATAACTCTATGATTTCAGGGACTGAAGCTCACGGGTCAGTACAGGCTTGTTCCCTTGTTCCGCTCACCCCATCCCCATCATAGAATCACAGAATGGTTTGGGTTGGAAGGGGCCTTAAAGATCATCTAGTTCCAACCTCCCACTAGACCAGGTTGCTCAAAGTCCCATCCATCCTGGCCTTGAACACCTCCAGGGATGGGGCAGTCACAACTTCTCTGGGCATCAACCTGAGTCCTCACTCTGCCTCCACCCTCCCAAGAAGGACCTTTAGGCCTTATCCCACCTCCCCTTAGGGTTTTTCCAACCTCCATCCAGTTTTATCCCTGTCATCCCTTGCTCGCAGGCCATTTCCACCTCTGCTGTGTCTCTTTGCCCTCTCCTGGTTACAGACCCTGTCTGGTTAACCACCAGGGTCACCTGGTGAGGTACTGCTGCTGTGGCCACTGCTGGTGCCATAAGGCCACTTGTCGTATAGCAAATGGGTATTTTATATCCCTGTCCTGGAGAATGTCCTTGGCTGGGATTATTTGTTTGTCTCAGCAATAGAGCATGCCCAGCCCTCGTGAGAGTAATTATGCGTAATAGGATTCCCATGCCTCTGCTGTGATTGCACTGGGCACTGTATCACTATTCTGATACCGTGAAGACTAACAAGTCCTTGTCACACAGGACTGGGAGGAAAAAGCCATGATCCCAGCTCCATAAGATGGGGACTGCTCTGGAGGAGGTGGAAGGATCTGATTTCAATGCCGTTCTGCATGTTAGTCCCTGGGCTCCTGGGAAAATCTTCCCTCCAGGTACCTCCAGATGGTTTGCAGAGACCATTCATGGAAGAGCTAAATAAGAACTTCATAGAGATTTTTTGGTGCTTACCTTTTTGCCTAGACCCTGAATCCACCTTTTAGGTCATTTAACTGGAACTAATTACGAAAATACGTTGTGGGATTTATCTGTCAAAGTTAAATACTGCCTGATGTAGATGAGTACCTATAAAGTAGCAGCTTTCTTTTTGTCCCTGGAGAAAATCAGGCACTTTCAGAGTGCAGTCAAGCTCATTCAGAGGTAGGTGCTTGAATAAATCATGTGAAATACCTGTTTCTGACCACTGATTATGATGGAAAGGTTAAGGGGGATCCCATTCCTCACCTTCTCTGGCTTTTCATGTCTGTTAATGCTCAGTATCGGATGCTCTCATCAGAAAAACCCTGAAGTCATGGAGTATGAAAACAATTGTCCTTGCAAAGTTTCTCCTTCCCAAGAGTGCTATGATAAAGGTGTCTGAACCCAAAGAGAGAGTCTCCAACCACAAACAGACCTGTGTGAATGACCAGTTGAAAACTGAGGAGACATCACTTCTTAGTGAAATGACCGCTTTGCTCTAACTGTGCTCTGGGTGGTCGTTCTGGCAGGGAAGGAAGGAGGCAAGAAGATTTTAGTGCCTTTCTATCCCTTTGAAAACCCAATCTTGCTGATTTATGAATAAAAATTTTGGGAAAACAAATTTGAAGACCTCAAATCTTCTCCATTGATTTTTTTTTTTTTTTTTAAGGAAAAAAATAGTAATACTATTGTTACTGAGCAACCTGATCTAGTTGATGTTCCTGATCATTGCAGGGGGGTTGGACCAGATGGCCTTTAAAGGTCCCTTCTAAACCAAACTATTCTATGATAATGTTATCTAAACTCTACTTGAATAGAGCTTAAAATGCATTTTATGTTGGATACCAAGTAGCTATACATAGTTAATTCATAATAACAAAATTGTATTACTATATTTTTTTTCTAAAATAAGAATGCCAGTCCCCATAGACATGTTTTTAAGGCTGCACTTGTCCAACATGGTATAATTACATAATTTCTAGCAAACTTTTTTAGAAATAATCTCCTTATTATCTTTAGAAACCTGTTAAACCCCAGCTGATGTTAAAGAAATGTTTTACTCAAAATAATTAAATTGAGGTTGAATGGGACTTACCAGCTGTCCAGGAAGAAGTCAAGAGAAACGGCCAGAGGAGCCCCGAATCCTTTGAGATTTATATACTTTCTTGAACTTCCAGGAGGATGAGACAACCTTTGTGCATGAGGTCTTAATTACTTCCCAAACAATTTTTCCCGCATGTGTAACCTTTATAATTACTATAATTATTTTAACATTGTTTACTGGCATTATTCAGTTTTCTGTGGTACATACTGTTACCTGCTGTGGGGTTCTCCTCATATTGCATTTTTACTGTTTAAATTAATTGCTGATGTGATGCTCCCACTTCTTTCTGTATTAACGTGGGGTTGCAACTTGATCCAGTTTGTTCAGCTTTGAGTTAAACATTGACAGCATGAGCAGTGTTTTCAGACAGCAACCACCGTATTGAAGATATATTGGCTCTATCTGCTGCCAGGTGTGGGATTTTAATTCATTCCTCTAAATCCACCCCAGAACTTAGTTGGAGACACCATGGGGTTCAGTTTTGTTTCTTTTTGTTCACAATGATTTGGGTATTTGCTTCCTGTCCTTTGTTTCACTGCCTGTTGTCACAGCTTCAGCTGGAGGATGTCATTCCACTTGGGGTTCCCCATTCTTGCTCTAGGTACTGACCAGCTGCCCATGTCTGGCTCCAATCACCAGAAGGCTCAGAAACATAAACTCTGAAGGATGTCCACTTCCAGAAGAGAAGACTGGAAGGAGATAGTAATTTCTGCAGATAAAAGGTAAATGCCAAGGTGAAAGAGTTTAGCTGCCATCTACACCTGCTTAAGGACAAGAGAAGAAGCCATGGGCTGAAGGTGCATCAAGGAAGACTTAAGTATGGGGAAAACAATTTAATCCCGTGGCTACTGATGTACAGGAATTGCTGAATTTTGTTGAGCCTCACTGATTTCTCAAGGATTCAGGTGGATTCTCAGAGTTTAGAGTGACTTGGTGGCCAAAGCCATCTTCTTAATCCATTTTGAAGAGGCTGCTTTTGAATGTAATCAGAAATGCATTGGTTAATGAAAATCAAAATGCCTTGAGTTGTCAAGGCCTGAAAACAACATCCTGTTTATGAGAACAACTAAGACACTTCCATCAGAAAATGCATATTCTATAGGTGCTATTAGCCCCGAGGTGTTTGTCTCAGATAACAAACTGTTATTATTGTAACGATAAAACACATGCATAAACCAGTAATGAATATTTTGGAAATGTGTTGACATTCCCTGTTGTGTGGAAACCTCACCTCACCAGTCTCTAATTGTCGGGATTATTTTCCCCAGCCTCTCTCAGAAGACAACGAAAAGTTCACACAAAGTTATCTGAAAAGCCAGACCCCAAATCCATAACTCATGATGGAGGCTAAGCCCATTGAGCTCTCTTACTAGATATTGCTGTCAGTTTATGTTAAAAATCATATTTCATACTCTTTGACAATTTCAGGGAGCTTATGGATGGTCTTGGTGGAGCTCTTTGTGACTTCTGAACCAATATCTGATCATACCCTTCTTCCTTAAAAAGAGAAAAGCGTCTGGAAAAATGGAAATCCCTGTCTCTATGCCACTCCACCTTCAGAGCATCCAAATACCCCAAACTGGAAACTCATTTACACCTCTCAGGCTTCCTTGTAGGAAGAAAAGGCAGCAAGATTGCCGTTTAATTTCTAGAAGTTATGATGTTTTCTATGCAAAAACACGTTTAGAAATAGGAGTAGAAACACAGCCCTAAATATCTTACGCCTCTTAATACCATGGGCAATGTGGAGTTTGTCCACCTGGGGGACCCTTTGGACAATGGTCGCATGGAAAAGCAGAGCAAAGTAAGCCCAAAAAAGAAAAAGCTGCTCTGTAGCCCTCTCCCCCCGTCACTGTCCACCTTGGAGTAGAGCCCATCTTTGCTCTAAACACTCATTTGGTGGGTGAAGGTGGTAATAAACTGTCCCTTCAGTGTTTCCTTCTCCAGGGCAAACATACCCAGCTCTCCCAGCCTCTCTCATCTTGCACCCAATGCCCTGACCACCCTACAGCCTTAATTGGACTTCTGGGTGTCCATGGCTCTTGTGCTGAGCGATCATGGAGGTCGTGAAGGTCTGGATGTGGCCTCCTGAGTGCCAGTTGGAGGGGAATCCAGCCTCTCCTCCTCCTCCTGTCTATGCTCTGGCTCAGGCAGCCCAGCCTGCCGTTGGCTTTCACCGCCACAAGGCTGCAGCACTGCCTCATGTCACCTTTTGGGCCACCAGGTCCTCCTTTTTTGCAGGGCTCATGACCTCTCCAGGAGCAGATCCCACTCATGGATCCATTTGATGAGGCAGAGCAGGCTCTGCTGCCTGAGCAGCAGGAGAGAAGGAACAAGAGAGTGTAAAAACCCCATGCAGAGAGCCAGGAATAGTTCAGGCACCATTTAGAGGTTATTTTAAGTTTTTATATTATCACCCCTTTATTAGGAGCAAAACCAGAGAAACAGAAGCTCAGATTTTTAAAAGAAAACTCTTTTCTGGTGATGAATGTCATCTTTCCCATGCTAACTGAAGGAGAGCTGCATCCTTTCAGGACCAAGAGAGACTGAGGTCAGCAGAACCTTTTAAACCATGCAAGTGGGACAACTTCCCCTGGGCCTTAATTGTCACAGTTATCCATCTCCCTCCATCTCCTTCGAATGGCTCCAGACTTCCAGGACTATCCTGTGTGTGCTGGTGCCAGGGGTGAGTGAGGGCAGAGGGGAACCAGGTTTTACATTGGTATAAGAAAGGGATGGATCCCATCTGAGGTAGTCAGGCGGGAGCTACTTGCTCAGACCTTTCCTCCCTCTTTCATTTAATTCCCATGGATTAGTGACTAACCGCAAGCTAAAAAGAATTCCCTCTCCCCGCAGAGAGGAGCAAGGTTCCTCCTAATCCTGGAGGATTGCACCAGTCTCTGTTTTTACAGGCAAATCTGTCACTTTATTGCAAAAAGGTGTCTATGGAAATCCTGCTTGGTCTGTTTGGGGCTCTGCAGAGGAAGCCAAGGAGATAGGAGGAGGTTTTCCTGATGGGATTTGCCCAGGGAGCTGGCTGAGCAGCCACGGGAGGAGCTGCTGGGTCTCCCAGTGCACCTTTAGATGGTGGTAGAGAGCTTCTGCCCCAGGCCCTCCTCCTGGGACAGCCTATGGTGTACGGCAGGTGTGTGAGGAAAGGTGCTTCGGGACTTTGCCCCTTACATATATATATATATATACACGGAAAGCAATATATTGACCAAGCACAATGACTATTTTGAACCCTACATGATAACTATTTGGGACTATATGGAACTCGATGACTTTAAAGGTCCCTTCCAACTCGAACCATTCCATTCTATTTCCTGCTCCCTACCAAAATGTTATTGTCAAGGAATAGCTGGAACTGAAATTTAGTTTTCCCTCTGGTTGGAGTTTTAAAAGCACAGACTATTGATGTTGATCACCCATCTGGTGTAGGCAGGGCCAGCGCAGGGTCATAGCACCAGAGAAGACCTTCTGCAGCATCCTCTCTGCCTCCTGCTCTGCCAGGGACTATCCGACATGGCTCATTCCATAATCTGCTCAGCAGTGGTTTGTCCAGAGACAAAACTGCAGAGCAATTTATAGGGGGAAGATAGTCCTGATCCTGGGGTGTAGGACTGAAATTTCTCCTGTGTGACCTGCATGTGACACTGGTGCCACCAAGTGAAGCCTAGATGGACCGTAAACTCCTGTCTGAGCGCTACTAATGAGTCTCATTACTTTAGTTGAGCCGCCTTCTAATACCACCCTGTGCTGCTGTTTTTACTGTGTCTCTGGGTAGCTTTTCAACACTAACATCTCTTCCCACAGATGGTAAATCTAGTCCTAAAGACAACATTGCTGTCATTATTTTACAGAAAAGAGTGATATAACAGCAGGGAATAATTTTGCCCAGTAGCAGGTATTAGAAACAGGTTTTTAAAGGGGAAAATAAATCAGACAGAGAGCAGGAATCCAGCTGCAACCTGAGTTTAATATGGCTGGTACAACCGGCAGATATAATTGATCCAGTTACAGTGAAAACCTCTCGTGGTGTGAAGGTAGTGACAGAGTTGTATTGGTTTGACGTTGAAAGCCTGAGCACCTGCTCAGAGTTACTTTGCTTCTCACTAACATCTTTTCTGTTGCAGGAATAAGTGAAGTGTTGTCATAAAAGAAAGGGATTGCACTCTACGAGCATACGTGGATACAATAAGGGGTAAAATAAGGCTAAAGCTTCTCTGGGGGTTGGGAGTCGGCGGGGAAAATAACCTCAGACCTCAGCTACACAGCTTGCTGTTCTCACAACTCCTTCTTTATCTCCTTTAACAGAGCCATTTGGAAGCACAGCGGCTCTTCTTGGTGTGGCCCGAACGTTTCGCTCCCCCGGTGTGATGCTGGGGCGAGTGCTGGGTGGCCCGTGGGTAGAGGCACTTGGACTTGCTCAGGTGTTGTGTCGACGAGCTCTTGTGCTTGATTCCCTCCTGCGGCAGCAAGCACTTGGTTGCCTGGTGCTGCGAGGAGCACTCCTTTATTCCCTGCCCGGGGGGGCACTTGGGGACCTGCGGTTTCGGTGGGCACTTGGTTATGCACTGCTGGGAGGAGTAGGTGGTGATGCACTCCTGCGTTGGGTAACCCTTCATGTACTTCTGCTGGGGGAACCCGCTCGTGTACTCCTGCAGGAAAGACTGGGTTATGCACTGCTGTGGGGGACACTCGGTGACCCCCTGCAATGGCAGGGAATAGCCGCTGGTCATCCCCTGCAGGGGCCGGAGCTCTGCGCCGTACCGCTGCGACGAGCATTTGGATATCTTCTGCGTCCTGCATTCGTTCTTGCACGAGGACGAGTACTTGATCCCACACGGTGGGAACTTGAGTTTGCCGGGCTCGGGGCACCTGGGGGCGCAGGGTGGGAGGCTCTTGGCCGTACGTTTCTTCTCAGGGCAACTGGTCTCACAGGGCTGGAAATTCTGCACGGGGCTCAGCTTCAGGCTGGGCTTCCTGCAGGGCAGAAGGCGAGTGGTCTCGCATGGCTCGGGGTACAGCAGGACACACTGCTGCACGTAGGGCTGGCAGGACAGCAGGGAGCTCTGGGTCACACCTGGCTGTGGGCACACATAAGTGAAAGGTTGCATGTAGTTTTGCCATCTGGGCATCGGGCTCTTGATCACGCTGACCGGGTGGCACGTGGTGCTGCACATATCAGACTGGGGCGTGCATTGCTGGATGGTTTCAGTGATGTAGCCCGTTTCCGGCAGGTACAGGTATTTATACCGCTCCCCATAATAGTGCATGGTCATGCAAGGTGCTTATGCCTGAAAGAAAAGCAGGAAAAAGACAGACAGTTCACACAGACATTGGCTATTTTGGGTGATGTAGGACTTGGTGTTTTCCCACAGGCATTTCTGCATGGTCAAGCCCACACCCTGGCTCTCCTGAAGGTCAGAGGCTCTTGGTGACTCAAGACCAGGCTGTGATTACCCAGGTGAGCAGACGAGAGTCTGTTCTCAGCTGGTGCCCCCACACCCTTCTCTTCAGAGCCCATAAACAATCAAGGGTTGGAGCCAGGCAAACTGTGGAGCTTTCACGTCATCCTTCAAAGACAGGGTAAGTGTCCATCAAAGCATTTCACCAAGGAGAGGTGACATTGTGACCCTCTGCCTCACTACCCGGAAACCTCCTGTGTCCCCACTGGGACGTCCTGCAACTCCCAAGCACCCTAGATGAAAGGCAAGCCAAAATTAAAGGTGTGTCTGTGCTGTAATACCCAGGTGTGGTTGCCGTTCACGCGGGTAAACCCAAGCTGAGTTTAAATTAGCTCACCAAGGGTAAGGATAGGTTTGTGGCAGCACGTACAACCTGCCCGCCTGCCTGCTGCCTGCCTGCCAATTCACACTCCCACAAGACTGGCACCACGCAATTACAGACTCCGAGCTCGCTACCATGGCATCAGCTTCGCTACCTTTACAAGCCGTCCAGTCCCAGCTTCATACTATTATTTAAGCATCTTTAAGAAAAGAAAACAAAAGGAAATACAACAGGATGGCTTCTAAGTATTTGGTGAAACCATAGCAGGAAAGGAGAAGCTCTCAAGGCAAAAATCTCAGCTGGTGTTAACTGGTCAAGTTTCAATGAGTTGAGAGAATTCCACCCATTTAAAGCAGCCTCCAGTCTTGCGCTAGCTTCAGACCAAGCCACAGTGCCCTGGTTTTGTTGTGGTAGCCCAAAGACCCGCAGTTGAACTGCCTGGTGGAACAGCTCTGATAGTGAAATATCATCCTGTGCCAGCAGCACGGAGGGGAGTTTAGTCAAGGCCACATGCCTGGGGAAGGGACCAGGTGGCACCATGGTCCATAGTTTCCTCCTGAAACCTCTATGAAACATCTCACGTTGCCTTGGTCCCAAGAGCCATAGGAGAAACCATCCCAAGTCATTCCCCGCTCTGGAAAACCCCAGTTTCAGGGAGTTTTCTGGGTTTTAAACAGGATTATTTTGAGCAGAACAGGTACTGGAACCACTCACATGTGAAAGGTACTCTGATCAAAAATGTTTTTTTCATTTTGACATTGTTTGGAGATTAAGGTGTATAATTAAATGACTGTAAAGAAACTGCGTTTTCTGAACACCCCTGTTCTGGCTATAATTACAGTAAGGCGTTTTATCTTCCAAAAGCCTATCACTGTGTGACTATTAACAATAACAATGCTGTGTGTTGCTGTCATTAGGAAAACTTATTATCACTACAATTATAATAATCTTCAACTAATAAAACCAACCCATTGAAAAATAATGATAGCAATTGCTACTACGAGATCTACAATGCGAAAGTATCTGGTGATGTTCATCAAGATAAAAAACTTCTAAAGTAGAGGGATCATTTGCTTCCAGGGAGTTGTTTGCATCTCAGACTTATTTTTATCATTTTTTACCCTAGATAGATATATTAACGTGTTCAGGTTTAGCTAGAGAGTCTCTCTGCTGACTTCCACATTGGCACTGAACTTGGTCAGCATCTGAAAAGTCCCTTTGTTTAAATTCCATTAAATGGCAGCAAATTTCTCCACGCCACTTCCTTTAGAAGAGTTGCCTTTCTGTGTGCAAGCTCATCTCTGACTCCCGCCAGCATCGAGCCCTTCCTGTAGCCAAGAGCCTCCTTTGGTCTAGATCTAACCGAAAACGTAGAAAAGCCCCCGTATCCCACTCCTGACTTCACAGTCCATCTGGAAGTGCTTTCCCAATATTCTTCAGTTTAGCACAGAGGAGATGCTCCCGCTGTCGGAGCCGCTCATGCCGATGCTGAAGGCAGCATCCCCCAGAGGATGCTTCTCTGCTAGTCCACAGGCAGAACCTCTGCCTGCTCCGGCCACCCAGGAATAAAACAGCATTTCAGGAGCTCCATTAAAAGCCAGACTTACCCACTTCATCAGTGAGAACAACCGGAGAGAAGTGCCTAGGAGAGCCCCGCGATGCTAGAGCTTTTATACAGTGAATAAGTGCCCTAGGGGAGTGAGGCGGTTTGGCTGGGTGATGCTCTAATTGCCTGCCAGTCCTGGGCCAGCCACGTGTGGCTTCACGCCGGCGGGAATGGCTGTCCTCACTCTGCGGGGCTGCCATCGCCACCTGGCACTGGTGGGACATCTAGCTCCATGAGGGCCAACCTCCTGATGCAACGTGCTGAACCAGCAAAGCCCCTGGAATCATGGAATCGTTAGAGTTGGAAGGGACCTCAAAGACCATCTCGTTCCACCTCCTGCCCTGGGCAGGGACACCTCCCACCAGCCCAGGTTGCTCCAAGCTCCATCCAACCTGGCCTTGAACCCCTCCAGGGATGGGGCAGCCACAGCTTCTCTGGGCAACCTGGGCCAGGGTCTCACCACCCTCAGAGTAAGCAGAGGACACCCTGTCTCACACCAGTGTCTCACCATCCTCAGAGGACACCTTATGCAGGGACTGCTCATGCTCCTCGTGCTGCGAATCTCCATGGACAGTGCCCAAACCTCCCTGCCTGCCCATAGCAAATCCAGGCCATCTAAAACGTATCTTTCAGCCTAGAAAGACTGCAGTTTGGAGACCACCAAAGGGACTGCCCAAGGGACTTCTCATTTCCATGGGACCTGCCTGCATAAATCCCTTTGCTGCCTTTGAAAACATCATTCAGGAAGGACTCTTGGCAACTTTTTGCAGACCATAATTACTCTGGCACGCAGACTTCCTTCGCTTACACAGGGAACCCAGGGAAGAGCCGGATGATTGGGAGTGAGAAGGCTTTAGGCTAAGGGCAAGACGGCTACTAAAAAGGACTTGCCACCAAGTGAATAACCTGCCGAAAGAGGTGACGCTTTTCCGGCACAACAAAGAGGAGGAGGGAGGAGCAGGAGTGCTGGGGTGGCCCGGGGAAAGGCGGCTGAATCAAACCTGGCTCCTGCGCTGAAAACACAAATCACATTTCCTGCTCTGCCACACGGTCTCTGCACCAGTCACCCCCGCTTTGTTCCCTGTTTGTGCCACCAATAAACCCAAGGGAAAATTAACAGTGGCATGAGCATAAGTGCCGACAAGGAATGCATTTTTACATAGTCATATCTGCATAAGCCAAAGCCCTGGGATTATTCTTTTTTTTCCTTTCATGCAAATCTGACACCTCTGAATTGGGTTCCAGGATGCTGGAAATTCAGGCGAGGTCCCACACATTGAAACAAAAAGAGGTGAAATAAATTAACCTGTAATGGAGTAGGTGGAAAATTTCTCACCGATATGAAGCACCAGGGATGCTGCTGGGTGGGATTTAAAAGACGTGTGGATGTGGTGCTAAGGGACATGGTTTATTGATGGATCTGGCAGTGTTACATTTATGATTGGACCATATTAAAGGTCTTTTCCAACCTAAATGATTCTGTGATTTGAAGCAGAATATTGCTCTTTGGCTTATGAACCACTGAGTAAATTTTCTGTCTCTGTTTTCACCAGAAATTCCAGAAGCCTGAAGGTTTGTTTGTGGTTGGGATTTCTGATTTTCCAACCAAAAAAATTTCCCTCAGTATCGTAGAAAAAAAATGCAGACAAAGTGCCTGTTTTCCCAGTTGATGCCAACATTTCAAGGGAAAAATGCTCTCTAGAATTATCTTCTTTTCCATAACTGGAGACAAAAGCACTAAATCCATCCTGGATTTCTCCAACTTTCATTGCGATTCACTCCCCTGAACAACACCCTATTTAATGTTCAAGGATCCGACCCAAGATTTTAGGAATCAGGCTGGCGTCAGAGAGCAGGTAAGCAGTTTAATATAATTTTTATAAGCTCCATAAATCCAGTTCCTGGGCAAGCTCCAGAACAAGTAGCCTTCAAGTAAAGTTAATATTCAGTTTAGTGTTTCCAGTGCAGGTAGCAAAACATCAACCTGATGATAACATCATGTCCTGTCATCCCAATGGTCATAATTAGCATCTGTAAAGTCCTTTCATCCCAGAGAGACGCTCAGCACCGCATGGGACACTGTTGTGGGGGCTATTATTATTCCCAATTAAGCCCAGGGGAAACTGAGGCGCATTGTGCTGCGGTCACTTGGCGGCACAGGGTGAGTCAGAGCCAGGGTCAGAACCAGACTCCATTGCGGCCACCTCCAAAACAAGCTCCATGCTCTGGTGGCCACTCCACCCCTGTGAGATGAAGTCCTGTGCCACCCGGCCACCCATTACCCAGGAAGATTCTCCTAATGACCCATAGGCTCTGGCTCCTATGGGAAAGCCACAATGATGTGACAGCTCCTCAGAATGCCATTTCTTGGTTTTAAAGGGAACGCAAGACATTGGGTTGGGTTGTGAGAGCATCGCTGGTTCTGCAAGGAGGGCCATGGTCACTACTGTTCTTGCACGCTGCCTTTCCAGGCTGAACCATTGTCCCTCTCCAGGCTGAAGCATCGTCACTGGACATTCAGGAGGAGGTACAAAAAGGGTCTGCTCCCCTGTCACACACTCTGCATCCCAGGGAAGCAGCAAGATGCCACCTTGACATTGCTAGATGCCACCTCCTTGCTTTCAGAGGGCAGCCCGCTGTGGCACCTCAAGGTCACTGAGCAAGGGTGGAGCAGGGCAGGATGCAGGGCAGCGTCCCTGCCCCAGTCACACCCTCCTCTTTGTCTTGCAACACTTGTTTTTACCCTCCAAATACGCACAATCCACTTAAGTGTGAGCTACTACTCATTTTCATAATGATAGGGCATATTACAGGATTTTCGTATTTTTCAGACAGGAGTTCACTATATTTAACAAAGAAGAACCACCAGAGGGCAAAAAGACAAGATATTTAATCTGAAGTCAGACAAGTATGTTTATTTAAGTCTATATATATGTATAAGTATACATATATATATGGTTTGTTTTCAGTACAGTGCAGAGCGTATACATCTTCAGGCAGCATAAAGAACATAGTTAATCGCTTTTATAGCTCAAACATTTGTAAAATAGTCGTGCTACAACTTTCAGTGTTATTTCGAAGACTTTCTTTTGTTTCAAGTTGTGGTTTCAGTATTAATTAACGCAACCAAGCGAATAAAAGCTTCCATGTATAAAATTTCAGCAAGGACCAACTCCACCAAGCTGGAAATCCCCTCTTGTTTGGGGACTCTGCTGAAGCCAATGCGGAGCCCGTGGTTTAAAGCAGCAGGGGTTTCTGGCCACCTTCCGAAATGAAGGCCACAGGAAGAAGATTTGTGCACCGTTTGCTCAGCAAATGCACATTTGGCTTCCAAATCTGCGTGTGAAACCAGCTGGTTTGGAGAACTCGCAGCCTCATGGAATCCGGGTTAACCTGACCGTCGTCTCCCAAGGACTAAACTCGGAGCCAGGCACGGGCCAGCCCCTCTCCGGCCACGCTGCCAGTCCTTGTGATGCTGTTGTGATCTGGACCCCTTTGACACTTCTATTATTCTTTTTTTTTAATTTTTTTTCTTAAAAATCACAATTCATTTGGATCAGGTGAGAATTTAATCACATCCCACTAAACTATGCCTTGTAGCAGATTAAGGTGCAAACCACAGGCGCCTGGAGTGCAGCCATGGAAAAAATATCACAGCCTGGCCCAAACCAGAGCTGAGCGACAGGGGAAGGGCTGGAAAATGCAGATAAAGCAGATTTAAGCCATAGGAACCGGTGGCAGGTGGTGGGAGGAGAGAAATAACCCCTGCCCCAAAGCTGAACCTCTCACTTTTTCTGGTGGACCTTCCTTCCCCCACTCTGTTCTACCACGGCCATTTGGGCGCAGAGCAGTACTTTTTAGAGTGACTCGAAATTTTAACTCCCCCTGACTGACATTGCTGTGGGACACACTTGGTGGCACACTGCTGCTGTGGGACACACTTGGTGGCACACTTCTGTGGGACACACTTGGTGGAACACTGCTGTGGGACACATTTGGTGGCACAGTGCTGTTGCACACACTTGGTGGCACACTGCTGCTGTCGGACACAGGATGTCTCACACTGCTGTGGGACACACTTGGTGGAACACTGCTGTGGCACACACTTGGTGGCATACTGCTGTGAGACACACTTGGTGGCACACTGCTGCTGTGGCACACATTTGGTGGCACACTGCTGCTGTGGGACACACT
>JAOXNO010000017.1:2169088-2184722 GCA_028565335.1 Limnodromus scolopaceus
CACACTGCTGCTGTGGCACACACTTGGTCACACACTGCTGCTGTGGGACACAGGATGTCTCACACTGCTGTGGGACACACTTGGTTACACACCTGTTCGCACATGGCTCTGGGATGTACGTGGTGGCAAACTGCTGCGGGGCACAAGAGGTCACAAAATGGTGCGAGACACACTTGGTGGCACGCTGCTGTGGGACACACGTGGTGACGCACCTGGTGGCACACTGCTGCTGCGGGGCATAGGTGGTCACACACCGCTGTGGGACGCACTTGGTGGCACACTGCTGCTGTGGGATGCCCTTGGTCAGGTACAGCTGCTGTGGCACACACGTTGTCACATGCCTTGTGGCACACTGCTGCTGCGGGATGCACGTGGTGGCACACTGCTGCTGCGGGGCGTAGGAGGTCACACACTTGGTTGCACACTGTTGTGGCACACCCTCGGTGACACACTGCTGCTGGGGCATGCACTTGGTGACACAAGGTTGCTGTGGGACACCCTTGGTGGCACACTGCTGCTGGGGCACGCAGGTTGTCACGCAGCGAGGCACGCAGGGCTGCTGTAGGATGTGCTGGGTCACATGCTGCTGCTGCGGCACACACTTGGTTGTGTACTGCTGCCGTGGCACGCACTGGGTCACACACTGCTGTTGGGAGAAGCTGGAGGACATCATCCGCTGCCGGGGGACGCAGGGGGTCACATACTGTGGAATGCAGAGCGTCGAGTGCCAGGTGGGTCTGGCAGCATACATTGGTGGGCACTTGATGGGGATGGGGCCCTGGTAGACTGGTGGGAGGCACTGCTGTAGGTAGCACGACATCTCAGAGAGGTTTCAGCAGGACTGGAACGACACGTGAGAAAGCAGAGCCTTTATACGGACACCCGGACACTGCTGGCCACGCCACAGGACCAGCTCGCTGCACAGGGTGACAGAGACACGTCCCACCTATGCCACGGTCTCAAAACCACCCCAGCAGCAGCTGAGGACCCAACCCATCATTTTTAACTCTGAAACACGGCACCAAGTCCAACAGTGGAGAAATTCAGAGACACCCAGCCCAGACCGCAACTCCCTCCCCGTCACCCAGACTTCCAAGTGGGAAGAACTGATCTTGGAGGTCAGCAGAGGAATGGCTGATCTGAGCACTGCCTTTCAAGCATTATTAAATCATAGAATCACAGAATGGTTTGGGTTGGTAGGGACCTTAAAGACCATCTAGTCCCACCCCCTGCCCTGGGCATGGACACCTCCCACCAGACCAGGTTGCTCAAAGACCCATCCACTTTTTCCCTTGGTCTGTGACCATGATGCACGAAGACAAAAGCCCAACCCAGAAATAACCTCTGGCCACATCAGGAGAGGCAAAGAGCACCCAGGGCACCGCTGCCTGGTGAGCCCGTCACACTGTGGGCAGGCAGAGGTTCACAGCTCAGTCCCAGCATCCCAAAGTTAATGCTCATTAGGGAGCCAAAGCCAATTAAAGGGTAGTGATACCACAACGGAACACAAACCTGCTTACAGCTCCTCTAGCTTTCAGTTCCCCAATACACCAAAGCTGCTCTCACTGTTGTCAGGGCACCCTCAAAAGCAACCAACCATAGCAGCACCCAAATTAACACTAACAACCTTTCCTCACATTTTTCAGGAGTATCTCTTGGACTCTGATGCCCGTATGGAGACACCGTAAGAGAGTGCGCACGCACTCCAACACAGCAAGTCGAACTGCCTAGTTTTAAAAACTTTTCCCACAAAGCATTTTTTATATGCAAAGAAGCAAAATAAACTTGCGTTTCAGCGGCTACGGAGGCTCAGGACAAACCGGACTTACCCAGCTCCCTGGTGAGAACAGCTTTGTGATGTGACCAGTGAGCCTGAGTAGAAGGAGAGCTTTTATATAGCTACTAAACGTGCCTTGAAGGTATGAGGTACTCACGACATATCCTATTAGCTCCTGTGCAAAAGCCGTCCTGCGTGCAACACTGGCAGTGACTAGCATCAGCGTACTCATCCCTGAGGATGAGTAGTTGAACGTCAGCTCCTCAGAGTAAGAGTAATTACCTTTTGTATAATCCTCCCTGGCATGGGAAGACTGAATGGTATTTGGAGAGGCAGGGAGCGGTGGCATCCCCTGCCCCAGGGGTTTTACAAAGCAGAGGTGCACCCAATAACATGCTGTTATGACTTTCCAGAGGCTTCAGAGTCTCTGGAAATGTCTTAGTGGTCCCCAGAAAGCAAAGAATCACAGCATCACAGAATGATATGGGGTTGGAAAGGACCTCTGGAGATCATCTAGTCCAACCCCCCTGCCAGAACAGGGTCACCCAGAGCAGGTTGTACAGGAACGTGTCCAAGTGATTTTTGAATGTCTCCAGAGATGGAGACTCCACCACCAAATGAGGATGAGGAGTTTAAGGAAATGGGACCATTCCATCACTTTGCCTCTTTCATGCACACATGGCATTGGCTTCATGCCGTGAGATGCCACACTGGTGGCTCCATGTCCATCTTTAACTTGAGTCCCTGGTTAGAGCTGGCAGCACGTCCCATCTGCTGGGGTGGGTTGTCCGGTGGGTACAGGGCACTGCTTTCTCTGAAGAAAACTAGGAGCTCCTAGAGAAGTTCACATCACCCCCTTGGGTGGGCACAGTTCATAGAGAACCTCATCTTTAGCTCAAATAGCTCTGGAGAGCACCTGAATGTTGGTGTCCCGGTGCTCTCGTGGTCCAAACGCAATCAGCCTGTTATCAGCGCAATGGGAAAACACCATCCAGTGACTCTCAGGTGAGCGGAAAAGATGAGCTACAGTCACGTTTGATTGCAGCCCTTGCACAACGAGCTCAGCTGGCAAAGCTGTGACTGGCAGCACAATGGGCCACAAAAAGCACCAGGAGCAGATAAACTTCCTCCAGTTCTGCGGGTGACTTTCTCAGTGAGTCAACTTCTTATCGCACGCTGATTAAAGAAAATAGGTAGAAAACTGGGAGATCAAATTCTGAAGTCACTGAAGATCTAATAAACGCTTTCATGTCTACGTTGTCACACAAAATATCCCCCCAAAATGACAATCTCTTCCTGCTGACTACAAAAAGTGCTGAGGGGGACCAGCCCTCTGCCCCACCAACATCTAACACCGGCTGGGATGAAACCCAGTTCCTGAGTGTATTTATTAAAAACTGTGGTTTCTTGTGAACTAGAGAAATGGCTCTCCCCAGGTGGTTTTTGAGGTGAAGAAAAAGGTCTGTAAATCATTTTGTAATGAAGCTGAATAAAGTTTAGGAACTCTTGGACAACTGTGCCCCACACCAGGCAAGAATCACAGACGGTGGAATGCTCCCTTCACCATAGGCTTCTCCAGCAAGAAGGAATCCTGGCCCTTGCTGGTCAACACTGAGTACGTCCTTCCTTGCCTGAACGACAAGAAATGCCGCTTTGTTGTGGCAATGGCACCTCTCCTGCAGAAATTGGTTCTTTGATCCGAAGCCGTAACTCTTCATTGCTGTTTAGCTCCAAAGGTTGTAGGTGTGATCCTCCCTGTTAACCAAGGTGAGCAGCTCACATTTATGTTATTTCTATTCTACTCTGGATGCAGGCACTGCCCCAACCTTCAAAGACACCCTTATTTCATGCCATACTTGACTGAAACCCTGCATTTACCTGCCTAAATTACTGAAAGCCCAAGTGAACTTTAATAACCAGATCACAACAATAACTTGTCTTTCATGTTAATACCCAGTAATATCTGTAAAACTATGGGTCTAAACCCTCTAGATTAGTACACTCCAAAACTACAGAATCAAAGAAAGAAAGAAAAACCCAACTAGGCTCCATTTTAACTTTGCCAACATGGCAACTTCGGAGACTTTCACTCTACATCGATTTAATGAGTGTTTCACTTTCACACGACAATGTCTGTCAAAAATGTGTGCTTCTGTTGTCATCATCTCTGTGTATCCTGGTAGTACCCACCTTCCCCCCACGCGCCAGCCCTGCCCCGCAGTTGTTGTCAGCCAAGAAAATCTTTTTTAATGTGCCTGACTCAACCTGGAAAACAGCACGAGATGAAGGTGGGAAAAGAAGTTAAAGCAGGGCCGTGGTGCTGAAATGTATGAAGAGGGAAGCTGCAAAACATCCTGGAGGAGACACCAGGTGAGACATTAGGGAACCCACCACCTTCCCTTTAATAAGCCAGGAATGCAAAGGAGCACCATCACAGTGCAGCAATTTTGGAGGATGAGCCAACGCACCAGGAATGTAAAGCTCCCTGCTGGCTCCAAAGATAGAAATTTGGCAGAAGAACAAGCCAGTCAAAAAAAGAAGATAGAAGAAATGAGGTAAATTGGCTAGGTGTGATCTGGGATATTGAGTTGAAACCTCAAGTGCTGTAAAATTAGCCTGGCTCCATTAACGGTAACAAAGCCATACCAGTAAACAAGGCAAAGAGCTGTAAAGCGGGAGGGAGCTCCACTGGGGGGTTGTTAAGCCTTAAAACTAGCACACAGCAAAGGACATCACATGTGATAGTCTACACAGCAAAGCCAAGGAAGAGACTCCTCCCTTGAAGAAAGAGATCCACCTTGAAGAAGCACATGCATGGGTCTAGCATGGCCATTTCCTCCAGCCTCTCCAAGACACAGCCATTTCCTCCAACCTCATGAAGGCATGGCCATGACTCCAACCTTGCCAAGGCATGTCCATTTCCTCTGATCTCTCTGAGGCATGGCCATCTCCTCCAACCTCATGAAGACATGGCCATTTCCTCCAGCTTCCCCAAAGCATGGCTATTTCCTCCAGCCTCATGAAGGCATGGCTGTTTCCTCCAACTTTGCCAAGACATGGCACTTCCTCCAGCCTCATCAAGGCACAGTAATTTCCACCAGACTCTCCATGGTGTGGCCATTTCCTCCAGCCTTGCCAAGACATGGCCATTTCCTCCATATTCATCAAGGAATGGCCATGTCCTCCGACCTCACTGAGGCATGGACATTTTCCCCAGCCTCTCCAAGGCACTGGCATGTCCTCCAGCTCACCAAGACATGACCTTACCCTTGAGACTCGTACGGCATGGACATTTCCTCCAAGCTCTGCAAACCACTAGAGCGCAGCATTCGCACACGCAACTACCTCCTGCAACAGCCTCGCAGAACCAGATCCTGGCATCTGGGAAACTACCTTCAGATGCACTCTCTCCAGGAAAATGGTTTAAACTGGCAGCCTGCAAGCTAGATCCAGCCCAACGCTTTTGTGTTGTATGGTCCTTATTATACCACGGCCCAAACGGTCCTTATTATACCACGGCGCCGGCGTGAAGTTAAACCTGAGCTGTCAATGCTCCCTGCAGCCCACCCACAGCCCCCTGGTCCCACCACTGTGAAAGCCAAAGTGCCTTGTTCCAGCTGTTCACATCTACGGGTGCTTCTGGGCATTGAGAAGACATACCGAAGTGCTACCTGGGCTGCATGCCATGCTCTTCCCAGGAGAGCGAGTCCGTCCCGTCAACCGCTGCAGGGCAGTAAGGTGCGTGCAGGGAGGGGAGGATGGAGAGTGAAGGAAACATGAGAGAATTAGCAGAGGTTGCACTTTTATTGTATCAGACTTGTAATTAGTAAGCAGCACGCAGGCTGTAGATAATAAAACTTAACATATTATTAGCCCAGCAAGCAGTAAATTCGGAGTCTCACTATTTCAATGATTTAACAGCACTGAAGGCAAAATGCTAACCCCATCATGCATGAGAATGAAGTGCTCCTCGCTTGGACTCCTTGCTTCATTTTAAAAGTGTTTTATTACTTAATGAACTCCTGCTGTTCTGCAATTAGTAGCCCCACACACCTCTTTGTTCTGGTTGCCACCAGGCTCGGCGGAGGTCAGTCTCTGTAGAAAACCTGACTACATGATCATAATGGCCCCAGTGACTTTAAAAATAGTGAAGCTGGGCTGCGGAGTTTCAACATAACTTTCTCTCTCCCTGGCCCCCATGACCATTAGCTACACCAGCCGTTAACTGGGCTTCAATGGGAGAGAAATCTGGGTGCTGAGGTATGAAATCAAAGCTCCATCACAGCCACATCCGTCCCCTCTGCAGCAGCAACGGATGTTAATGCAAAGGCACGAAGCCCCCAGCAGCACAGCCCCAGGGACCACCAACACCTCTGCTCTGAACAGGGCAGTAGTGTGCGGTCGCCGAGGCACCTGGCTGCAGGAGATGGAGCTGTGAAACACGTTGAGTGAAGCCTCTATCACACCAGCAATGAGAACATGAAGTTCCCATGCCATACCCCAGATTCTGTTCCTCTCCCATCACTTTCCATATGCAGGAGCTACATTTGCTTGGGAGACCATTGACTCGGCTCCTGATTTTCCTACTGTTCCAGGTGCGGATCAGAAATGAGAGCCTGGGCTGGTGGCGGGCATTCCTTGCCTTCTGGTTTTGATGTAAAAAGATCCGTCTGTGGCTGCTCCTCAGGTCTCTTTTCTTTTTGGCTGTTGCTGCATCTGGCTCTTGCACCACTGGGTGGCTGCTGCTGGCTCCAGCAGAGCTTTGCATGGCAGAGGGGCTGCTTGCACTGCTGCTGGCTTCGCTGGGAGGACCCCCTTCTTGCAAGCAAGGAACAGGAGAAAAATGTTACAGGAAAAAAAGAAAATCTAATGTTTTTGCGGAAATAAAGAATTTCACTTTTTTGTTCCTTTTTGTAAAACAACAAACCAAGAGAGGAAAGAAAAGCAGCAGCAAAAGCAGCACTTTTCTATTAGAAACACCAGTAGCTTCACCTTCATCCAGGTGTCAGAATGAAGAGCTCAGGGTTGTTATGGTTTTAATGACTAACTCAGAGCAATGGAAAGGAGAAGATCCAAAATAATTCACTCTCACTCAAGCTTGAAGACCAATAATTGCCCCTCCCAACCTCTCTTCCTGCTGTATATTCATCTCCTGAATGTCCCTTTCATTACGCAGACCTCGTCAGATGATCCCTTTTCCCGCACCCAACGCTGTCAGGGTTGGCTTGTGGTCCAAACCCCTCTGAGGACACCAAGGTTGGGTCAGAGTCTGTTTTGTCAGACATAGGCTTCGTGCAAGGCTGTGGGGGCTCCTCAAAATCTTCCCTGCTGCCCTGGGCTTTACCCCTTCCTTTTCCTGCCTAGTGAGTTTGTTCTATCAGCCAGAAATTGTTATTAAATCAGATGCTCAGGACATAATAAGCCTTTAAAATTTCCTCTTTCTGTAGCAATCCGACTAATAGAGCAATTTGAAGATCATAATGCAAGGCATGTTTGTATAATCTCTAAGACCTCTGGGCCTGGTTCTCTTCCCATAAGCACTTTGTGTGATGCCATCAAAGTCACAAGAATGGCACAGGTATAACCAAGATTATCTCCATTAATCTGTGGCATTACACAGCTGCAGAAATGGTTGGGGAAGAAACAGTTTAATTCCTAGAGCCTGCAGCTCCTGAAATTGAATCTCAATTAATTCAGTTTGCAAATGGAAGAGCCTGAAATTGCCGTCACCAAACTCTAATCTTAGTCATAGCAAGTCTAATTAATAGTACTTAATAGATTCAACAGAATCAAACTTACCCAACCCACCAGTGAAACAATGAATCAATGCAAAGAGAGTGTCACAGAGCTGGGACTCAGAGAGGTCCTTATATACCCCAGGAGCTCTACCTCCCAGAGAGAAGAGCCTGTGCTGTACATGATGTACATTATTTCACAGCTCCAGAACTGCCCAGTTTGCAGAAACAGATATTTTTTTCCTGACCTTTAGCAGAGAAAACTCCCCACTCTTATGCATGTTCTATTTTAGCAGCAGAAGGCTGCTCTCTTGGCCACACCTGTGCTTGAAAGCTTGTTCTTGTTCCAGAGTTTTCTAAATGCTCTACTCTAAAGCCCCATGGCTTCTGTCCTGCCAGAACCAACAATAAAAATAATGTAGGCAGAAAATTCACATGGAAATTGAAGATGTGGGGCTTGAACCTCGGGGATATTCAAGATTTTTTCTGACTTCTTTAAAAGCATCAAGTAACCTTAATCCAAATGCAAGTGGTGCCCTGAGAACCTCCCTCTTGCACCAGGCACCTGCCTGACCATCAGATAATCATAGAATGGTTCGGGTTGGAAGGCTCCTTAAAGACCAGTGAGTTCCAACCCCCGTGCCCTGGGCAGGGACACCTCCCACCAGACCAGGTTGCTCCAAGCCCCCTCCAACCTGCCCTTGAACCCCTCCAGGGATGGGGCAGCCACAGCTTCTCTGGCCAACCTGAGCCAGGCTCTCACCACCCTCACACCAAAGAAGTTCTTCCCCAGATTACAGCTCAATCTCCCCTCTTTCAGCTTCAAACTGTTCCCCCTCATCCCATCACTCCCCTCCCTGATAGTCCCTCTCCTCTCCAGCAAGCTGGTATTTCGTCCCCTTCCAAGAATTCAGGGAAGGCTCAAATGCAGGACCATACCCAGCTGCTCCTTGTTGTCCAGCAGCAAAGAAGAGCACAAAGAGGGAGTGACCCCCAGGCTGCTCTACTTTATGATTGCACGGCCCAGAGTAAGGGCTAGAAAAGGCTGATGACAGGCTAAACTCCAACAAGTTCATTCCTGAGCTCGAGTGCATGAATGGAGCAATTGAGAAATGGTCTCTTTGATGTGATGGCTGACTGGAAAGTGTCCCTGTTGTGCCCAGTGGGTTTTTCATGAGGCAATCTGTTGTACTCGAGAAGCACAGTAATTCTGCAAGAAGCAGTTAGGAGTACATTTAGGCGGGGAATTGGGAGAAGATTTTCAAGAAGCAGCGCAGGGAGGCTCTGGAAGAGGCCGCCAAATCAGAAGATTGTGATCAAAATATGTACCAAGCTTTAAGATGGAGGTTGGTGAATTTATGGAAGTGGTTTTATAGCTATGAAAGTAGAGTCACAGACTTAACGCGGTGATTCAGCCATGTGCGTCTTGAGAGTTGTTAAACTAATCCATTAATGTAGGTCTAATAGGAAATCCTCTGGTTCCAGGGAAGCTCAGGTGCTGTATTGCATCAAAAAACGGAGAGGAATCACTCATGGAATAACAGGCAAGGAAAAAAATATTGAAGCACAGATACTTCATATCCAGTACTTGGACACTACAGGATTTGGCCATCCCTGAGGGTGACCAGCTTCTCTTCTGTAACACGACTTGACACCAGCACCAGGAAAGAAGATAAAGGCTGCAGATGCTTGAGTGACTGGACCCACAGGCAGACAGACCGATACTAGGAAATTCAGTAACAGGTTATTATGTCTTTTGTCTCGTGAGATGAGTCAATCAAGATGTCCACCCTGAAATGATGACAGACACAATAATAAAGAACAAGATGGGGTGTTAACGAAACAGTGTCTAATTAAGCCATCAGGGCGAGCCGTGTCTTGGGAGATCCAGTTCGGCAACTTCTGAATCACACCAAGACATGAAATCCAGGAGTGCGAGAGTTTCCTCACATCGTTTTTCTCTGTGCACAAAGGTTAGAAGTACTGGAGGGAGAAAAATCAGAGAGTATCTGTGCAGAAGTGAGGTGAGGATCATTGTGAGCTGAGGCTCTCTGCAGTGGTCTTCACTTCTGAAAAAGATAATCCTTTTTTTTGGAGGGAAGCAATACAGTTTCAGGACCTTTAGAGACATTGGGACAATCATGTCAACGATAAACCAAATAAAGTAGATAGTTACAGGCCTCCATTCAGAGCTGCTGCTGTAGAGCTCCTAGGGCATCTCAGACTTTTGGGGATTAACTACTTGATCATAGAATCACAGAATAGTTTGGGTTGGAATGCACCTTTAAAGGTCATCCAGTCTGATCAGCATTTGCAAGGTCACTGATGGTCTGCTGCCTAAGATGTGCGGGAGCTGGAGTAGCATTTTCTGTCCAGGAAGAAGGATGGGCTCAGGCCAGTATTTTCCTCACTTGTGGTGTTATCTGCCCTGGAATTAGTGGTATAACTTCAGTAACGACTGGGAGCTGAGCCGGGATCCTCCAGGTGAGAGCTGAGGAGCTGCTGAGCTCCACGTTCACTGTGAAGCCACCTCACTCAACACACGTTTCTCCCATAGCTTCCTGGATGTTTCGGTGAGGCAGGTTTCACTGCATACGACGTTTGCCTCTAAAAATAGTCTTTGTGCAATTCACATGGAAGGGGAAAGCAATTAAACCTCTACTATGGGAAAAACATTCACTCCCTTTCCACGGGCTGACTTCAGAACCTCTTCGATGATAATTACCACCATTTTTCTGCTGAGGTTGCTGACATGGAGGTGAAATGACCTTCCCTGAGCCTCTCCAGACCTGGACCCAAACCAGTGTTTAAGGTCAGGACAGCCCCACCTTCTGATCTCCAGACAGGGTTCAGGTCGTCTCCCTTCCAGCTATGGAAAGTGATTTTCTTTAATCACTCGATGTTGCAAGTTGAGGCTGAAAATTAGACACCCAAATATTCCAGAAACCTCACTGCTTGCTTAAATCAAAGCAATGTCTCAACACGGAGCCCTGGCTGTGCAGTCTGTGTCTCAGCACTGCTCCACAAGTGCTACGTGCCCTCTTGCTCTCAGGTGGGGCTTAACAAAGGTTACTGAAGTTCTGACCTGCAGGTGCATATTCGCTGGTGAATATTGCACAAATATTCAAATGCAATGTTTGATCTAATGAAATGCCCTGTCTCCTTCTGAATCCGGCTGCTCTGCCCAATTCAGGCCAAGTGCAATGATAAAACCCACTTTTTTTACAAGTCTGAGCTTATTCCCTCTTATCTTCCTGCATTGAGGGGCTCTATTCCAGGAGCCTATCTCAGCAGAAGGGCTATTTTGATAACCGCGAAGCACGGTGCTCCCTAGAAAGCAGACGAGCAGGTTCTCCACTGCTGGAAAGTGTCCTAGTTCCTGCCTTCAGCAGAGCTGCGACTGCAATTTGTACCAGCAGAGCAGCAGGGGAGCCCTGAGTCAGGGCTGGGATGGGATTTCCCCCTCGATAGCGATGGCTGGCGACTAAAACTAAGCATCTTCCAGAGCCAAGCGGGGCCCCACCTGCCGTGAGGTAAGAAAGGAAGTTGCATGGATGAAGTCACGCTAGAGGAGAAGACGACGTGGTCTAAAATTCAGGTGTTCTGTCCTTCAGTTGCCAAATGATTATTAGCAGAGGAAGTTACACCACAGCTGGAAACAGCTGCTGACATTCGCAGCCCAGGAATCCCAAGCAGGGATGGGTACCAGCTCAGCCTGTCTCAACGATTGCATCTGGAGTGCGTGCTCTGATAAGAGCTCTGGTAAAATGGTCAAAGATAGTCCCAAGACAAGCAAATGTGATGAAATTCACCCCTGTGTGGGACGCGTCGTCTCTGCTGCTGAAAATAATACTACCATCAGAAATGAGGACTGTTTGACCTGTATCCTGATAGCTCCCTGAGATTTTGGGGATAATAATCAGTGAGCTATTTTCGCTCAGTATTTTTACATGGAATAATGCTTACACAGATTATATACACTTACACCAAACTGTATGTGCTACAAGCTCCCTTTATTTCACATGTAGACTGAAGCATCTTTTCAAATGCCATTCTGGTATCTAAATGAGACCAATGTCCCAATTGCATTTGGATGTGATAAAGCTTGTACTCGATTAAAAAGATCCCTCTACTTTTCACACGATACATGAGATAGATAAACTCAGCTCCCTCTTCTGCCACATTTAGATGGGTGGGAGCTGCACCCTCTGCCCCATGGAAAATAACATGCATTCAAAATTATCTGTTCTGAAATGGGAGAAGAATGAAATCTATAAAGATCTTCATGGGCAAAATAATAAATCCATCCATCATGAGTTTATAGAATCACATGAAAGTCACTTTAGAGAAATCATTGATGAAAAGTGGGTGAGAGAAGCACAGATGAGCCTCCCCCCCCCCATCTTAAACTACAAATACATCCTAAGAAGGGGGGCATTAGCTGACACGAAATGGCTCACGCATGGGTTGAAGTGCAACCGCGCTAGTTGGCACCACACCAAGTCCCCTGGTCTTGGCTGGGTCTGCAGCGAAATCTGTTAACCTGAGGGTACAACCTTTATTCACACCAAAAGATTTTTTGTTAAATCGCATTAGTCAGGGAATTGAAAGGCATTGTGCACCAAAAGCCTCTCTTCACAATGCCTACGTGTGAAACAAGTCCGTGGAGGAAACGCACAACGGCAGTTGTGAAAGAATGAGCTCATTACCTAGGAGGACTCATTCCCAGAAGGCAGGGCTTTGAAACCATATAAAAGTTCTCAAATCTCCGTGCTCCGCCATCCACTTGACTTCGCGCTTCTCCCTGTTGACCGGTTGGGTAAGTTGGAGAACACTGATACTTTTTTGGGATGTCTCTAATTTTACTGCTTGGCTTAATGTAGGCAGACTCTTTAAAGAAGTGTTTTATTTGATACCTTTGAATATGCAAAAGATTCCTGCAAAGAAGAGAAATTGTGGGCATTGGGGTAGTACAAGCAGTCTTGGAATGACTCTGCAAAGCAAATTCAGGTTGTGTGTAAATCTGAGGATAGTTAAGTGCTAAATTAGATCCTTTCTGAAGAAGAGATCAGATAAAATTATGTTGGTTTGAGTATAACTGATCCTGCCTTCAGGGAAGAAGAAGGTCTAAATGGTATCCTAAAGCTCCTTCCAGATCTGTTGTATCTGCGATTCAGCTATTTATAACAAGAATATTTTTAAAACTTCAATTTCATTGAAGAATTATTTGGTAAAAGATAGATTTGGGAGTATGAGGGGCTGTACGGAGCAGAAGAGTGGAAGTATTCCCAGGGCACTGTATCATTCATGCTAACCATGTCAAGAGCAATACATTAATTTGGTTTAAGATCTTATCAGATCCTTATAAAGACTATATCAAGAGACAAGTGATATTGATCTGGAACATCTAGGAGGATGTAGAAGAGTGGAATGAATTTGCTTTGAAGAGGTGCTGAGAGGAGGAGGCAACACGGGGGAGGGAGAATGTACTTGCACACTCTCGCAGGATCTGTGTTGGTGTTAGTCCTGTGCTGAGGGGACTTAAAAATGCCTCTTCCAACCAAGTCTTCTGTGATTCTAACCTTTGGTTTGCACTCTCAGATTGTCCTTAGAAAAAAAGCAACACAGAGTTTGACAAAGACACAGCACCAGCTGAGCCTGGTGCCTGCCTCACAGAGGGAGTTTCATAAATGAGGAAAACTCCTTTGAGCTCTTGCACATGGGCTGTTGCCTTGGGAGAAGAAATCACTCCTGATTATTCTGATTCATGCCAGCTACATGTGTTATTAGTGGCTGTGATAATCCAGAAACATAGGGACGCATTAACACTGTTAATTCTTTCCATGAGAGCTGGAAGGACTGTGCCACAGGTAACCTCAGCCCATTACAGCATCAATGAGGTCAGAGTGAAACTGGAGCAAGAGGACGAGTTGGCCAATTGTTACTGTAGGAACTCTTAATGATACAGAAAGATATCAGCTTACTGGTGAGGTCTACGTCAAGACCTTAGCACCTCAGGTTTCTAATTCCAAGTAAAATCTGAAAACCATTTTAAAATGGGCAAAATCAAATTAAGTATTTCAGTTTTCTCAAGGTCAAATATCCTGTTGGGCCTAGATTTGTGTTTTTCTACTTTTGACACACCAAACATTTTTAAATGTTTGTCTTCAGCATTCATTATTTTTTTACTATATTTTTTTTACTTTCTGAAACCGTTATCAAACAAGCAGATCTGTTATTTGCCAGCTCCTCTCATCAATTTCCCAGCACAGAAATGAAAGGGAGTTAACACGTTTGGAAGAGCTAAACAACAGGAGGGAAGAGCTCTAAAGTGCAAATCAGCCCCAACATCAAAGGAGTGGCTCAACCTCAGTCAGACCTGACAGGGCTGTCCTGCATTGCAGAGCAGAAAGGAGGAGCAAGATAAGACAGAGTCAGAGCAGGAGCCTTGGGAAACCAAGGGCAAAGTAAAAGAACTTTGCTCTTGCAGCTGATTCATGTTTCTTATAATCGTTGCACCCTCATCCCAACACAGTTCATTTAGCAGACACAATAACACTCTGACGTTTCTTTCAGATAGTCTTGTTTCCTGCAAAGATGTCTTTGAATCAAATGCAAATCAAGCAGGAGATCACCCTCCCACCTGGCCTGAGCAAAACCATTCCAAAGCAAAGCCAAGAGCCAGTGCCATATGATGAGCCGGTCCCATGTCCAGAGCAGCAAACTGAAGTCCAAGTCCCAACACCTTGTCCAGAACCAGTCCCAGAAGTGGTGGTACCAGAAAAAACAGTGCCGTTGCCAACACCGGTGGTCGAACCAGGCAAGGGAGAAACACCAGTGGTTGTCATACCCCAGTGTCCACCCCAGGAGCAGCAGCAGCAACAGCAGTGCAAGCTACCACCAACTCTCCCACCTGTATCATGCCCTGAGCCTGTTCCATGCCCTGAAGAGAAATCAGCATGCAAAGAGCTACCAGTGCCAGTCCCTGTTTCCTGCTCTGAACCAAATCCATCTCTGCTGGAGAAGCAAGACTGCAAGGAGACCCCTGTCGCAGTTCCTGTGACCTGCTCGGAGGCTGCAGAGTGTCCCCAAGAGAAGCAGCAGTGCAAGGAGATCCCTGCGCCAATCCCTGTTCCGTGCCCTGAACCTGTGCCATGTCCCCAGCAGAAGCAGGAGTGCAAGGAGATCCCTGTGCCCAGCCCATGCCCTCCAGAGAAGCAGGAGTGCAAGGAGACCCCTGTGCCAATCCCGGTTCCATGCCCTGAACCCACACCATGTGCCCAAGAAAAGCAGCAGTGCAAGGAGACCCCTGTGCCAGTCCCTGTTCCATCTCCTGACCCTGCACCCTGTCCCCAGGAGAAGCAGGAGTACAAGGAGATCCCGGTGCCAATCCCTGTTCCTGACCCTGCACCCTGTCCCCAGGAGAAGCAGGAGTACAGGGAGATCCCGGTGCCAATCCCCGTTCCTGAACCTGTCCCATGTCCCCAACAGAAGCAGGAGTGCAAGGAGATCCCTGTGTCAATCCCTGAGCCAGGGAAGGGCTCCCTTCCAGAGAAGTGTCCCCCCATCGAGCAGCAGCAGGTGAAGCAGCCCACCCAGTGGCCACCCATGCAGAAGTAACTTGCCGCTGACAAGGGAAGCCCTGAAGAGAGAAGAAGATTGTCAACCCGGACCTCCTCTCCCCACAGTCTCACAGTCAGAGGTCATTTTTCCAACACCCTTTTCTTCACTGCAGAATTCCTGTCAGGAAGCACAGCTCCCAGCTCCCCCCGCAGCTAACGCCAGCATCACCCCATACTAACAGCCCCGCGCGAACTGAAACCTCGGGACTCTCAATAGGCAATAGGGCTTCGGGTGGTGGTGTAGGCATGTGCACCCAGCTTTCCAGCAGCCTGAATTTCTGCCCTCTCCCAATCACCCTGCTGGCTTTCAAAGGCACAAAGAGAGACCAAAGAGCATGACGGCATGCTTGAGTCATAGAACGGTTTAGGTTGGAAGGGACCCTAAAGATAATCTCATTCCAACCCCCTCCCATCGGCAGGGATACCTCCCACCAGACCAGGTTGCTCCAAGCCCCCTCCAACCTGCCCTTGAACCCCTCCAGGGATGGGGCAGCCACAGC
>JAOXNO010000017.1:2184822-2195999 GCA_028565335.1 Limnodromus scolopaceus
GCAGCCACAGCTTCTCTGGGCAACCTGGGCCAGGCTCTCACCACCCTCACACCAAACAAGTTCTGCCCCACATCTCACCTCAATCTCCCCTCTTCCAGTTTGAAGCCATTATCCCTCATCCTATCACTACATGCCCTTGTAAAAAGTCCCTCCCCAGTTTTTCTGGAGCCCCTGTTGGGACTGGAAGGGGCTAGAACATCTCCCCAGAGCCTTCTCTTCTCCAGGCTGAACTCCCTCAACTCTCTCAGCCTGTCCTCAGCCGAGGGGCTCCAATCAGGGTTTATTAAGCTAAATATTCAAATTTAACCCGAATGCAATTAGGGAGCTACAGCTCATTGTCCAGACCTGCGCACCGCCTCCTGGCTTTCATGCCTTCCTCCCCAGCTCCCTGCACTCTAATGCCACCCCACACCTTGCACTTAGGGGTTTTGCCTACTACTAATAGGATTTGAGGTTTGTGCAGAACCTGCTGCTAAGGGGTTCTGGTCAGCGGCAGCAAGACTTTCTGAATCCTGAATCCACAGTGCTGAATATATTATGCAGATAAAAAAATCCATTAGGCTAGAGGAAATAGAAAGATTTTTACAGAAGAGCCATCACCTCTTAATTATCTGCTTAGTTGAATTGGTAGTAATCAGTGCTTTCCTCAGAGAGCTCACCTTGGATTTTCTAGGATGTGTAAAAGAACAGCTCGAGCTGAGATTATGGAAAATATAGAGATAATTAAATCCAATCCAGACATGTTTTGAAATAGATTAACCTCAGGCGTGGCTTCCATCTGCTAGACACGATAAAGGAGGAAGCATACCCAAAGCTGTCTCAATTACACCCTGGAACATGTTTCACCACACGGTGTTGTTGCGTGTGTATTTGGCACTTATCGCTAATTATTTTAGGCTGATATTGTATCCAGGATTTATTTCACTGTGAAAATCAACAATAAAAATGACTTTGAATACCAAGTTGTGGAGATTTTTAATGGCTTCTGCTTAAAAAGATGAAAAGGAACCTCAGCCTGCAACAATCAGGCACTTTTTAGCCTCAAAGATGGACAAATTCGGACTCAGAAATTTGGGTGTTCTCAGGGGATCCTGAGTCCATTGCTCATCACCAGGTGCCCATGTTGGAGAACCTGCAAGAACCCCTGAACTGTGTCAGGCCACGGGGTGACTGATGGCACAGAAACACTAATTGTGCTGGAACACTGCTCAGCAGGACACCCCGTCCCACACGGCTCACGCTGAGCTGTTCCCATGGTCAACCTGCCCCAATTTAAACATACACAGAGCCCCTCCGTGACCTTCAGCAGACATCAGCCGTGGGCAGGTCTATGAGGGTTGCAAGCACAGCCAAACGAGTTTTTCCCACACTTCAGATGAGCCAGGAGTGACGTTATCTCCTCAGCTTGGCCCCGTACCTCTTCAATGGGCGTTAGATACATCCAGCCTCCTCGTCTGATCACAGAATCGTGCTGAGACACACAGCTGCTGGTTTGCAGAGCAAGTTTGTGCTCTGTGTCTGTGCCAGACACCAATATTATATCACTCAACAGTTTCTATATTTATAATTTCCCTCCTCTACTCTTCCAGCTGACTGGAAATTAATTAGCCAAGTGTCCTCGTTTGAGGTAAAACAGAACCAATTTTCTCTTCAGTAATGTCCTGTCCTTGGCTGAGAAACCAAAACATTCCAGATCCTCTTTAAACCAAAACTATTCATTCTGAGCAAGCAAAAGCTTCATTCCAGAGTTAAAACCTTCCAAAGATTCTTTACTTCTCAGCAGTTATAGGATAGTTGAGACTCTAAAACCACAATCATTTTGATAGACCCACAAGAATATACTTCAGAATATTATGTCTTACAGAAAACCAAGTTTCCGCAGTTTGCTTCAGTTCAGGCTGAAAACAACTTGCAAGATCACCCCGAACTGGGAAGTACATCCATCCTGAGCCAGTTTTGGCACCTAGGCAGCAACTCTGTCCCAAAGGACCCTAAATGTAAAGGATCCTTGAGAAATTGTGATCATTTTGTGTCCTGTTTGCTCTAGACGTTTCCCATTTGTCGTCTCCTTGGTCACCATATTAACAGCTGTAGGTTTCTGGAACTATGTGAAATAAAAATATGGACAAATGATTCCTAGGGAATTCTGGAAGACAAATGTGCATGGGTCTCTGTGTACAAGTGTATGTTTAAACGTTATTGTTTGGCTAATAAAAGATAGCAAAATATAACGAGTAACACTAGTAAAGTGAAAAAAATATCAGGAAGCGAGTAATGAGGTTACTTATCATTTTATTGCTGCATGTCCCAAATTAAAGATCAGAAGAAAACAGCCCCGTGATTTTTTTTTTATAGCAGAGGGTGAATAAATCCAAGTTAATGAATTGCATCTCTTTGTAAAGTAATTTCTGCTCATGATCAAAGGAGGCGTGCTGCAAATTTCTAGCTATTCTGGCAGAGCCAGCAGGCAGGAGGAGAGCTTGCAAACGAGCATTTGCATCTTCTGTGGCACTTTGTGGCCAGTGCTGTCGGTGCTACTTCTGCTTTGGGCATTGCTGCTGCTGCTGCTGCTGGGGGATGCTCTTCACAGGACACTTGACTTGCCCATTTGGGGCCTGGGATTGCTCCACACACTTTGGAGCACACTTTTCCTGGCATTTTGAAGGGATTTGCTGCTGCTGTTTCTGCTGGTGGGAAGACATCTTCGCTAAGCCTGGAAGAAAACCAAGGTGCCATTTCAGTTATTTTAAGCCCTACACACTTCTCCTTTCCGGATATTATAGTTTCAGTCAGTTCTTCAGCTTTGACATCAAACCAACAGTGAAGAGCCTTTAAGGCTCAGGGCGTAACTGTATTCAAGCATAAATGAATAGAAGAGGCAAGAACCAGCCTAACAGAGTTGTGATCCAAAGAGGTAAATGGCTACAGAAGTGGAGGGGAGAGAAACAGGGAGAGGAGTTTTCCTTCTTTCCCTCTGCTCACTCTTTCTGAGCATTTCAGTTTCGACAAGCGAAGAAGCAATGCAAGTTTGAATGAAAGCACACTTAGTTCAAAGGGACCCTCAGAGCAATATTTAGAAGCAGTCAAAGAGGAACAGAAAGCCATGACATTTCAGTATTGCAAGTGGTTTTGAAAGAGAAAAATAGTTTGATAACAATCCCTTCTGCCAACAGCCACGTCTCTGCTTAGTTCACCGAGACCCTCAGAGCAGGAGCCACGTCTCTAGCTGTTAAATGCAGGTGACCTGTCCTCCTGCTCAGTGATTATATGATTTTATACAAAGAAGTGAAACTCAGAGCCCTGGAGATCCGGGATATTGCAGTGATCAGCCCATGGCTGCTTGACGGATGGAAAACAAGCTGCCAGTG
This sequence comes from Limnodromus scolopaceus, assembly GCA_028565335.1. Taxonomy (NCBI): domain Eukaryota; kingdom Metazoa; phylum Chordata; class Aves; order Charadriiformes; family Scolopacidae; genus Limnodromus; species Limnodromus scolopaceus. The sequence goes on from JAOXNO010000017.1 coordinate 2,188,191, forward strand.
GATACCATCCTTTGGTAGCTGATACTCAATACCCGATGGTTATCCACAAGGATTCTTATCAGTTGGGACAAAAAAATTATGAGAGTTGACAAGGGTTTGTGGGTTAAAAGAGTCAGCAAGCCACTATCTAGAGCCTCAGAAAGTCTCAAAATAAAGTAATATGGCTTTCACCTGTGCAGAAGTGAAATTGCCAGGGAGATGAGTTGAAACTGTTATTAGATGAACAGAATAAAAGAGAAAAAAAATCACCCTGTCTTCCAAGGAGAGAGCACTAGAAACCCCCACATATAGAGCTAAAAGCACATAGAGGGACTCACCTGGTGTCTCCTGCTGTTGGAGGAAGAGAAGAAGAAGCCACTGAAGTTAAAAATCCTCCTGAATGGGAGGCTTTTATACGCTTTTAGAAGTCAGCCCTGGGAGCTGATGACAACAGATTAACTTGATGACCAGAATCTTTCACAACCAGAACCTGCTCCACTGACACCTCCGTACACCTGGACTTCAGTCAAGGTCTGTGAGATGCCTCCTCTTTCAGGTGCGGGGGATTTGTTGTTTTTAATGCAAGGCACACCCAATCTGGTTATAACTGGCTAATTTATTAGTAATTCATATTGTCCTGACCCTGGGCAAAGATCCCACTACTCAGGTTTGAAGGGGTGGCTTAGATCCGTTCTGGAGTGAGCAGAACACATTTGCATAAAGTTTAGGCGTTTCCTGATAGTTTTGTCTGTGATCACCAGGACAGATCTCCAGCTGGCACAAATCCCAGTAGGGTGGGGAGGTCTGGGTGCTGCATCCCAGCTCCTGGGAAGGGCAGCAGATCTGCGTTTGGCACTCCGTGCTTTTGGGCTTTGCTTCCGTCCTTCTCTATTTTTCTTCCCCAAAAGGGAGAATGAAACATTTTATATTGCCAACAAATTAGAAAGCTTTCCCCATATTTTCTCTTGCACTTTCACATAGCTTTTCACTGAAGCAACAAAAACTTCTTTTTCTATAAACACTGAGTTTGGCTTGCTGAAGTTATGGCAGAATTTCTTTGTCTATCCCTTGAAGTTTTTCCAAGGAAGGAGCAGAGAAAAAGTTTCAACTGAAACATTGTCTTTAGCTCTCATGGAGAAGGTAGTTCAATCCTCCCTGGAGCATTCCTCAATGCTATGCCCCGTGGGGTCAGATTCAGCCCTGGAATTACAGTCTGGTCTCCATTACTGATGTGTGATGCTCAGAGAGATGATGGATGTGGATTCCACTGGATGCAGGAGAGCAGAAGGTGCTAATGGAAAAAAACATCATCCCATATCTTAACATCCCTCATTCCTGCCTGATTTCATAGAATTATAGAATGGTTAGGGTTGGAAGGGACCTTAAAGATTTCCCAAGGGTCTTCATGACCCCAAGGCTGACATAGATCAAAGGTTACTAATCTGTTGTAAATATTCAGGAGAATCTTAGCAATGCCCAGACCTAACCACAGATGCATAGAGGAGCAGTGTGTCAGGGCTTTTGCAACACGTTTTTCCTACAGGCGCAGGAAGTGTGATGAGCACAAACCAACAGGTCCCTTCTGCCACTTCCCCTGGGCTTTCAGAGCTGCATATCCTCACCGATGATGACTGTGCCCGGTGCAACGCTTGCAGCAGAGAGGGAGAGGGGAAAAAATTTAAATTACTAACACAGCTGATTGATAGAGCTGGATGAAGATGCTTGGAAATCAGTCATAGGTGACTAACCTATGAGACGGAGCTCATTAGTAGCCGCATATGACTTCCTGACGAAGGCTTTTTCCATGCCTGGAAGTGGGCACTGATGCTACACAGCAAGCGGTTATTAGCGAGGCAGAATTCATGGCTGAATCCCCAAATGTTTGCATTTCACAGTAGGAATTAGAGGTTCCCAGTCTTCCCCCCTACTTTCATGCTGTGGAACATATGGCCCACCTCCCCCTGTTTTGTCTGTCTGAGCCGAAAGGTGTGTTCAGGTGTAGAATTTGTTTGCCTTAGCGAGATGTGTTTTACCTATCATTATCCCTGTTTGATGGTGTCACCTTTTGGTGTTGAGAGAAGTAACACAAAAAGGAATCTGTTAAACTCTCTACACCTGCACACAAGGTTTCATTAAAAGCTGATTTGGTAACAGTGTTTACACACACCTAAATATAACTCTTTTCCTTTCCAGATTAGATGTTCTCCACCCTTGCCATAATGATACGGTAGGTGGATAGCAATTCTCTACATCCCAGACATGGAAATTGTGTAGCCGTCATGGAGACAGAGGAACGCAAGTCACGTGCACGGAATGGCAGACAATGGGAGCATTATCTCTGAAACTCAGCATTTAAATGGGTATAACGTCCCTCCAGACAATGGGCCTCCTTCAGGTTCAGAATTATGACTCCAAATAAAGAGATACCATTTATAAGTGAATTAAAATATTATCGTGCTTGCCAGTTGTTAATGAACCTGAAATGCCAACCACTCTGTCAGTCAGGGATGTGACTTCTCCTCCTTGTAGATGGGGAATGGACTGATAACAAGAGTGAGACCTGCCCAAAGCCACGCAAAGTGTCTGCAGCAAATGTGGGCACAGAGCTGCAATCTTGCAGGGCCCGGACCTGTTCCTAAACCACAAGAAGATTCATCTCCTGAAGCCAAATCCCCTGCTTTCTATAGTTAGTCTCTGAGGATCATGGGGAGAATTCACCAAAAATACCATTTTGGTCTCCATCAAAAATATCAGTTTCATCTCTATCCAAATGTTTTTCAGAAACAGTTAAAATCCCAGCAAGAATGTTTCAATTCCTTCTTCCTTGGACTCAGGGCTTTCTTCCACTTAAATTTACCTTTTAACTGTTTCTAAAATTTGCCTCCAAAATTCAGAGGTATAAAGACCAAAATTCTGTCATTAATAAAGGTGAAAATTACATTTCTATCATTATTTTAATCTAGGATGATGTTATTCTTCTTAATATCTGTTAGAAAAGTATTAACACGATTGTGTTTTGTTTATGGTATGAGAAGACATTACTCCATGTTATAATGGATCCTCTCTCTGTTTATAACACTGCATTGCAGGCACAAATCCTCCACAACCGTCACAGATTTTAGAAGGAAAACTCAAGGAAGATGTTCCTGGGTCCAAAGACATGGAAATGGAGAGACGAAATAAAGACAGGAGACACTTTATGCCATCAATGGTCAATTTTTATTGCTGCAGATAGACGTTAAAAGACAAGAGGAATTACATTACAAGACGATGAGAATGAAAGAACAGAAGGGGAGACATCTTCCAACATCAACTGCTTACAGCACAACCATTGCTAATTAACTTCCCACAATGCCTAGCAGTATAATATTGGCCAACTGCAGTTACCAAGATAAAGGTGCTGAGATAGCAGCAGCAGAAGAAACAAAGATACAGGCTAGAAATGTTCAGAAAAAGCTTTTCCAAGACAAAAAGAGCATGGGGTAACCAGGTTGGGAGAGGTCTCGGTCCGTTGCAGATGGGTCTGTAACCGGTTTTTCATGCCGTGGATACTCATGAGCCCCTGGATATTGCAATGCGCCGAAGCATCATGCAAGGCTCGAGCGTTGAGGCCATCAGCAGGGGTGGGAGCAGCAGGTGCTGCAGGGCTCCAGGCACACGGTCTCGCAGGAATCCACGCACTTGGAGGCACAGACCTCCACGCACTGGGGCGGGCAGGGCTCCACGCACTTGGTGCAGCACTGGGTGACGCAGGGCTCCACACACTGGGTCTGGCACTGGGTGGCACATGGCTTCACGCAGACATCAACGCACTTAGGGGGGCAGACCTCCACACACTGGGTGGCACAGGGCTCCACGCACTGGGTGCTGCAGGTGGTGGCGCACTGGGTGGCACAAGGCTCCACGCACTGGGTGCTGCAGGTGGTGGTGCACTGGGTGGCACAGGGTGTGGAGCAGACCTCCACGCATGACGTGGAGCAGGGCTTCACGCAGATGTTGTCGCAGGGCTCCACGCACACCGTCTTGCAGGGCTCCACGCACTTGCCGCACTTCTGCAGGCAAATGGGAGGGGGCAGGCAGGGCTGCTTGCACTGCTCGTAGTAAGACATCCTTCCGAGGGGCTGGTAAAGCTAAAGAGAAAGATAAAAAGAGAGATATAAAGTCAGGACACTCGTCTTTTCTTCTTAAACCACAATTCACAACCTGAGCCCTTGAAACATATATAGGAGTTAGCAGTAGGACTGAGAAAAGGGCTATTAGAAAAAAATTGCTCGTGTGAATGATTCTGCAGGTTATTCCTTCCTTCCTTGGGAACCTGCAGGCATCATTGTTAAGAAGACTAGAGCCATAAACCCTGAATTTTATAGAATTGCCCACAGTTAAATTTTATAGAAGCTGTAACATGAGAATAGTTGATTGCCTTATTTTCTTAATTAAATCAGCAGACGTTCCAGTGCCTGTCTTTTGCTTATCACTTCTTCAGTTCCTCACACACCACAGAGCACATCCCCCTTTGTGTAGACGTTGAACTTGCTAATCCCCAAGGACAGAGCCCAAAGACCACAAATTCAGACACTATCCCAGATCCTCCAGCTGTGTATCAAGGTACATCATTGGAGTTGTATCAAAATTCATAGGCTCATCCTTTCAGAAAAGAAGGGTTGGGCCAGAGGTTGCAGCTCCCAGTTCCAATTCACTTCTTCATCTTGACTTCTCCCAGATGCCTCCTGCAGCTTTGCCCTCAGGTGTTCTGCAGCTTCCTTCTTCCAGATAATGCTTCTTCCCACCCATCTCTTTTGAAGTCCCAAGACTTACTCTGCCAGCATCCACTAATTTATTTAATTTCCAGACTTAATGAGGTATGAAAAAAATTCATGAAGATAGAATATGAAGAAGGATGGGAGACAGCCACGGTTTCTGAAGAGGTGAGAAGACATTTGCAGGCTACTTAAGGAAGAGAAAACTCTAAGTTTTCTCCCCCATTCCAGGACAAACCCTGGAACAGAAACACCAGAAGCAGCGCTCTCCTGCGATCAGTAATATATTCCTTCGACCAGACCAACCACAGCCATCGCATCTTCCCCTGATAAATCCGAGAAAGACTTACCAGTTCACCAGTGCAGGTGAGTGAGGGAGAAGTCAAATGAACTGATGTGAGCATCAAAATGCAAACCTTTTTATATGGCTTGCATGGCGTCATCTCCGGAAACAAGGGAGCCCAGGGGTATGGACACCTGACCACTAACTACCTGAGCAAGCTCCACCTATACATGCTTTACATATTTGTTTACATCCTAATTTTTGATGGAAACCCTCTTCCAGGAAAAACATGTGATCCTGAGCAAATTCTGTTTCCACCTAATTCATGACTCATGTGGTTCTGAATGGGAATGACACAGTAATCAAAAAAAAACAGGTACTGAATTAATTGCTTTTCAAAAAGATTTAATATGCTCGGATATTTTCATCTCCTTATTTCCATAAATGTCTGAATGATACCTTAGGTTTTTTCAATGCAGTAGGAATGGATAGCTATTATTAGGGAAGATGGACAATTGATCTGATTTACTATGGGAAATAGCACGTCCTAATTCTCATGGTAAGAAACAGCTAATCCTACAGTGGGCCATCATCACTGCTACAAACTGTTGACATATTTTATTCTCTAATACCTTTTATAACCATGAAATAGACCCAACCCATTCTTCTCCACCATCCATTAACAACATTGATGCTTGGCAATGTCAACGTGGACACAGATATGGTTTAGTGATGGTTTTTTTCAGTGTCAAGTTGATGGTTGGACTCGATGATCTGAAAGGACCCTTTCAACCTTGGCAATTCTATGTTTCAATGATTTACCTTGAGGATGTCTTCAAGCCACTCAGGGCAAAGTAAAGGGCTATACATTTTGAAGGCATTTTTCTCTGCCAGAGCAGTGTAAAGGGCTTCAGTTTAAGCAGAATTCAGGCCCAGAACTCCATATTATCATATTGAAGCCTTTTCCTGATCATGAGATCTCACTCAGCTCCACAGCATAAAAAAAAAATCTTTATTTCTCTGAGATATTCCAATCGTGGCGGTGGAATGTGATCATCAGGCTATGTAATCAAATTCCCCAATGAGATCACTCACAAAAATGCTAAATGGGCAAAAAAACCCCAACCTCCAACCTGTTCAGCGTGAGCAGTGCATCCTGTTTACGCTGGAAACCATGAGACCCACTGGAGAATTGCAGGCATCGGCACGGGTTCCTTTCCAGTGTTTACATGGGGAAACTGGAATTCCCGTCCCAAGCCCGTGTGAGCTGACGTCTTTGCACTGCTCCCGACATCCTCCCAGCAACACCTCATGGTTAATTCAGTCTTTCCGCTCTTCCTCCTTTGCTGGACAGACTCGATGCATCACGTGCGGTTTCTCCCAGCGAGACTCATACTCTGCACTGTCGGTTTTTATAGGTGATAGGAGAAAATAAGGACGTGTACAGTATTTTCTGGTGTTAGACATCTGCTTTGGGGTGAGGAGAAACACCCACGACTGCATCAAATAGACCCTTGTAAGACTGTAAAATTGTAGACTGTAAATCACGGATTGTAAAATGAACAGAGAGCAAGTACCTCACATTTCGTTATCCAAGATTTTGACAGATAATCTCTCTCCATCATCTCATCCAAGGCCTAACCCTGCTGGGTGATGCTGAGCAAGCACTTGTCCTCCAGTACACTTAGGTTCCCCCACAGCAGCAGCCTCCATCACTTATCTCGCCAAGGAGTTTGTCACAGTCCGGTTTGTACAGTTCTTCGTGCTTTCCTCAGGCTCCAGGCTCACGTCTAAAACCAACGCCAAGGACCGGTCCTACATCTCCCTTTCTATAGTGGGTTATTGTATACCCTATTGTTATATTTGATTAGCGAGAAATTGTGACGACTTCTAAGAGAAATAGACATTTTAGGGGACATAAATTGATCTGCATCTGTAATATGTGGGAACATCAGAGGGTTGGATTATTATTCTTAATTGACACTTATTTGCGGATCTCTATTATATTTATGAGCAATTTGGTCATTTGAGTAGTCACATTAACTTTGGTGAGTCAGGACCCCACAGCAACATCCTTTCATGGCCATCCTGCTTTGGCAGAAGAGCTGGAAAGAAGTGATTTTCCAAATCTGACACTTCTGGGATCTATTTAATTAAACAGCACATGTTAAGGTCTCTTGCAGAACCACAGGCTGGGTGATGGGTAGTGCTTTAATCAAAAGGGCATGACAGAGCCCAAACCAGAACCAGGAGAGGTTCCTGGGACCCAGGAGCAGGCAGACTCTCCAAAGGTTTGGCTGCTGCTGCAGAAGAGGAGCCCCCTGAGTACTCTATTCTGGTGCTCAGGAGAATATTTCTGAAAAAACGATTAAAAAAGAACATGGTCAACATTTTGTCTCCAAATAATCCAAGAGAGACTTCGTATTTCGCCACCAAGAGCTACCAAAGATGAAGGCACATCAAGATTGGAGCCATTTTCCTACAGCTATAAAAAAAATTGCCTGCAGACATGAAACACTACATGGTCACGGGGACGTGATTGTTAACATGAATACAAAACTTCAGAATGTGCAGATTTCATGACTTTGGACGGAAACATCTCAAACTCAATTTTTTCCCTGTGCAACTGTTTAGATATGCACCATTGTGGGCTGTTCAGGGAGTGGAGCGATAGGATGAGGGGGAAGGGTTTGACACTGAAAGAGGGTAGATTGAGCTGAGATGTGGGGAAGAACTTGTTTGCTGTGAGGGTGGTGAGAGCCTGGCCCAGGTTGCCCAGAGAAGCTGTGG
>JAOXNO010000017.1:2200547-2213175 GCA_028565335.1 Limnodromus scolopaceus
TGGTCACCTCCTGGCAACAGGGGTCAACACAAGTGGTGGTACACTTGGTTACTTCTTGGCAGCAGGGGTCCACACATCTGGTCGTGCACTTGGTCACCTCCTGGCAGCAGGGGTCCACACACGTGGTGGTGCATCTGGTCACCTCCTGGCAACAGGGGTCCACGCATCTGGTAGTGCACTTGGTGACCTCCTGGCAGCAGGGATCCACACACGTGGTGGTACACCTGGTAACCTCCTGGCAGCAGGGATCCACACATCTGGTGGTGCATCTGGTCACCTGCTGGCAACAGGGGTCCACACATCTGGTGGTGCACTTGGTAACCTCCTGGCAGCAAGTATCTTCACATCTGGTACTGCACTCAGTCACCTTGCAGCAACATGGGTCGGCACATGTGGCGATGCATTTGGTCACCTCCTCACAGCATGGAGGTGCACACGTGGTGACTCCAAGGCAGCAGGGATCCACGCACCTGGCAGCCTGCGTCACACCGAGATTACTCAGGTTCACGTAAGTGGTGGTGCCCTGAGGAACACCAGTGTAGCAGCAGGGATCCACGCATGGAGGCAAGCACTGGACATTACAGCCAGCACCACAGGGATCCACGCATCTTTTTACAGGAAAACTCTTCACCAGGATGGTGGGAGGTGGAAGGCAGAGCTGTCTCAGCTGGCAATCGTTTTGGCACTGCATCTTTGAGGGAGGGGTAACGTCTGAAAGCGGGAAGGGAATTTACTCTGTGGAAAAGAGAGACATTCAGCTTTCACAAAGCATTTTAGACAAGTTTGTAGCTACTGGATGCACGTACATTTCAAATAACTTTTCAAAACATGAAAGAAAAGAGGTGTTATTTGGACTCGGCTAGATTATATTACAGGTTCTGAAGTCATGACAGTACCCATCTGCCCACAGCTCCCCTTGGTTTGGTATGAGCTCTTTGACATTGCTTCCCTATTTCCACCCGAAAAGGAGCCTGCTAGGCTTCTGGTGTGGACCCCATCCACATGCAGGTCCTCAGCTACAGAACATGAGTGGAGCCTTCATGCCGGACAACTTCCACAAGCAAAGGATCTGACGCTCACAGTGTAGCTGCTTTCCCACCTCTCCCACAGAAATCCTCCTGGTTCTTCTCATCCAGACTTCCTTCCAGGCATTGCTTACCCTTGCAGCCTGAGAGTCTCCACTTCTTATCTTCCCTCCCACTTTTTTTCTTTGAAGTCCTAGCCTTGCCTTTTGATCTCTCTCAAACCCAATAATTTCCTGGTTAAAACAGGGCAGCAATGTCATCGGGGAAAGAGAGAGAGGTTAGTCCGCTCTCAGCTACCCTGAGATGCATCTTGATGGAGAACGCACAGCAATTGCAAAACACACAGCAACTAAAGACTGGTAGAAGATGGAATGAGTATTTACCCTTACCTCAGCTGCCTGATAAGTACCATACACAAATCTCAGTAAGCAGAAGCACTCCTAAGTCTTCTATATTGCTTCTGCAGATAATATTTTAAAATTAAATAACCCCAGCCATACATTAAGTAAGCCGAGAGAGACTTACCCAATTCACCACCAGCAACTAGCAAATGAAACCAAAACGGCTTGAGAAACACTACAATATGAATCCTTTTATATGATTTGAGTGTCCGTGTCTCCGGAAGTGAGACACCTCAGGGGTATGGAAATAAAATTTATAATAATCCAGACCTGCTCCACCTCCAATCCTTAAATTACTTGCTTACATTATAATTTTTAATGAAACCTGGCCACTGTGGTGGTACATGCGGCACTATGACTGCTGCCTGCAAGCCCGAATTCCTCATCCACGTATTTCCTATGGGGGATGTGGAACAAGGAACTGATGATACATCCTGGAAACAATCCCCCTCGGGATTAAGCTTTGTTTTGATAAACGTTGATTTGGTAAATGTTCTTGCCCCTTCCCCTGAGACATCTGTACAGACCAGGATTACAGATGGGATAGGACTCCATAAGTGGTTTTGTTCAGTTCTACTGTGCAGGTTTTCTTGCTGCTATTAGTAAACAATATCCTTCCTACTGAGAACTTTATTCCCAATAATCTAGTCAGAATTTCCATTGTAACTTGCAACCATTGCCTCTCACCCTGACTCTTGGCACCTCTGAGAAGAGCCTCTCCATTAATACTTTTTAAATAACTTTCAGTTATTTAGGGCCCCCAGAATCTCTCTTAGGTCTCCTCCTTTCCAGGGCAAGCATCTGTCCCATCTGGTAAGCATCTCCCCATCTGTCATCTCCTCAAGGCCCCTGGACCATCCTGGTGGTCTCCACTGGAGTTACTCCAGTTTGCTGGAGGCTGTCTTGCATTGTGGGCCCCAAATTGGACACAGCATCCAGATGTGGTCTCATGTGTGCCAGATGGAGGGGAGCACTCACTCCTCTGTAACTGCTGGTGTACACTGGAGAGTGCAGCCTGGTACGTGGGACCACCCAAGTTTTCCAGGTAGCTTCATAACATCTCTAATCCTCAACCAAGTGCAGTGCACCAGCATAACCAAAATTTCATAGAATCATCGACTGGTTTGGGTTGGAAGGGACCTTAAAGCTCATCTAGTTCCAACCTCACGGCTATGGGCAGAGACACCTTCCACTAGACCAGGCTACTCAAAGCCCCATCCAACCTGGCCTTGGACAGTTTGGCAGCCGGGGAGGGCTTCACATTGTGTTAAAATCTTCACTGTCACTTAGGGTCCTTCCAGGACACGTGCTGTGGTGGCCCATCTCTATGCAGCGGCACTCCAAGGTGATGAACTATCTGTGTTTGTTGCTCTGACTACAGTGTCCGTGGTGGTCGCCCTTTTTGGTTTGCTGTGCACATTTCTGTCATACAAAGTGTTAAACAGAGACCTGGATACACTGTTCACTAAAGATAGTGAACTGTGCGTGACTGCCGCAGCACGGAGTCGTGCTGCCTGCCACAACTGCAGCCCAGTCAAGATGCTTTTGTCTGAAAATCCCTTATTATAAGAGAGAAGGGAGAGCCACCAAGTGCATTGCCTGTGAGAGATCAAAGGCTCTGAAACTTCCTTCTCTGCTCACTCCAAACTAGCCTTAAGTCACTTGGTGACACAAACATTGAACCAGTATTACTTGCATGTGGAGACAAGGGCTTATATCATCTGGAGACGAAGGCGTTTGCACCCTATTCTCCCTTTAAATGTGCGTGTCCATGGAGTAGCTTTTGGTTATTTAAGTTAAAATAAATAAATCTGGGATGCAGGACCACTTGGGTTGCCAACTTGCTGCTGACCACACTGATTTAAATTAACCTTCAGTCTAATACAGCTGATTTTGGTAAACTGGGGGGCTGAAGGGAAAAGGGTCCTATCACCCGTCAGCTCTCCAGGGGGGTAACTACAAGAGGATAAAGGCAACATCATGGCGACGGAGTCGTGTTTTGTTATTTGAGTCAGAGCTTTAGGAGAAAATGCAAAACATCACGAGACTAGCGATGATATAAGAGTTTCCAGAAGCACGTCAGGACACTACCACCAGCGCCACCGCATCCGAACACGACAGCAGCGGCGACAGAAAGAGGTCAGACACTGCTAAAAATAAAAGAATCCCCCAGATCCCACATCCCATCCTGTCTCTAATGGCCCGCATGAGGTGTTGGGCTGGAGGATGTTTTACCGTCACAGAAAATCTGACCCATGACTGGGCGACTATTTGAGAGCAAGCTGGGAGTCCATTCATTTCCCAAATTCTTCTCTGACGTCAGCCCCACTGAAGGGACAGGTGAAGTGGCAAGCCATCTTTGCTCACTCGAGGTTATGCTACAGCCGCAGAAATAGCTGGTTTCCATGAAAAATAATTAGTCAAATAATCCATCACAGGGCAGAGGCGGAGCAGGGCCGGGCTAGTAAAGGATAACTTGTCTCTGTGCCTGGGGCACCTCATCTCCAGAGGCCAAGCTCTTGAATATACAAGGCAATCCCAGGTTAAAGCTGCCGTGTCTGCTCACCCTCTTTATTTGCTGATACTGAGCTGGGTAAGTATCTTCAGGATGGTACAGATCTGAGCCTGTTACTGCTGTTAATTTTCTACTGTTGGCCGAAATAGATTACTGCTACCAGTTGCATAAGGGAAATTGTTTATTGGCTCTTGCACCTCCTTGGTGATAAGGGTTTGAGAGAGTAATGATCTTCTTCCTTCGCACTTACTTTGCTGTCATTCCCACGGATACCCTGCAAAACATTTCCTGCTGCCTCAGCACTGGATTTGGAAGGCTAAAACACCACCTTGCTCCCTGAGCACCTACACTGCAGGCAGGAGCCGAAACTGCTCTGCATGTAGATACCATCGAAGCGGTGAAGCGACTGCGGCATCGCAGACGGCAGCGGCCAAGGTCCCAGGTAAGAGCTCCTCGCCTCATGGTAAACCTGAACAACTATGTCTTTCTCTTACCTGTCTAGCCTGTTGCTGCTTTTAGCCATGGTAAAGGTGGGACAGTGATAGCTGCTCCTCTCACAGCTGCTGCGAGATGGGTATTCTCTCTGCTGCAAGGGAGTTTCAGGTCAAGGAGAAAAGGTCTGGAAAAGAGAGGGGATTAACTTGAAGTTTATAAACCTGCTGAAAGCGGTAATCAAATCCAGTGCTATCTGCACAAGGAAATGCTCTTAGGGTGAAATTGTTTCGCTGAAAGTAGATTTTAATAAGAAAAGCTGAGTTTGGAAGTTTATACAGAAAATCAGAATGACCAAGCTTCTTTTCATAAGGAGCAGTTGCAGAGTTTGGAAAAAAAAAAAAAAAACCCACAGGAATTTCTCCCCAGTCCTTATTTCATGACCAAACTGTGGCATAAACTGCAAGTGTCTTGCCGAAGAATTCACCAGCCAAGAAAATGAAATGTCTGATGCTTTGGGTGAGCAGACACCAAATTGCCCTTTTTCTTGCAGGCTCACCTGCAGTGTGGAAAGATGTCCTCCCAGTGCGAGGTGCCCTGCCTGCCTCCTCCTGCCTGCACAGGGGAGGTTGTATGCACTGACACATGCCCATCGCAGTGTGCCGCGGTGGACCTGGATGCCTGCCCCGTGCAGGACATGCAGCCCTGTCCTGAGCAGACTTTCCAGGTGGACCCTTGCTCGTGTCAGGGTGCAGCCACCTGCCTGGAGGCTTGCCCTCAGGTTGGGCTCACCTGCCCACCTCCTGCTGTCCCCGTGCCCGGGGACACCTGCACACCCCTATGTGTGTGTGCCTGTGGGTGCCCAGCAGTGATGCCTTGTGATGCCCCTCAAAGCAAGGGAGGGACCAGCCTCCCATTCCAGCCCGCAGCCTTGGTGGTGGAGCCCTGTACCCCTGAGGAAGCTGGGACGTGCGTGGAAACCTTCCCCTTTCAGCATGAGATCTCACCGGTGGATCCCTGCATCCCTGAGATGGCTGGGACCTGCATGGAAAACTTCACCGTGCAGCAGCCAACCTCAGCTATGGATCCTTGCACCCTTGAGACAGTTGGGACCTGTGTGAAGACCTCCTCCCTCCAGCAAACCATCTTGCCAGTGGAGCCTTGCAGCCCCGTGACAGTTGGGACTTGCATGGAAAACATCCCCTTGCAATATGCAATCTCATCCACGGAGCCCTGCACCCTTGAGGTGCTCGAGACCTGCCCGGAGGAGCCCTGCAGTGCTCAGGGTGTGATCGTTGGTGATCCCTGCCCCGACCAGTGCTCGGTTACATGCGTGGATGTAACACCCCAAAGCGTGATTTGTATGGAGCCTTGCGTGTCCCAGAGCATCGCAGAACCCACAGGGACATGCACACCCCAGGGCACCGTGGAGCTGTGCACACCCCAGGGCACCGCCGATCCCACAGACACCAAGTCTACCAAGGGCACAGCCGAGGATGCCAGCGCCCACCCATCCCCACGGGCACCCTTCCGCCTGAACACCCGCACTGCCGCCATCGTGGAGAGGTGCCTTTCCAGGTGTCAAAACTGGCTGCGAGGCAAGAAATAAGAGCAGCATCAGTGGGCAACCAGCAAAGAAGAGGTTTCCCTGCGTAAACGAGACCTCCTCTGGTGAGTCTCTTGGTTTCCCATGTGTAACAACAAGAGAGAAAATTGCTTCATGTTAAATAAAAAATACTTTTCAATCATCTGTTAATTATGGCTTTTATTTTTATTGCCTAATGCTGACTGCAATAATGATGGCAAAAGCACAATGCAAGTATTAATTGCATTCACAGAGACCCGTTTCATCATCTTCAACCTTTTTACTTCCCACATATAAATAACTACTTTCAGAATGTTTTAAATTCAGTTATGATTTTGCCTTCAGGTTTTCTATCCTCTTTTTTAATGCTCTTTTAGATTGAAATTTTTATGAGAATATTGAGAAAAGGAGCTTAAAGGCATCATTTTAACATAGCTTGAGAAAGGTCTTTTAAGGAGATATAAAATGCCAGATGGCATTTAAGGTGAAGAAAGAGCAAACACGGAGTAGAGAGAAGTTGCAGAAAACACCAGGAGAAGAGTAATGCTGAGACATGAGAGTTTTGTTGCACAATGGCCAGCTGAAGACTGGGTAAAACTCTGTATAATTAAAAATCTTCATCACATAACAGCTTTCCCTGGAACTGGAGTTATGTCTCTAAATATTAGCACCAACCTGACGCAGGAGGTGAATAAATCTCTTAAAGAGTAATGGAAAAACCGGGGTGGGGGAGGATACACCAATTATTCCTGCAGCTGCCTGCGGTGTAATTAATATCTCATCTGATATTTCTTCCCCAGCAGCCCCGTCCGACTTGGCGCTGGCATCCAGGGCTCTCCGTACTCCTGGTGGCACTTGGTCACCAGCTGCTTTTTGCTGATACAGCAATTTGCTGCAGCTGCAGGAAGAGCCCGATCCAGCTCAGGGCAGCCTGGAAAAATGATGAGAACCAGCCCAGGCATCCATAAACAGCTGCTCAATTAAAGCCATTTTTATTGGATTATGGCACTTTGTTTGCTGGGTCTTTAACATCCCCTGTTAGAAAGGGGTTTTCTGCCTCCGTACACACATCAGATAAAATATCTCTATGTGTTAGTGCTCTGTGTGTATTTTCAAAGAGCTAAACCAAGTCTTTATAGTGTAGCAATAATCGCAGTTTATTGGATTGAGGGGATAAATCTTGATGAGTCTGAAAAGTTTGTCAGCTGTTCCTGGTTTTCCCCGGTAAATAAATCAACAGATATAATTCTCAAGACACTACACCAGATTACTGTGCCTGAAACTACATCTATCACCCATTATGTTGTAATAAGGCTCTTCCGAGAGTTAGATTGGATCTGCAGTGTTAGGCTTTGGAAACACCTATAAATCAAGCATGGGTGAAGATAGCCTATAGTAACGGAAAAAAAGACAACTGAAGATGAACCAGAGACAATGATAAGCAGAGGAACACTGTTTACTGCCGCACCAAATGTGCCCTTACGAAGCCAGATAAGCTCCGCTCATTGTTACGAGATGCTCTTTTGACACCCTATGACTAGACTGTCCTTTACAAATTGTTGTCCTCTCCCACATAATCTCGTTACAAAAATAACTTCTCATTACACTCTTGCACTGCCCCGGCTGGCGCTTCCCCTGGCAACCCCAACATTTATGGTTATGCCAACGCAGCATGCTCCAGCCCAGCACATTCGCCATTCAAACACCCATCTACTGATGCTCAGAGCTTGTTGGCATCACCTTGGGTGCTTCTGAGTGCTTACCAACAACAATAAACCAAGACCTGGAGACTGAGCCATTTCCTCCACCACAGCAGCCGCTCGGCAGGTGAGGAAATGAGTCTGCTTTCCTCAAGCGTCATTAAGCTGGAGGTGTTCCTCAAGACCAAGATGAAGGTTTCTTTAGCTCTTTGAAGGACCCCATAGTCCATCCAGGGCCATACATATGTCATGTTTTATATGAAAACTAAACCTAGAAAAAATTTTCCTTTTTGCTGGGTGCATCGACTGTAACTTCAGCGAGTGTTTCTTTGTTCAAGGCAGAGATGGTCTTTGTGGCTGGGCTGCCCTGATCCCAGTCCCAGGCCTGCAGTGCTGGTGGTAAAGCAGCAAGACCAGATCCAGCCAGAGCCTTTTACTGGTCTGTGTTACCTGGGGATGGACTGTGTTTGCATCTCAAGGCTCATGAGCAGCTCGTTCATGGCCTTCCCCCAGCTCTTCATTCCTTTGACGGTTCTCATGCTCCCCTCGCCATGATCTCCTCCCCTCACTCATCTGTCATTACTCCTGCCTTGTGACACCTCATCATCATCAGGGTGGAGTGTAATTGGTACAGCTGGAAAAGAGGCATCAGGTGTGATTGTGGCATTCCGAACATATCAGCAAGCAATTTATCCCTTTCCTACAGAGACGAAGGAAAGGACAAAACCCCATCCAACCTGGATTTGGCCAAACTTTGTTTGCGAACAGAAGTCAAGGACCTCATTTCTCAGGCATGGCTGACAAGGGTGAGAGCTTGCATATGGACACCTCAGGTGGTACTGAGATGAAGGACCATGAGAAGAACCCCAGGGCTGGCACTTCTTATTTCATGGAGCCGGGTGAGTCATTTTAGGAAGCCGGTCCTTCAGAGCAGGTCAACTGCTGCACGTCTGCATTTGTGAGCGGTGCCAGCCTGGAGCCCACATTCTCCTGGTCTGAGTCACCAGCTCCAGAGGGTCTTCCAGGCACAGAGAGGAGACTGACAGGTCCAGCCACAACTAGCATCTCCCACTCTTTACAAAAAGCAGAGAGGTCAGCACCCCTTAGCACACCCAGGTCTTCAAAACACACAGGAACTGCACTAAGTGAAGCATTTAACAAAAGTAACGAGTTCTACCATTGCTACATCAGCTCTGAATTCACCATTTCTTCATCCCATTTTTTTCGCCTCTGGTTTTCAGGCTCCTGTCCAGCATCTCCCTGGGTTCAGGACCAGGTGACTCCTGCCCGTGGGCTGCAACCGGCTCCATTTTGAGCAGGGCACAGTTCTAAACTTCAGCATAAACGTACACCTGGGCAAGAAGTTTCTGCAAACGGCTGAGAGCCTGCCAGAGCCCAGCACATCTTCCCTGCGCCCGCCTTTCCAGGGTAAACAAACAGAATTGTTGCTCTTAAACAAGGCAGGCCACAGGCAGAACTGGTAGAGCCTGGTTTCCACCGTCTGTCCTGTGTCCAACAGCCCAATGAAGGGAGAACCGATCAGTCTTTTCTACTGCAGCAGAGTTAACCAAGTCTCTACTAATTTTCGTGAAACTCGTAGAGATTTAAGGATTTGTTTGAACCATGCCACTGTGTCAAATTTGCTTACAAATAATAGGTTAGGATATTAAAATCAGGAGCATAGAAGCTTTATTTCTTGGGAAAGTCCAGCTAAAGGAAGATAAACCTCTATGAATAAAAGCAAGCAGGTGATTTCCCTGTCTGTACATCTCCCTGCAATAAAAGGAGAGGAGTGGGCAGGGCAGGCAGGAGTTGTGTTCCTGCAGGCAACGCAGGCAGCACAACGTGCATCAGCCCAGCTTTCCCCTTCCTGCTACCCCAGAAGCCTTTTCCAAGCACCTTCCAGACCTGCACTGTTCACCTCCTTGAGGGCTGTCATTCCATCACCAGATACACATCCCTGCCAAGGCAAGCTCCATCTTGCCCCAGAGCACCCACTCCAATCCTCGGCTGCCAGCCCTACTCAACACCTTGTTCCTCTCCCCAGCAGCACCTTGCCCAGCCAGATCCACCACACTGCCAGCCTGGCTTTGGTGGGGTTTCTATCGGGGCATGTTTCCCAACACGTCCTCTCTGCCCCTTTCCACCCTCTGCTTGAGACAAGGCTCCCGTTGTTGCAGCAGAAGCCACCCCTGAGCACTCCTTAACTGGTTCCTCTTCACCTGCCCTTGATTCTCCTGCTGTCACTCCTTGGTGACCCGAGCTGCTTTTCAGAACAGCAGAAAGCAGCTTTCCACCCCAACCAGAGAAGACACTAAACCAAGACTTTAAGCCGTTGCCCAAAATTGTAGCTTCCCACAAAATTAGCTGGCAAAAGGAACAGAAATTCTCCCATTGATGCACTGGGCAGTGAGGAAGTTAACGGGCAAAGACACTGAAATTGTCCCCACCACCAAGGAGAGCAGACAAAATGAGTGCAGCCCATGACTCACTTCCACCACGGCCACAGGAGGTGACTCAGGTCTCCACCAAACCCTCAGCTTTCGAGTGGAGGAAGCCGGCAGAGACCACAACTGAGCCAACTGCCCCGTCCCATCCCAGCCCATCTCCTCCGCTGCCAGCGGGATCCATGGGTGGCAGGAGTGACCTGTGATTGCCTCCATGGTCCCCACACATGGCAGGAGTGATGGCTCTGAGTTCAAGGTGATGGAGTAGGGGAAGAAAATCAAAGAGGAGTGCTCGTAGCCAGGCTACTACCCCTGCCCAACCACAAAGAGCTGGTCCATGGCCAGAGCCCTGCCCAGAAGCTGATTTTCCAGCGCTAAAGTCCGTGGCTGGCTCAGGGAGCGTGTCTGAGGCAGGTCTGGGTGCAGGCAGCAGATCTGCCGGGAGGGGATGGCGTCCCAGCTGCCCACAGGTGTGTCTGTGCACGCACACAGTTGGTCGTGGCACCCACAGCACGCATGCACACGTGTGACCATGCGTGCACACACACAGCATTCTCTGGTGGTGCACAGCATGGGAAGACAGCAGGACGTGTCCTGCTGGAGCTCAGAGAAGTTGAAAGGAAAGGAACACACGAGCAGCGTCAAAGCTCGTTTTCTGGTGACAGACAAAAAACAGGTCTCGGAGTCTTCTGGGCTGGAGGTAACGAGTAGTAACTGCGTGATTAATTTTGTCTTGGTCATTAACAGTATTCCCAAACATGTGGATGAAGGCTGCCATGCTGCCTCACAGGAGGTCCTCCTCCTGACAGTGAAAGCAGGTATGAAATGAATCTTCATAGCAGTAAACATGGGATAATCTTGTCTCACCTTCCTCCCTCCCCTATTTCCATGTTAGGTTTATTCTTAGCCTCTAATTGCTAAAGATTTTCTTAAATTGAGATACAGAATTTCAGACTCTATGGGCTGGCTGCCTTCACATCATCATTTCCTGTCCTTTTCCAGAACTAGACCTGTTGAAGTGAACTTGGGAGTTCCTTTGCACCTTCAGAAAAAATAATTTATTCAGTGACAGCTTCCACATTTTGAATTAAAAACAGCCAACTGGGCAAGTTCTGAGCAAAGGAAGCACAGACAAATCCTGCCTCCCCAAGGAGGATCAATGGGTGAGAGGAATGAGATAATCTGAGATACCTGGACCCCTTTGTGCCTTCTGGGGTAAAAATGCAAAGGAAGGGTTTAATTAACTTCTCCATAAGTACAGTTAACATATGTATTAAAACCATCTCAAAACATGAAAAGTATCCTCAAAAGCCTTGTTTCAGCCGAGAGATTAATTCCTAATTTTAATTGTGGGATTATTCAAATGCAGAAAGAGTCTTTTAGATATTAAAGGCATCGCTAGCTGGCTTTTCAGTGCTTTACCACAGGGAGTCTTAGAATCCAATTATCTCTGAAGAAATATGTTAAATATGCTCATTAACATGTAAAAAAGTGGAAACGTGTATTAGAGAAAAGCTGATGTATTACACTTCTTAATGTCACAATGAATTAGCAGTAAAGAAGGTTGCAACAGAAGTAACTTGCTGAAATGCCTAGGCAGCATAGGAAAATAAAGCATTTTATTCCAATTAGCTTAATTCCTGATAATGACATAGATGTAGTGATAAAACTTGCTGTATAATGGGCTCCAGCCCTGGGAAAGTTTAGGAATCATGTTTTCGTGGATGGAAGGAGGCAAGAAAAGGGAGGGAAGCCTGAACCTCAGTGTGAACTGCCCTCAGCAGGCAAAAGAAGGAAGGAAACAACAGGGAAAAAAAGGCAAAGGAGGCACGTCAGAAGGCAATAACCACAGATAAAACCTCGGGGTCCCATGGCTGCACAGTACAGGCACTAACCAGGCATTTATTTGCTTTTTTTCTTTTAACCTCCCAAATCAAGCCCCATCCGCTCCAGCCCCGAAGCCTTCCAGCTCTCCAAATCCCATATTTAAATGTTTTCTCCCATTAAACCTTCAGTGCAACACTTTCCCTCCTCCACCAGCACTGACCTACACTTCAGCTCTTCCCTGCTGAGCAGGAACAATCAGAGCCACTCTGGAATAAACAGTAATTTCCTGCTTTATTTTTTGTGGGGAAACCTGACCACCCTGACCTAACTCCCACCCTTTTGAGTCCCAGACCTTAAACACCCCCCAAGTCCTAACACCCATCATCAGTTCAACACCAGTCCCTGCCACTACTGCCTGACACACGCTCACCACATTCCCCTGACTGCTGGCAATGTTTCTTCTGTGCCCCTTTCCCTCCCAGCATCACCTTCATCTGCTTTCCTTCCAGTCCCTAAAAGGGCTCCAGGAAAGCTGAGGGGGGACTCAAGTCATGTTTACAAGTTCCTAAAGGGTGGGTTGAAGGATGATGGAGCTGGACTCTTTTCAGTGGTTCCCAGTGACAGGATGAGGGGCAACGGGCACAAGCTGGAACATGGGAAGTTCCACTCAAATATGAGGAAGAACTTCTTTACGGT
>JAOXNO010000017.1:2453373-2477433 GCA_028565335.1 Limnodromus scolopaceus
TGGGGAGCCCAGAACTGGATGCAGGATTCCAGTTGTGGCCTCACCAGTGCAGAGCAGAGGGGGACAATGACTTCCCTCGACCTACTAGCCACGCTCTTCCCTATGCGGCCCAGGATTCCGTTGGCTTTCTTGGCCACAAGAGCACACTGCTTGCTCATTGTCATTTTGATGTCTACCAGGACCCCCAGATCTTTCTCTTCTCACACAGCCTGTGGCTGCACTATGCGTATTCCTCACAAGAAAGGACAACACCAGCTCTTTTAATATGATTTTGGGAGGGTGCACCTCGAAATCAGTGCCTGTTTTCAAGCCGTTAACGGTTTTGTCAGCAAGTAGGAAATCTGGAGATGAAGTATGAAATTAAACAATCTCAGAAGCATGACTGTGGCTTTACGGACAGCCACAACCCAGGGGTTGGACAGCAGATGGGTTTTGAAAGAACCCTCTTTCCTCCTGACTGGAGCTGGACTGGGGCTTGCTGCAGCTCTGCAACCTGCCTTTGCTCTCACTTATCTTCAAGTAACACATAGCCCAGCAGCACACATGCCCAAACTTTTACCAGCCAACTACTGCTCAATACCTGAAGGAAAGCCTGCTCCAATCAGCCCTAATCACATCAGAAACAGTAAAGGTCCAGGAGTTTGAGCAGGTCCTGGCAAAAATGACACATTTCCAACAGAGAAAGTATGAGGAGCACTACCCGATGCAGGGAAATGAATATGCCACTGGCTGCACCCCCTGATCAGCAGCACGGCCAGGAGAGCCACCAGAGCCCTCTCGCCTTCTCCCCATCCTCACTCCAGCACACACTCGTGCTGGCACAAGGACGTGGCCACGGGCCACATGGCACCAAATGCTCCCTGTTGAATGCTAGAAAGCAACATGCCACCTTCAGATCCTTGGGCCACCTCCCAGGCATCTTTGTACCTTCAATGGCCTGACCACCCTTCCCCAAAGTACTAACCGTCCTTCTGCTATCTCCATGTATTACATACTTGGAAATCAGACACTGGAGTGAGCAGCAAGGGGCAGGTACGTTATTTTTGGTGCTGGGAGATGCCAATTCAGTAAGTTGGGTGGCATGTTTTGAAACAAGAGTGATATCCCTCTTTAGATAGAGAGAGGGAGGCATTTATAATGTGTGCGTTCCCAGCACACAGAAGTGCGATGGGAGTGAAAAAGCTGCAGGGGGTCCAAGCAAGTTGTAAATTGGCCCACAGTTCATCCCTGATTGCTTCCCAGCATCAGATCATTTGCTGCAGACAGAAGAATGTGAGCAAGGATGTAGTGGATCCTTGGTCATCCACACTGCCAATTCTTCAGGGACAAATAATGATAACGAGATCTGGCTGGCACCCCATACTTGCTGGCTTGACATAGCTGAGGAACACCTAATTTTGGCTCTCACTTGGGCACTGGGGAGGAAGCCAACACTGTACTCAGAAGTGAAGCCACCTGTAAAGCAGCAAACAGTTTGTGCAGAGCTCAACAGCCACTGGAGAGGCTAGCTCACATCGGCAGATGGAGATCAAGTCTCCATCTGGGCAAAAAAAACCCCCTTTCCTCCCAACTGTACAGTTGCTGGTACCACAGCCCTACAGAAGAGATGGGACCTGGAAATCTCTACCACAAAAACCAAGGATAAAATCCTCCTTATAAGGACTTCCCAAAACTTAATATTATGCTATTAGTGGCAGTATCAACAACAGGCTAGTCAGACATAGGCTTATTCAGGGAGGATGCTGTGACCCTGGTATTCCTTAGCCTGCAAAACAGATGCATCACAGGGGATCCAAACTAGGCCGTGACAATGCACCTTTAGAGATGCTCCCAGCACCTGCTGGAAAGCAGGTTACGTGCACTCCCACCCTTACCCATCAAGAAACGCCACCTTCCATGCACTTACATACAATTAACCTAACCAAATTTCATATGCAAATTTCATCAGCAAAATGGTGTTTCTAAGAAATCTCCGCCCCAGAGTCTATAGCAACAATACTTGCATTTGAAGCATCCAGAAGGCAAAACCAGTCCCTCTTTCTTTATTCTTCACTGAAAACTGGTATTCGCAACCTGTGCATACTGCTCGCATCGTGAGACCCAAAAAAGCTTTTAGACGTGATGGAGTTTGATGTCTCTAGCAGGGCAGTGCCATTCATGATGCATATATTCAGGGCAGATTTTAGGGGTCAAGAGACTGGAACACCTCCTTTCTTTCAAGGAATGCTGGTCCACCTAATTCTAACAAATGATCGTGTTATTTTCCCTAAAAAGAAAAATTAGTATTTTACCCCTAAAATTACTAATCTAGCTGCAAATTGCCATCCTCCCCCAGTGCTACAGTTCATGTACTGCAGTGAAGGCGTCGTGTCTCAGTTTACCCTGGATGCCTGGCTGCGTCGGGACAGCATGGGCACAACCTGCCCGATTTCTCCACGCTCACCGGGTTGCTCCCAGCCTCTGCAGGAGCGGGGAACGGTGGTGACACCCACCCAGCATCTCCCAGACCAGGGCAGGCAGCGCTGTGCCGGCTGCTCGCCCAGGCTCTGCCAAGCCCCTTCTACCCCCAGGCTCTTTCTCATCTCAGTGTTTTGGGTTTTGTCTCTTTCCTCTAAAAACAAAGCAAAAAAAAAAAAAAAAAAGCAAACCCACAACACTCTGGTAACCCAAACCCTGTCTATCACTTACGCTCGTCACAGCCTGACGTATTGATGCGTTCACCTGTGAGCCACCTCTGCAGGAACCGCAGCCACCTCTGCTGCTCCCGGGTCTTGCTTTCAGCTCTTTTCCTTCCACAACTTGGTGTTTTCTCGCTGCCGGTGTCCTCTCCACACCCGCCCGGGACCCTGGTCTCCCGAACCAGCCCCACCGGCTTCTCCCGACCCCCCGGCGCAGGCCCCACCGGCTCCGGCCCACCCAGGCGGCCGAAGGGGCTTCCCCGGCCCCGCACAAAGCTCCCGTCGGGCTCCCGGACCCGTCCTCTCCCCTCTCTCGCTCCAACTTTCCCCTGGTCCGTGCCCCCGCTCCTCGGCCGGGCTCGCCTGGGCCTGGGCTCCTCGGCTTCCTCCCTCCTTTCCGGCGCTTCCCGCTTCCCTCCCCAGCTCCTTTGTCCCCTCTCGGCCTGCCCTTTCCGCCCGGGGCGGCCGGAGTTTCCATGGGAATGGGGGCGGCGGCCGGGGCTCTGCGCGGCGCGGGCAGGGGAGGCCGGGCCACCCCTCCAAGGCGATTTACTCACTGGGACATCTTCGTTGGGGTTTGGGTTTTTTGTTTTTCCTCCACTGGAAGGGAAAAGCAACAGAAACAAAACAAGCAAAATACATCGCGGAAAGCCCTCGTCCCCGGCGCGGCTGCGAGCGGGGGCGAGGGGCCGCCCTGGGAGCGGCGGGGCCGACTCTGCCCGGCGGGGCTTGTCCCGCAGGACGCTCCACAGCCAGCAGCGATGGGAACGGGAATCAATGCCGGCGCGAAACGAGAAGCAAAATGCACAAGCAACACCCTCTGGTATGGCCATGAACTGGGGTTTTGCTTTAATTTATGGTTCCTGCATTTCTTTTTATTTTTTTTTCTCCTTGAGGAATAAAAGAATAAAATTAAGAGGTATCTAACAGAAAGGGAAGGCAGCAGGGCGGGTCCCTAAGGAGGTCTGGTTAGACAGCAGGAGCAAAGTGCTTCGCAGATGCCATTTGTGGCTGTCATCCGGCATCACTGAGCTCTACCGAAGCAGAAAGGACCAAGTGGCCACGTCTCCTCTACACAGCCCTTATCCCTCTCCTAGCGTTACAGCGCTCTCAAATCTGTCTGCAAACAGTTCCCCTGCCTCTGCAGCTGGAACTCTGAGAGTCCTGCTTTTCCTTCTCCTCCTCACAGAAAAGTACCTTTACTTTAGAGGCCTACATAGAAATGAAATTAATAGCCGTATCTTTACGCAAGTAGAAGATAGTTACAGAAAAGGCTTCTATTTCCCATAGAAAAAATTTAAATTAACCAGAAAGGTGCAGCTATTTCTGCTCCGCACTTACGCCAGAGGATGGTGAACATGAAGAAACGTCGGTTTTTTTCCTCACAGCACAAGCAAAAGGGGTGTCAAAGATGCTCCTAAGGCTGAACGTCTTTTTGTCAGAACATCCAGATCAATCGCATCCAAGAGATAATAAATAACTGGCCAGCAGAACATCAAAAGGATTCAAGTTTCACTAATTACTGGAACATTCAAAAGCAGAGAGGAAAGCTTATATGAAGCCAATATTTCTGGAGACTTAATAGGATTCTTAGTCACAAGCCTGTCTGTATCAGCCCTCTCACATGCAAATTAACTGTATTATTTCTAACTGGGGATAGTTTTTATCAGGTTGTGAGTTTACTTATAAATGTGATTAACTGTCCGTTTTCCCCCCTCTCTCTTACAGCCTGCTCCTGTCAGCTGCATTTCATCGTTGTCTGTAACAGCCTTGCTCTCTGCCCCATTCCTTTAGCTCTCCACTCGCACGTATGAGCTTCTTGCAAGGAGGCACCGATATGGGAGGGGAATCCGAATTACACCCTGGAAGGCTGCATGCCATGTAAAGCTTTTAATCTGGAAATGCATGACATTTAGATCAAGACAGTAGAATGGATCGAAACTGGGTAAAAATTAGAGTAATTATAAGATAATTGATTTAACAGTTAATTCTAGCAATACTTCACAGTACTTAATTTTAATCTTTTAGGATTTATCAATTATTTAAACATAAAACCTGACTAACGACTTGTAGGGCTTGCAGAGGGCATGAAGGCTAGTGGGTTGGGGGTAGTGGGGAGGATGGACCCCCTGGTAAGTCA
This sequence comes from Limnodromus scolopaceus, assembly GCA_028565335.1. Lineage (NCBI taxonomy): Eukaryota > Metazoa > Chordata > Aves > Charadriiformes > Scolopacidae > Limnodromus > Limnodromus scolopaceus. The sequence continues at coordinate 2,458,192 of JAOXNO010000017.1, forward strand.
CTGTTTGTACTGGTAAATTCAAAATGGTTTGTTTCAATATGGACAAATACAAGGATTGGTGGGCGAGGTCAAAGCAAGGCACACGCAGCCCAGAATCTCACTGCCACCAGCAGCTGTTGAAAAAAGGGTTATAAGTCCCAGCAAGTACAGGGTGCTGTTTCCCCAACTGCTTTTGTAGGGATCTTCTGAGTCAGAAGGTGCATTTTAGCATTGTCTTAGGGTCTTCTTCCTTTAATGTTCCCAGTCCCTCAGGGGAACATTTAGCACTCAATGTAGCAAGGACTTCCTTAGTCCTGCCCAGCGGTCCTACACCCTGTCTTCTCCCTTCCCTTCCCATTCCCTCCCATCCCAGAGTCTCACCTCACTTCCCCTGGGCTCTGTCTTCCAACATCACCCACTACAGCCAGGGAGTCCCGTCCTGCCACAGCCGCCAAAGGGTTCACAGGTGGCTCCTACCAGCACTTTCACAGGAGTGTGGAAAGAAATGCATCTGGGGGATGGAAGAAGCTCTTTATCAAGTGAGTCAACCCAGCTGCAGCAGCACCTCCCCACATCAGGCTCAGCACCATCCCAGTCAATAATAGTTAAAACCCAAGCAAGGAGCACCTGCTTTGGATGGGGTTGGGCTACATGATCTCCAGACCGACAGAGGCTACTCGATGATGCTATAGATGGTTAGACCTCAGGCTGGGAGACGCATCTTAAAGAGGAGGGAAAGACAGGACCAAAACCCAGGGCAAAGCCGCGTGGCTCATCCCATCCTGTTCCTGGGAGAGGTGTCTATCTGCTGTTTCCCTGAGGAGCACCTTCAGACCAGCGTCTTTCCAAGCCTGATGGCTCACTTTGATTATGGCTGTTGCAGTAACAAGGAAAGTTCCTCCTCCCTCCATAGGAACTGAACATGTCAGTTAAGTTCCCAATTGCACTGTGGCCAGGGATCCTAGAACTAGTGAATGAAATGGCTCTGGAGGACACCAACTTCAGGAGAAAGGTGATGCGTTTAAATACTGAGGCTAAGGAGACTGGAAAGGGTTTGCTCACAGGTCTCCAAAAGCTCTTGTGGCTAGTTTGAAGAACCAGAAGGCGCTGCCTGCTGATGCCCTGCCCGGAATTGTGGGTGACAAGAGGCCACAAGAGTCTGCATGCATGCTGGGTCTCCCCTTTGCCAGGTCCCCATTTTACTGGGACTCTGTCCTTTCTGCTGATCTCCGTAGGAGGTGGGAAGGATCTCCGTAGATGATGCTGTGTGAGAAGAGGCTAAACTGCTCTTTTACATCCCCTTTACTTTCCTGGTACACCCGAGCCATGTTGGAAGAAGAGTCTTTGGAGGTCCACAACCCAACCTCCTGTTCAGGGCTAGACTTCCACCAGTACTAGGTCATACTGTGGGATGCCCTTACCATAAAGAGCTTTATGGTGAGTCTTAGTCACATTTATTTCTTCTCTAACGTCCCCTTATGCTGTGCTTCAGTTGTTCTGTTCACATATATGCCCACTTGGTGCCACTGTTACTCCATGGGTTTGCAGGCAGTCAGCATCTCTGAAACCCTTTTTGGGGCAATTTACAGAAGATCTTTAAGTGCACAGGGAGTAGGTGCAAACTGGCCCAGAGACAGTCCTGCAGCAGCAAGCAAAGTTTATCCACAAAAAAACATTCATTTCCCAAGGCCTTGGAAGACATGCACGCATCTGTCCCATGTATTCCCCAAGTCCAGCATGAGCACCTGAGGGAAACGTGAGTGTGAGTTGGGATTTACCAAAGCCTGATGGAGATGAGGCTCCACGTCCCACCTTGTGCCAGGTGGGTGAGATTGAGCACGTATTGCCAACAGGCACATACACAAACTGCACCGATCGCCTCGCACTCTTCCTCTCTCCAGCTGATCAGGATGGAAGCCTATTTGTGGAAAATACATATACACATAAAAATGTAAATCCCTTCAGTAGCTTATGGTGTAAAAAAGGCCTAAAAGAAGCTTGCGCATACAGTACATCAACATAGTTCCCTTTATCAGCCAAATTAACACCATCTCATAACAGCAAGTGAAGCTTCACTTGCAATCATATCATTGTTATAATTATATGCTTAATATTAGCAGATGCTTTTTGGCATCTTGCCTAGTTAATGTTACAATTGAACAAATAGAAACACCATAATGGGATGAATAAACATGAGCAATGTCTCTAGCTGCATGAAGTAACAGTCACCTCTTTGCTGATGAGGTCTCAGTGGCAGCCCCAGGTCCAGGCTTGACTCCACAGCTGGAACTCAAACACGAGAAAGAACTTTACAGCGAGGGTGACAGAGCCCTGGAACAGGCTGCCAAGAGAGGTTGTGGAGTCCCCTTCTCTGGAGATTTTCAAGACCCGCCTTGATGCCATCCTGAGTAATGTGCTCTGGGCAATGCTGCTTTAGCCGGGGAGTTGGTCTAGGTGATCTCTAGAGGTCCCTTCCAACTCTGTCAAATCCGTGAATCCGTGAAACTGGCATGGGCCAGTGCAATCAGGCACCTACAGGCACAGACAGGAAAAAGTCCAAAAGGACCATTACTTGCCAACCCCTGTTCAGTGGAAAGTGGGATGATCTCCTCACAGCCCTCCCAAACTGCAGCCTGCAGGTCATATGATTCCCATTTTGCTGTGAATGTAAGGTGACATTATCCAGCTTCTTCCTAAATACATGACTTCAGCCCGTCTAAGATTTTCTAGGTCTTTAACAACAACTTTAACATCTGCAACCAGTTAGATATGCAATGCCACAGCAAGGGTTTCTTTTCGATACATATCTCTCTGTGTGTATATAAAACCATTCACATTGCTAGCTTCTGCTTTTTTTGTACAGCTTTTCATTGACATTTGAGCTTCCTAGACAGCAACCCATATTTCATAACTTATTAATAGCTACTACTGCCAAATTCTCCTTCTCCCATTTTGAAGAATACATGAATTTTCCTTCACTTGCAAGCCTACTGTATGTTTTGTGACTGCAGTTCTCCTGGATCACACTCATAAAATGTTGTGACAATTTGCATCATCTCTGCACAGCTTATAAACTGGTTTTAATTGTTATGAGCCGTCTCTATTGCTGTGAGTTATAGAGATGCACGAAAGATCGGGACAAGCCAGGCATTGACCGCTCAGCAAGAAGTCACACATGCTGAGCGTGCAATACGTCCAACCCAACACAGGGTTGCACCAATAAAAGACCTACAAGCTAGGTAAGGACAAAGCTAGTGCACTTATTAATCGTGATTTCTAAAGGCACTGCAAGCAATTGCAACCTGCTGACCTCGAAGGTCTGTGCCAACCCAATACAAGCTCCTTGTCCGCAAACTCAAGGAGTTTGGGGAAAGACTGGGGAAAGAAAGGAGTAAGGCGTGCTCTAGATGTGATAATCAAGCCCTGGTGACAGCTCAATTTATCACTGGGCCAGTTTCAGCATTTTGACTCAGGAGAACATTCCCCGTTGTCATTGCTTGCTTTTTACTCGCAATGAAAAATCTCCGATGAGATTCCCAGCGACGGCTCTCTTTGCATTCCTGGCGCACAGTCAGCTAGCCAAGCAAGTCTGTAAATAATTGAGCACCCGTCATTCCCTTTGCAGTCCCCACCAGCATCAGCTTAGTTTGCTCCCAACAGCAAATATTTAGTGAGGTAATCAATCCAAAAAAAAAAAAAAAATCCTAATTTGGATAAGAAAATTAAATCCTTTTCCCAGATCTTGTATCTGATTATCTCTGGCATCCATTCTGCCTTTCTTAGACAGCCTTTCTCAGGGTAGGTGCTGTACAAGGAGATAATTATGGAGGATCATAGAAGCAGTTCAATTAGCTGCAGCAAATGCTTCTTATTAGCATTTTGCTGGAGCTTGTAGAGTTTTTCAGCTGAAACAGATAAACAAGCTCAAACATTCACATACCAAAGCTCAGACAAAAACAGAAGCAAAGGAACAGGGAGAACGTCAGGAAAATGACAGACCAGCACGTGAGCAGCGGGGACTGGCTGCAAACGTGGGCAGTATTATCCCACAGCGCTCAGGGCATGGATGCAATGCCTGGACTTCGGGAGCTTCAGCATCTGGACATGAGTACATTTGGGTCACGGAGCACAGCTGGAGCCTGCTGTCATAAGAGAGGGAGTCCTAACGCCAGATCAGGTGTCCAACAGGACACAAGATGTACTCAGAGGACCTAGGGGAAACCCAGGTCTGTGGTGCCTCTATGTTCATACACCCACAGTGGCTTCTGGCAGAGAGCTGCACCTTTGGAATGGGCAAAAAATACCCCCAGTGAGAGGTGTGAACCAGCTGCTACAGCCTTTCTGGGGAATAGCTTTCAGACTCATCCATCTTCACGATGCCACAAAAACTTGCTCCAGGTGTGGGCTCTTCTCCACAGGGCCACAGGTCCTGCCAGAAGCCTGCTCCAGCGCAGGCTTTCCACAGGGTCACAGCCTCCTTTGGGCAGCCATCTGCTCCGGCATGGGGTCCTCCACAGGCTGCAGGTGGATCTCTGCTCCACCCTGGACCTCCACAGGCTGCAGGGGCACAGCGTGTATCACCATGGTCTTCACCACAGGCTGCAGAGCAATCTCTGCTCTGGCACCTGGAGAACTCCTCTCTCTTCTTCTGCACTGACCTTGGTGTCGGCACAGTTGTTTCTCTCACATATTCTCACTCCTCTCTTCCGCCTGCTGTTGCAAAGTGGGGTTTTTTTCCCCCCTTCCTAATTATGTTATTACAGAGACGCTACCAACATCGCTGATGGGCTCAGCTTTGGCCAGCAGTGTGTCTGTCTTGCAGCTGGCTAGAAACGACTGTTCAACAAGGGGGCAGCATCTTCTCATAGAAGCCACCCCTGCAGCTTCCCCACTACAAAAACCTTGCCCCATAAAGCCCATGCATGGGCTTATTAATAACTCTGTAAATTTCTATGGCTTGTTTGATACTTGTGGCCAGACTATATGACTTTGTGTTTAATACCTGATGTCTCTTCAGACACCCAGATCATCTCCAGTGCTGGAGGGCAGTAATTTGGCTCTTACAACAGCGTCATTTTCCCCCACATTTGTCCACCTTTCCCTGGAGTTTCTCATTCTGCTGCCAGAGTCCAGATGTCACAGGTGCAGCAGCGTCTGTCAGCGCCTAAAAAAAATCCTCATGTTTTTCCTAGAGACCTTTTGGAGAGCATCAGTCTCCCAGTCATTCACCACCTAATGTTTAATACAAGCTGAATATCCTCAGGGTGCACCATTGCAATGTCCCTTACTACTGGAATCGCTAAAGCAATGGGAAGTCCCTTGAACAGACGCATGATGCGACAGGTTTGAACTGATAAGCGATTGCTTTCTTCTTCTCTTGCAGTTGAAGGAGATTGTCACCTAAGGAACGCGATAGCAAGGCAGGGCTGACAACAGCGCAAGCTGGTTAAGGATCCAGGCAGGCAGCCCCTGAAGACCAGGGTGGGATGTCCAGACAGAAACATGCTTCAGTTTCTCTTCTCAGACTGAGACATCCCAGATAAAACCCTTATCTGGCCTTTTCTCAAATCAATATGATGCTTCAGTCTCATTCTCAGAGCATAGCAGGGGCAGGCATCTAGGGAAGAGCTTTATCGCATCATTTGGTACAGCCAGAGAAAGCTGGATTTTTCCACCCAAAGGTGAGTTTGGTAGGTGCAGTCATGTCCCGGCTGCACGTTGGCACTGCCAGTTTCAGCTTTGTTGCGTGCCACTGCACCAGGCAGGATGAGGGTGTCAGCCCAGCCGGCCTGGGGATGCTGGAAAAGGTGAGAATGCCCTGGGCAACCTCTTCTGGCTGCTGTGGGGTCCGGTGGAGCCCTCAGACATTGCACCGCAACTTTTCCCTCCCCACGCAGAGACCTGAAAGTGTACTAACAAGCAGTCCGGTGCCTTTTCTGCCTGTCTTTGGACAGGAGAGGGCAGCAAAACGCTCCTTTTGAAGGAAGGGAAGGCAAGTAGGAAAAAGAGCATGAGGTCTCCATTCGGTAGTGTTTAGCTGTTTGCTGCGAAAAATTTAAGCCAGAATCAATTTCTGTTGCTCTTACAAGAAGGGCTTACTGCAACCAAAATGTCTGAGCCCCAAACAACGGATCTTTTCCCACCAGATACTCGCAAAAGTTGGGCCTTTTAGGAGATGTGATGCAGATGATGCTTATGGTTTGGGTGCCAGAGGGAGCCCGCAGTTCCCAGCTTGGCAAATGCCAGTCCCCTACTTGAAGTGCAGCCTTGCACTTCCATCTCCACTAGTAAATTAAGAGGCGTCAGATGTTCCCTGGCACAAGGACTCTGCCATCCTCAGCACTACATCATTTGAACAGTTTCCAGCATGTTTTTGGCCATGCCATGCCATGCAAACCATCCCCCTCTCAAATAACTTCCAGGCACAGGGGAGATACTGTTCCCAAGAGGCTCTGGCTGAGGACAGCCTACTCTGAAGAGTTTAATGGCATAGATACAAACCCCACCATTACAGTTTAGCCTCCATACCTGAGAGTGGTCCCAGGCACGTTTAATTTTCTAATACAGATGTGCTAATCCCACTGCATCCCAGCACCCATCCTCAGAAGCACTGTGATTCCCAGGCTGTGTAGAGCCACTTTCAGATCCTCATTGCCTCTTGCCACCCCTCCCGCAGGGATGCAGAAGCTCTGCTGAGCCTTCATCACTAGGGCTGTCAAGCCCACTGGTGAGAGTCATCTATCCAAATTTAGACAACTGCAAAGTAGATATCTCCAATGAGCTCATCAGTTTTTGGTCCCTTTATAGTCAGCGGCATGAAACAGGGATGACTCACAGAGCAGTAGACACCTATCCCACCATGAGCTGACTCACCTTCAGGAGGTGCCCCTTGCTCTCCACTGCCCTGTACTGCTCAGACACTGATCTCCAAGGTTTGGATGCAGACATTCAAGGAGATGTTTCCCCATTCCCTGGAGCAACATGTCCCTGGATTGCTGACTGCTCACACCTACAGACACACCATTGACCTCATAACCAGGGCTTAATTTGCCCTCCATGACCCACTTGGATGAGCTTCCCCAATCACACACCCTGTATTTGTGCACAAACCTCATTTTCTCAAGACAGGCTAAAAACTAAGGAGAAAATATAACAAGCATAAAGTTCAACTAAAAGTACTACAAAACCTTTCCTACTTGATGCAGCTGAAAATAGAGTTGCTTGCACGCACAGGCTGTTTGTGCTTTAAAAAAAAAAAAAAATCTTAGCTGCCTTGAATGTATTTGTATTTATAGCTGAGAAAACACTGCTTCCCTTGCTGAAAGCCTGTGTAAATGCAACCGTTTGCTCAGTACGTGTGATGGAGAAGCGCGAACCCACCGGGTGGCTGCAGCATTGCCAGCACATAGAGTTCATTCAACCCTCCACATTCCTCCTGGGATTTCTGCAAGGAGACAAGATGCAGAGCTGAGCGGCAGCAAAGGCAGGTGGGTCGTATCCAACCCGATAGGGGACAGTGCTTAAAACAGAGAAGAGCACGGGGGTGGACTTTCAAATTCAGGGAAAAGCCAGCCCGAGGCAGAGAGGTGGTTGGAAACTCATTCATGAGGCCAGATCTCCTCTGGTTTTAGGCTGAAGTCAAGCTGACGGCTGCAGCTGATCTCTGGATACACATCCGTATCATCCTGCCAGCACAAAGAGGCCAGATTTTCAGATCTGCAGACAAAAATTATGATTAGAGCTGAGACCATGCTCATCCGAGTGCTCTGGTGTTTGTAGGTAAGTGCTAGCTCTTTCAGTGTTACTGCTGTTGTCATTTTATCAGCTTGCTGCAATCTGCTTTTTTTCTATATTTGACTGTTTATAATTAGCCCACTGGGTTTGCTATTCTCTCAATTTCTTTATCTGTTTCCTGACAGTTTTGGAGATGGCTCCATTTTAAATACATACTGTGCTTTAAGAAAAAAAACTGTTCTCCAGCTCTCTTTGAACCTCAGCACTCTGGGGAAGAGTGCCAGTAGACAGGCTTTCGGCTCACAGAATATGGGTAATAAGGGACAATTAGGTGGCAGCAAACATTTAATTATCAAATGTATTGGTGCTTCTTACACTGCCTGAAGTTAAGCAGGTGCCTTATACACAGGCTCCTTCAAATACCAAATGTGAAAAATGTTTCAGAGCAAAACCAAATGAGCTGATGAATACATTTAGGCTATAAATTAGGCAGAGGTTTTTAGCAAAAGCCTGGAACAGGCTTCACACTGCATTAGCATCTGTAGGGGACAGCGTCATAGGTTAGCACAGGAGATTGCACACCCTGCCCTGTAGCAGAGAGGACCAGCTCCTGCCTGTACCATGGTTGGGAAGTGTCCTGGTCAGATGCCGCTGACCTCGAGGTATCAGGGTTCTGCTCGTACCAGTGGGGCTGCCCAAACCCACTTCAAGCGAGTGGACTGGCCGAGGCTGAAGCCACCAGTCTTACCTTGCCCTGGTCATTGGTGCTATTGGCTGTCTCTCCTGGGCAGTGGAAACACACCAATTTCCTGAGACCCCTAAACTTCTCTCAGCTGTAAAGAGCCACAGACTCTCTTGTCAGCCACACTCCCTTCGGCTTGATGTTGTAGGGTGGAATCAAACCTGGTGGAGAAGCTCTGAGCAAATCCCCTGCAATCCTTCCAAAGTCAGTAGGAAAGCAAGCTTGCTTAGGTGCTGGACATTCCCCTGAACTGTCCGAGCCCAAATCCCAGCACCTGGAGGAGAGGAGCAAGCCTTTGCCATCATGTGCCACAGACCCACCCTATATTTTTCAGAGACAAGGCTGACATTGCTCACAGGGACAAGCTGAGAACAAAAACTGATTTATTCCAGGAAAACAAAAACATGTTCCTGGATACCAAGCAAGAAACAGATTTACAGAACTCCATGCAGCTCCAATACATGCCAAGTCTGATACACCTCACTACCGGAAAAAGGGGTCAGGTAGACCCCTCGCAGAGGAGCCACAGCACCACCTTGTCCTTGTAACTCACCAGCCAGCTCACAGAACAGCTTCTGAGCCTGCAATACTGAAGGCAAGCAAGATTCTTCCTGAAAGCTTTACCAAGAACAAGGCAGGAATCCTCTGCCAAAAAGGGGGGCTTCTCGTGTTCTCCACCCTGTGTTCTCTCACTCAGCTCTGTCACTCCAGACTCTACCAGAAATGACCATCTGCACTTGGGCAAGTCCAGCTTTGTGAAATATTTGAAAGAAAAAAGGGTTGATTTCTGAGACTGATAGCTGTTAAGGTTAACTCTTAAAACAATCTCCCATACATTTTGTAGTTCATCTGGGAAATTCTGTTCTTGCAAGGTGCAAGAAACAGCACGCTCCCTGGACAGAGGGACGGGCATTACGCTTGCACACTCAGCTTCATAAATCTACAATGGATCCCGGTGCTTCATACTTCAGGAGCTCTGTGTCCCTTTCTGCACTTTCTTTTTCCAGTCTCAGGATAGAGATGTCTATCTTGTGCTCAAGCCAACGGTCTTCTCACTCCTTGCAAAACCGTGCCTGGGAACCCCAGCTATTTTGACCTGTCCCCCTTCTCTGGTTCTGCCTCCTTCATCGCTTCAGGCACAAAACCTGGCCTGAGTGGCCCACGGGTGGCATGTGACAGGAGGGAGGGTGTCAGGGACTGCCTGGGGTGTGCTGCCTCCCTGGAGCTCTCCTGCTGCTTTGTTTCATAGAAGTCAAAGCTGGAGGCCTCTGTCCAACATCAGGTCTCCTGCACATTGCGAGCCATCAAATCACATCCAGATCTTGTGTCATCTGGAGGCAGAGAGAGGGTTGTTTTGGGGTTTTTTTTTCCATTAAGTGTCAACTTGGGCTTTAAAAATCCCACTGTGTTGGGGAACACCGACTTACCTCTCTCTGATGGAACATGGCTGCTGCTTCCGATGTCTGATCTCCCCTTCAACTTTCCAAACCTCCTTTCCAAGCAGCTTCTCTTCATGCACCTTCTAGGAAAAAAACAAACACAAGCCTCATAGGTGGTCTCAAACCTTGCTTTTCAGACCCAGGTCCAAGCTGTCCGAGTGAGGCACTACAGCCAAGATGGGCCCATGTTCCTGTGGTGCTCCCCTTGGTGCTGTGCATGCAGCAAGGTCTCTCCTTTGCCTGCTTTCTCCTGGTTCAGATACACACCATTCCCAGAGAGCAAAATCCCTTGGAGACAGTGCACAAGGGACACTTGCTCGTGGCTGGAGAGTGCAGCTAAAGCAAGCGTTAATTCCACTTACAGGATGAAATTGGCAGGAGAGCAACTGAATTTTCCGCCCAGCTCTAAAGTGCTCTCAAAGCTATCTAATTTATCACTGCGGCAGCAGCAGCAGCCATTCAAATGCTCTCCCAGCTCTCTGGCTTTGCAATCAGGTGATAAGATGACTTCATGTTAGCAGATGGATCCAAGTTCTTTGTCTGTCTCCAGTTCTTGCGTCCTCACCAGATCTTGCAGTTGCAGTTGGCCCTTTCAGCCCTCTGCTGCTCCGTGGGTGGCTCTGACAGGCATAGACTCTGGGCACCATGGTTCAAACCACCACGCCTGCTTAGAGGAGACTTCTGTCTGCCCGGGGCGTGTGGCTGTGGGTTTGGTCTTCAAGGAGCTAACAGCACTGGTAGGTTGTGGTGAGCTGTGCTTTTCTTGTGCCCTGGTGAGAGAGGAGCAAGAGATCTGCCTCTTTTCTCAAAGAAATAAAGATTCATATGTAGAGTCCCTGTATCAGTCCTTGAGAACAGATAAATCTCATACTAGGAGAGACGTGTCTGTCCAGGATGCGCCATATGCTACACTGCATACAGGAGAGCAGAGACTTTGGGGAACCTGTGGATACAACCAGCCAAGGAGGGGGCACATGAGATTGGAAGAGGGGATGTAGAAGGGAAGGATAGGGAAGGGTCAGGGGATAAGGACTGGGTGAGGAAGAGGGAAGAGGATTTGACAACAGGTGATTGGGCTTTTTTGTGAATAGTGCATGGACCAAACATCTCAGTCTTTGTCCCTGGGCTTTTACTGACATCGCTCGCATGCCCTTGAGAAGATCCAATCAGTGCTTCTGCCAGAAGTCAGAGCACAGATGAAGCTCCAGCACAGCTATGCTGCTCGCACACAGATCACTGAAAACCACAGTAAGTTCAACCATTGGGTCATACACCCTACGCAGAGCTCAAGACTGAATGCTGTAATCTTCCTAACTAGCAGGTAGGAAATGGTTACCAGCATGGGGATCACACAACCTAACATCAGTCATCAACAGAGAAGATGTGTATGTCTGGCCCCGCTGCTGGGGTCCCTTAATTGCATTGCACTTCCCCATGGTATGGCAGGACCCACCGCCCCCTGCGTATCTCTGTTGACGGTCGCAGATGTGCAGGGCACAAATGGGGATTCCTCTTCAGTGGTCACACAAACCCACTCTTTCTGCATGTTCCATCAACTTCAGCTGTGTACACAACACCCGCATCTATGCAAAAATAAGCCTTACTCAGTCATCAGCCAGAGCTTTAGCATAATTATGAGCTGTTTAACCCTCAGGTTCAGGCTTCAGTAATAACTTTCAAGGGACCCAACAGTACACAACACAATGACTAATGATGCACTGTACTTAGCACATGCAGAGGACCTCATTTTGGGTAGCCACCTACAGTACCTTCTGACAACGAGAACCTGTGTGAACTGGCTATCTTCTACTAAGAGGACAGTACGTCTCTTATTTGTGTACCAAAACTTTTCATGTAGCCTACCTCAGAAGAGACCCAAGGGAAGGAGAACATTTTGCTGCCTTCGGGAAACCAAGAAATACCCTTTTGCACTGGTATGAGACATAAGCTCAGCGTATGGGCAGCTCTGCGTTTACCAAAGGCCAGGCATGCTGATAAAACACCTGAGAACGGGCCCTGCACTTGGAGAGAAATGTTTTTTAGAGCAGTTTCTGACACACGTGTAATTCCCTCAAACAGCATCTAGTGCCCTCTGGACACATGGGCCAAACCTCCCAGTCTAATTTCTCCTCTGACAAGAAATAGATAGAGAGGGAGACACTGCTGTGATAAATTACCACCTCAGTGAGGTTCTCTGTCAGTGCCACACATGATGTCCTCATAAGCAAACTACAGGAACAAGATCCAGCCAAAGGCGACACCATTTTACGAGGTCTTCTGGATGCCTGTAACAAGGTTAACCTGTCAGGGTAAGTTCAGTGGCATCGCCTCTGCTCTTCTGTTAAGATCCATGACACAAACTGCAGCTGCTCCACAAAGATTAACAGAAATATAAGAAATATGGCATCTCCCTCAGGAATGCAAGAAACAGCTCTGCTGCACGACACCAGTAAAATATCCAGAGACAATGACCAGAAGCTTCTAATAATCCTAGTCTATAATAATGAATTTAAATGAGGAAGTAGATATGCAATATGAAAATGAAGGGATGTATTGAGGGGGATTTCCCAGGGTATCTTCCCCAGCTGTGGACAGGGACAACAGGGGAAAGTCCTCTCCCAGCTGAACCATGCCTGGGAAAGGAGCAGGGATGATTCCAGCCTCCAGTGGGAAGAGGGGCAGGCCTGGACCGGGCTGGTGTTGCTCACTCATGACTCAGCCACACTGACAATACAAACAAACAAAAAAAACCCAACCCAAAACCACACCAACCTAAAAAATCTCCACATGGCAAAAGCTGCGAGTCAAAGAAAAAGAGGCAGTTGCGGGCTCTGCTACCCACCAACCCATCTCTTCCATTTCTGCCCCCATGCTCACTTTACTGGGCACTTCCCCAAGTTCTTACTCTCCTTTCATGCCCCTCTCCTTTGCCAGGTTCATCCAATTTCCATCATCCTCTTCTGCAGTCTCCCTGCTTCTCCCACACTCTCATGCTCCTCTCTGATATTGCCATGTCTCCTCACACTTCCTGTCTGTCCACACTCCCCTTCTGCAGACAGAGAGCTGCCACCCCACATCCCTCGTGAGATCTCCCCTCAGATGCTCACCCCCATGCAACACATAACAGCCTTTCTCTGTGCAGAAGTAGGGGGAAAGATGAGGAAAGGGGGTCCCTTACCCTCTTGCTAGGAGCTCTCTTCACCGATTACTCCTCCTTCAGCTCTGTGACTGAGATGATTGCTGCCAGAGACCTCTGACAGCTGGAAGACATGAGCATTGGAGGAGAAGCCAGGCTGTGCCTTTCCTCAGGCACAAAGGAAGGACATGGAGATGAAGCACAAGGCTTTTTTTTTTTTGCAGCAAAGATGCGTGGGAGAGATGCGGTGAGAGGGGGGCTGGAGCACCAGAGCTCAGAACTGGAGATTTCACTGAGGTCCTCCACTAGAAATGTATTCATCTCATGGTGATTCCTCATTTATAATTACTCTGAGACCTAGCAGTTCACTGGGCTTACGGTAGCACTGCTGGTGCTCCAGTTGCTCAGTCATGTGATGCCCAGACAAGTGCCTTATGGAAATTCATCAAATCGCACTACAGCTTTTATCATTCAAGACTGCAATTTCAACAAGAAAAGAGAATACGCGGTGAATGTCGAAGGACAACTACGCTATCACCAGAGATGAGCTGAGGAGTGTACAGCCTTTGTGAAGTTTTCCCACGTGGTGCAGATAAGACCGGATTTATTGTAGACCTTTGCTGCCCTAAACCTTGTACAATGGCTTCATCCATCCAGACTAAATAAAACAGGTGCAGCCCGCTCTGGCTTTGATGAGGAAAGAGAGAGGTCCCCCTCTTTATTCTGGAAAAATAATGACATAAGACTGCCAAGGTCCTTGAACAGAGACACCATGCCACAATTTACACAGTAAATACAATATGAGCTAATGCAGAGATTGCCTTCCTGACCTCGCTGACTACACAGCATCCTCATATGTGTAAGAGGGTGCAATCATGCTTTTTAAATGCATCATTTTTCAGCAACGCCCCAACATACAAACCCATTTTGTCCCGTTATCAACTTGCAATATTGAGGTGAAATAGGCTCCCAAGCCCAGGGGCAGGGCTTGGGGCACCCCCAGGTGGGGCAGGTCCAGGCCATTAAAGCCTGTCGGTGCCCTCAGGGCCCTGGCACAGACACATGCTTTTCAAAAGATGGTCACACATAAATACTGCTCAAAGGAAGGCAATGTCAAACATGCATGTCCCTTCTACATGTGGCTAATGTTTTTCTGCATCATTGTATCTCTTTTTGCAATGTACCGTGAAAGCGTAACTCAAACACTTTACATGTAGACAATTTTCAAACACCCTGTCTGGCATTCACTGCAATGAGAGGCAGGATGTATCTGCTTAAACCTATTGAAACATTTAATCACACATTGGCTCGTCTGAGAAACTGTATACAAACTGCAGAAAATGTTCAGATCCGATGCCTGTGTGTATGACAGGACTGAAACTGAGGCTGGGCACACACGCATCATTTTGCCCCTAAATCTGTAATTTTAAACCCAGACAATTTTCATCCCTGTTCTGGCACTGGCTACATAATCCAGATCTAGAGAAGCTTCCCAAGTCACTCTTAAATCAGGCATTTATCATAGTTCATCTGAAGCTGTTATTTTAGAGAGACACCCCAGGGAGGGATTCAATTGGTTGTTTATAGATGCTTAAACTACGGACACCTGCATTTCATCCAGGCACCCAAAGCTCCCTTTACTGTCAGTGGAAGCAATGGGTGCAGGTCATGTCATCCTAAAGTAGGCATCTAAAATAGCTTAAACGAATCTTAAATTAACTCCATTCCCAAATGTAATTTAAAGATGCAAAAAGATAGCAAATGCATTGCTTTCTGTAGAATATGTTCTCCTGATGGATTCCCCTCCTTGTTAAACGTCTGAATCATATTTGGAGCTTGAAATTGCTAAAAATCTTTCATCCCTGAGTCTTAGTACATCTCTGCATGTTATAATAAATATTCCTCCACTCACATTCTTTGCTAAGTATATAGATAGTGCACACAGTCAAGTAACTTCCCAACCTTTCCTGCGCATTGCTGCCTTTCCTTTTCATGCTAATTCCTACAGAGGCAACAGTGCCTGGAAGCTGTTCTTCAATATGACATTTCTTGGGTTTTTATTTGTTTTCTTTGGAAAAGCCAACATAGGGCATGTAAAAGGTGGCGCTCTGGTCTCCGCTACTTGGAAATTTTGCTAGCCACTAGCGTTGGAACTCATTGGCCACCAAAAGAAAAAACCTGCCCCAAACCTTACAGTGTAGAGGCAGGAGGCCAGAAAATGTCTTTCTTTGAGTAAGAAAAGGATTTGATAGTGGATATGAAGCAGGGGAGGCATAAGAGGAGTTTTTGCACAGGCACAGGTCTGCACTCTAAGCAAGTGTTAAGTCTTCTGTCTCGCCTCAGCATCGCCAGGCGCTTTGTGCACCCCTCAGTCTGGTGACACTTTCAGATTTTATGGCCTCTGCCCTTGGCTTGGTCCGGGTCAGTACTTTAAATTTCAACTCCAAGGCATGTGCAGAGACGAATCATGCTGTTTATTTATGACACCTGGAAACAGCTAGACTGTTCCTGTTCAAAGTTCTAAATGGCTTTTTTTTTTTTTCCATCCAGGAGGATTACCACAGAGCAATACTTTCTGTAAGTTTTGATCCACACCAAAAAATTATCTGAATGGAAATCATTGTGCAGCTCTGGAGGAAGCAGATCCTGAAGTCACTGCAAGACTAGTGATCTCAAGTTGTGCCACCAGCCTGAGAAAAGTTGCCTCCCTCCAAAGCATGGTGCAGATTCTGCAGCATTAGGAAATAGCACTGAAAAAGCAGCCCAGACCAGAGGCAAACCTAACTTTGTGCCTTTAAAAACAATGTGTGAAGAGGGATCAGATGTGAGGAATGTGGAAAGGTTTGGAGGAGAGACAGCAAGATGTCAGACCTTCTGAAAAGCAGGTTGCCATGGTGACTGACTCATTTAACCCAATAAGGGTCAGGCAACCCTTCATGTTCAAGCTAATTTAATTAAAGAGGTGGGAAGGATGAGCAAAATAAATTGGCACAGACTTCACTTTGGGATGCTGTTCCTCAGGCTGGGCAGGATTTATGATGCCAGGCTTTGCTTGGGCATCTCAAGCATCACAGGGTCATTTGTAACCAAATCCAGCCCCTGAAGAGGAAGGACCAGATAGAGAGGACACCCCTGGGGGATGGTGGGAGGTGGCATTTGCAGTGCCTCTCATCCCTCCACCCAGCTGCCACAAGCACATCTCTCCCAGGATGAGGGAACTTCCAGCTGCACTAGATGCTCTTCTTGATGGGATCCTTGCCCGAGCCATTGGTAATGTGGCTTTATCTCCCTTCTGAATTTGAAGTGTGGATAAAGCAAAGCTGGCAAGGTAATTATTCCTCACTGTCAAACATTGCTCTTGGTTTGCTGTCTGCAGACAGCTGGAGAATGATGAATCCCTTTGTGTTTGCAGCAGCCTTGGATTTGGTCCAGGAAAAGGTGCAAACAGGCAGGGAAGTTTTGCATTAACATGCTCCATCAGCGTAGATTCCACTGTTACTGCATCTAAGCTGGAGAAAGGGACTCATCTGAAGTGAGAGGGCAGCAAGGGCCCAAGCATGAAAACAGCTCAGTGCTGAAAATGCAAATCTTCATCAGAGCAAGCTGATGTCAGACTCTGAGAAGACAATACCAGGCACCCAAAAAATGCTGTGCCCTATTGAAATGGCAACAGTCCTTAATGGCATGACTCTGACAGGTTTCTCTGCTATAGCAACGTCACTGGGAGCTTCCCGTGTTACCACTGACCACCTCCTCCTCACTCTTCGTCTGAAGACGCCAGGGATGGAGCTACCATCTGCTCACTCCCTCCCCTGCTCTCTCGCTATCCCTGACCCCCAACACCCCTTTCTGCTCCAGTCCCCACAGTAACACACAAACCCAGAAAGGCTGAGGTTGGCAGGGCGCTTCTGGAGATTACCTCGTCAAACTCCCCTGCTCAGAGCAGAGTCAGCTGGAACAACCGGCATTGTTCTTGCTCCCAGCACATCACCAGTGCCCTCGCAGGGCACAGCCACCCACGGTGGGAGGTGTGGGGCCACAGGCTCAGGCGCAGCCAAACCATTTTCCGTGCCACAGTGGGAGGATCACCAGAGCATCTCACTGTTTATGGTCTCTGTCCCTCTGTTGATGGCAGAAGGGGATACTGGATGAAGACACGCAGAGTCAGCTGAGCTCTCAACACCTTAAAACCATCACTAACTGGAAGCAGCTCACTGAGGCCAGTGGGAGCCAGTCCTCCTCCCCAATGTAGATGTCAGCTTCAGGCTGAAATAAACTTGCACCTTCAACTCCTAAAGCAGCCTGGGGCCACCCACACAAATAGAGACACATCTTTAAGGCAGGAAAATCCCATCCAGTACATACCTCTTCCCATTCATCAACCACAGAATCTGGTTCATTGCATAGCCCAGTCTTTCAGCAGCTCAGGACCTGTTTCTGCAGCAGGAAAGGCTCAATCTTTTATAACAGTGGGTAAAGGCAAGGCTCAGATCAACAAATAAGAAATGCAGTGCCTAGAGGCACCTGTGCTTCCCCACAGGTGCACTAGATGAGCTTTATCCAAAGCCTTTTCCTCCCTCAAGCTGCTGAAAATCTCTCACGGGGTTTCAGAAAACTTTAACACTAACTTGACCTCAGCACTACTCTGAAAGCACAAGGTGTCAGGAGCCAACTGGTGAGATTGAGGCAGCTTGTTTCCCCTTGACTATAACAAGAGCCGTGGTGTCAGTGCAGTTTCCACTGTCGGTAAGATGTTAATGCCATGCAGCATCACAGAGGTGACGATGTTACAGCAGCCCTGAGATTGCTTTGCAAGGAATCACGACAATTGTTCATTTCTGTGCTGCGCCGAATATATTCTCAGAGGTTGAAATGATAAGCCTAAATCCATTTAAATTTTCTAAAACGCTTTTGGGCTGGGGAATTCCATACTTTTCAAATCACAGGGTTCAACTGATCTCAAATAGATAGGCAGATAGGGGAGGTTGGTTGTTTTTTTACTGTGACCCTGTGTAGAAAGTTCAAAGATCTCCCATAGCACAGAGGATTCTCACCGTTTAGGGAAACAGGCTATTGCCCCAGGCAGCAAAACCACAGGGGTTTTTAGTGTTTTTAGAAGGACATCGTTGATTGATGACTGAGAGTTACCCATAGAGGAACCATCCTCACACAGAAGTTAGTGTGAGGCTGCACACACTACTGTGGGACACAGTGCAGCAACCTGCCAGAGAAGGTGTTCCAAGCACGAGCGTTCCCTGGATGGGATTTGGTCGACGCACTGTGGGGGTACCCGCACGCTTTAGGGCCTCCTGGTGGGGCTCAATCCTGACCACCTCGCCCATCTGCACCAGGACATGATATGGGGCTGCATGGAGACCTCACCCCACTACACACATCTCCAGCTCGGACACAGAGTCCAGCTCGGTCACCTAGCTGTAAGAGAGACTCTCCCAGAAACAGACCTCTCCTGGAGAGTTTTAGTGAAGGAAATCGGAATATAAGCACACTTAGGAACCAATTTGGTTGCTAAGGGACATTCATGCAAAGCTCGACCGGGAAAACCTAATGCGGGAGGGAAGCCCACGGCCTCTCCTCCCCACCTCCTCCCACGCAGGCTGGCATGGGTCCATCAACCGCCCTCACACCCACCCACGGGGAGAGATGTCCCCGACCTCGGCACACATGGGCTGTCCCCACCGGCAGAGGGGGCCACCACGGGTGGGACGTGCAATGTGAAGATCAGAGCAGACCTGGAGCAGGTGCTTCACACCTGCTGGACTGTGCAACAGATCAACACTGCCATGCCTCTGCCTGCAAGGCATCCCCTACTTTGGAGACCAGCACGAAACATGGGTGTTGATCCTCCGGGGCTGCAACGGTGACTCCGCAGATGGCTGCGTGGCTGCTCTGCCCGCTCATCCCGAGTGCCAGGATGGCTGCTGCCCACACCGAGCACCTCCACAGGCACCCATGGTCACTCAGCGTTTCCAGGAGGACCCATCTCTATCACATTATTTGGGGATTGCTGAGCTACACAGAGGCCACTGAGGAATGGATCCAGTAAAAAAGATCCAAGATGGAGTCAGAAAGATCACAGAATCATAGAATCATGGAATGGTTTGAGTTGGGATCACCCAGTCCCACCCCCCTGCCCTGGGCAGGGACACCTCCCACCAGACCAGGTTGCTCCAAGCCCCCTCCAACCTGGCCTT
>JAOXNO010000017.1:2478440-2523823 GCA_028565335.1 Limnodromus scolopaceus
ACCTGGGCCAGGCTCTCACCACCCTCACAGCAAAGAAGTTCTTCCCCACATCTCAGCTCAATCTCCCCTCTTTCAGTGTCAAACCCTTCCCCCTCATCCTATGGCTCCCCTCCCTCATCAAGAGTCCTCCCCCCAGCTTTCCTGGAGCCCCTTGAGGGACTGGAAGGGGCTCTAAGGTCTCCCCGGAGCCTTCTCTTCTCCAGGCTCAACACCCCCAACTCTCAGGCTGTCCTCACAGCAGAGGGGCTCCAGCCCTTGCAGCATCTTCATGGCCCTCTCTTGGACTCACTCCAACAACTTGCTCCTGTGGATCCCTCCCCAGACTTCCCAAGTCTCATGGGGACTTCCCAGCGAACGCATTTCCCTGGCACATCCACAGATGGGAATCAGCAGCCCTCCCTGGCAGTGGTGTGAAATGGGGTGAGAGCTGATGGCAGCAAGTATCTGAACCTTAAACACTCTGTTCATCTGGATACCTGGACCTATGCCACCATCCAGAAGGAAAACTGCTCGGACTGCTTAGGGCTGAGACCAGAGTGGAGGTCTCTGTGTCACCACAGCGGCTGTGAATTGGTGCCATCTGCTGCTACGTGAATGTGGGACTGTGGTGCTCTCAGTGCTCCAGAAGACTGAGAGTTTGAACACATACTGCCAAATTAGTTACAGAAATGTAATCACATCTATACACCAGAGAGACTGCTAACGGCTGACGAGTACGAGGAAGGAGAGGACTGGAGGTGTGCAGGAATGCAGATGGACTGGGACAGATCTTTAAAGCAGTTCAGCGTTAATTGTTGGGAGAACTCCCCAGCTGATCCTTTTACTAGTGCTGGGTTTAAGCTATCTAATGGAGGGGGGCGGTTAGAGAAGTTCATCTTTAACAATTGCCACTTCACATCCTGTCTCCTTACTTGAGGAGGAGAAAGTATTTCATTATCTCTTTTATCAAGAAACATCTTCCTGTTCCTTTTAAAATGCAGAACAGGGATACCTATTACAATGCTTGGCTTTCCTCCGCTGAGACAGCCAAGTTAACTGCTTCCATGTGGGAGGGAGCCTGTGCCAGTGCTCATATTCCTGTTATTCCTGGTAGAAGTATATAAATAAATAATCTCCTTTAATTCCTCCAGACAGATGACCGCTTAACAGAACAGTCAAGCTGTCACTCTCAGCAGAGGCTTCCAAAGGGACAATGTCAAGTGGCTACATGCAGCCCCTGACACATTTTTGAGGCCAAACAGCACTGTTTAGTCAGCCAGTCCAGGCTCCCAGGCCAGAGACAGGGATGCTCCCCATGGAAATCCTTTGTCCTTTCTAAAGCCCTGAGCTTAAATTATGATATATTAGTGACATACCATGCTAGAAGGAAGTCTGTGCAGGACGAAGGTTCACAGTAAGAACCAGAGCCTACATGGACCAAGCATTGACCTCTTTCCCATGTAATGATTGGGTGCATCTCCACCCTCTCACTGCCACTGCTCCATGAGAGTAGGAGCTTGGCGGGGGGGGGTGGGGTGGGGTGGGTAGGAAGGGGGGTCGGTGCACTACACAACATCCATTGAAGAAGCACTTGACCTCAGCAAAAGACAGAGTCATAAACAGCCAAACTATCTCTCAGTTTTCCTAGCATGATCCTCTGTTAACAGACTTTGCACCTTGGCATCTGTTTGCAATGCTCTTAGGGAACCTAATGACGAGCAGGGAGGGGAGAAGCCGAGTCGCGTCTGTTGACCCGAGGCTCTGGGCTGTTGGGAAAGGAGAGAGCATTTAACACATGGGAGAAAAAAGCGTGGGGGATGCTCTGTGCAGCAGGATGATTCCCAGGCGCGCGCATGCATGCACACACATACTCAGATGTTTTATAGGGCAGCGGAATCAGCATTCACTTTACAACTGACCTGGATTGCTAACGCGATGAAGCCAAGGCTCCCGGCGCTGCTCACAGGGCTCGGTAACCAGCGCACTCTCGGGGCAATCCTCGCTCACGTCAGTCCCGCGTCCGCTCCAGTGTGTGATCTGAATGGGGCCAGACATCAGGTTTGGTGGATTTTCCGCAGTTGGCCAAGTCCTTTAGAATGCAGCTTCAGAAAAGAGAAAGGAAACAGGATCCAAGAATTGACTCAGGAGGAGGAATTAGTAACTCATTAGCTCTGTGGCTTAAGGGGAGAGTTTACTAGTCTTGTGGACCAGGGCAACATGCAGCTCATATTAATTCAGCCTCTTTTAAGTGGCAAGTGAAACCATCAAAAAGAAAGAAAAAGGCCTTTATGGATAGATTGACTCCCACCCAAGGGTGGGGGCTGCACCGCTAGGAAAGCAGGAGGAGATGGTGTGCCCCACTTCAGAGGTTTGGTGGCAGTTGTGATTGACCGAGACACTCTGAGAGGAGTAATCAATCCTTACCCGTTACAGTACCTCAAGCTCAGATGTACCATGGCAGAGCATGCTCCACCAGCTTGGAGCATGAATTTTGAACTAAACCCCTTTTTTTCATTTTGGGCACAGTTTGCCGCTGATGCTGTTGCAGTACCAGAAGTCCCATGTTCTCCAGAATTTCTGCCGGATTCTGAAGCATGAGATTTGGATCAATAAGGCAGGTTGTTGTGGTTACTGCTTTGCTACCAGGGTTTCGGCAGAACACACTGTGTTTGGGGCCAGACATAAATATCACCTGAGGCCAGCGCAGTAACACCCAGTTGGGCTTTTGTTAGAAGTGCTAGGATACCACAGGAGATGCACTGTACACCTTCTGCGACCACTGCTGGCCAGGCAGGATAGTCCAGAGCATCTCAGCACCAAAAGCTTTAGTGTCAGCAGCTGTGCCCCAGACATCAATGTTACCATAAACAAATCACACCCCAAGACCTATTTATAATATGGACAAGGGAGGGGCATCAGCTGCAGACCCCAGAGCCTTCCACTTAATGGACTGCACAGGTGAACCGAGGCCCAAGGCAGAGCAGAAGAGGGAGCATTGCATGTAACGTAGGCGCAAAAGAAGACATGTCCGTCTAGTGTCTGGCACTGTGAGTGACGCAAGTCCGGCAGCTTCCCTGGAAGGTCTCTGGGACGTCCTGTCCATCCTGACTAGGGGATGTCTTGGATATCCCAGGTTATCTCAAATGGCTATAAATGCCTCAGCTAATGAAACTTGGCCCTGTATCCTCATCCCTCACCAGCAGACAAAAATCAGGTCAGGCCAAACCAGACATTGTATTTATTGGGCTGAATCCCTCCCCAGACTCCAGCAGCTGCATTGACCATGTCTCCATTGACTGCAGTAGCGTTCAGACACACAGCACACGCATAGACAGCCTCAGCTGGGTGAGTGATTATAGGTTTCCTCATCCGCAAACTGAACGTCTCTGCAGAGCTCCCAATTCTGAAGGAAATTTAAGGCACCTACATTTACGTTGTCTACTCTTGGCAAGATGAATCCCTCCTCCAATGCAAAATGCAAGAGCCTTCACCTCTCTACACGTGTCTGCTGTATTTTTCACAAGCAGTCAAAGGGTATGAAATGGGAATGAGTCACGAAGAAACTTCTTCCTGTAACAGTAACACATGAGCAAGGAGATGCACATTATTCAGCTTAGTTACTGGAATGCCAATGTGAAAAAAAAAAAAAAAAAAAAAGAAAGCAGTCAACCATACGAGCCGGTATCCAAGGTATTTATGACCTTCACCCAGTGATGGTTCGTGGATGAGCCTCTGCAGCATCCTCTGCTGGCTCAGCAGCAGAATGCTCCTTGCTATGAAGCTGTCCTGACGCCACCCTTCAGCCCCAAAGCTGGTAATTATTTCTTTCTGTAGACATATCCTCTATGGTTGCTGAAAACAGCTCTCAGCTATTTGGGATTTGCTTACTGGTATCCTTTATCAGGCGGGTCGGAGTTTCTTACCTGTGTGCCCAATCCTCAGGTACATCCATCAGCAATTGTGTGTATTGTTTGGGATGTAACAAATAATAGCTGCTTGTAGGTATTCACCTTTTGCTAAATGAGTGTCCAGACATGAAATCACATCAGATTATATAAAACAGTAAAACCATACAGAAAGAGCATAAGAAAGATATATCTTCATGTTAAATCAAATCTAATTCTGTATTTGGTAATCTGCTTTAGTTTTTCAAGTTGCAGTGACTCAGTGCCAGGTCTAGGCAGATATCTGAGACAGTTCCGTGTCGTGGCACTGTGGGACCGCCTTTTGCAGTGCCCTGTTTATCTGCATTTTACTATATCAAAGATTTTTCATCCTTTTATACAGAGCTGTTTGCTTTGCTGGCTGAATTCAACAGGAGGAGGGATGGAGGAGTTTGAACTACTGAGTTTTTATTCGACCCCACTGTCTCTGAGCTCAGAGACTTCTCACAGACTGGTACAGTCAATGTTTCTCTCGGGCTTTAGTTCAGTCAGTCTGGCTGCTGCTAAAGTTGGACATCAGCCTTCAGTCCCAAATAGGAGAAAGAGTAGAGTTCCACCACTAAGTAGTTTTAGCAACAGTTTTACTGTTTTTTTAATCTATCCAGTGGTTTCTTTACTGCATGCAAACTTGCAAAGCTTTCCCTTGTAATGTTTTTATAACCAGCCCTAAGCTCCCTGATGTGTTTGTAATGAGCCTTATGTATGTATAATTTAGGATATGTGTAATATCTCTGCCTCTGTAATAAAATAAAAAAAAAAATTAAAAAAAAGGAAGTACTGTTTTGGTTGGTTTGGGGCTCTTTCTAAAATATCTTTTTTGGTTTTTCCAGGCTGACCAAAGAATCTCATGTGGTTGAGTCAGACTGCTCCAGTAGGGATAGGGAGTAATTGATGTACCAGAGATGATGACCTTTGTTGGGCTGAGACTGCATCTCTCCGTTATTCCTTTTTTTTTTTTTTTGCTTGAAGTCCTAGCTGCATGTGGTTTGTTTGCATCCAGCCTGAGATGAATGGTGCATGGATTTAATGAGGTCATGTTTTCCCACCAGTTCCATTTGTAGCCATTTAATGTTCAGCTCTGAGTAGTAGATTGAGTTAAAGGCTATTTAAAAGTCTATGATGCAGACAAGCATTCTGCCCAACTTTAATTCTTTTACATATTTGTTAAGAAGCATCTCCAGGCTAAAGATGAAGCCCATGGTTCACTTCTTGGGGAAGAAACCAATTTGGTACGTCTGGATTATGCTGTTGCTGCCGAGATACTCTGAGATCCTGCTCCTGACACGCAGAGCATCCTGCACAAGGGTAAAAACATCATCATGACGGTGTTAGTGCTGTGAAAATTCAGGCAAACCTGTGGTTCTGCTGAAGCAGAAACATTTTATGGAGACATTGAGAATGGGATGAGGACAATTCTTCCCTGCACTGGTCACTGTGCACAGGGAAAGTCTGGGCTCAGGTTCCATCTTGCCAGATCAGAGATGAAAATTTCTGCTTGTTCTCTTGCACAAGATGCAATTCCCTGACTAAATGGAGATGTCAGGAGCTATTATGTACCTGTCCTGGTAATTGAACAAAGAAAGATCCTCTAGCCAGGAGGCAGCTCCATTCGGATGAGTTTGGAGATGTCTGCATCTCCAGCATGTCAACCTGCATCAGCTGTTTTGTAACCTTAAGGGTTTTCTGTGGCTACCCTTGGAAAGCACTTAGGAAAATTAGTTCCACATAGGCCTGGGGGCATAGCCTGTACACATGCTGTGGTGTTCCCCAGGTGCTGGCAGTGAGGGACAACATGCATCTCAAAATCTGCATGCTTCCACAGGAGGTTTGTGCCTTTGCTGTCGAAACCGCAGCTGTGGCAGACACCATCAGCCCTCTGATGTTTTCACCGTGGGCCTTAATCTCTCTGTTATTCACATACGTGGGCCCAGTCCAGCCTCATCTACTGTTTCACTATGGCAAAAGCATAACAGAAGCCAGCAGCTCCCAACCCATGCACAGCGCTCCACCCCTAAGCTAACAGCAGGCTTCAGTCTGCAGGCAACGCACCCAGCTCCACACCATAGTGCCCCGTTGTACAATACTCAAGCCACACATGCTCTTCATCCTCCACATACCTCATGAAAAATTCCACCTACAAACACTCCACACACCCGAAGCACACAGCATGCATGAAGAAAGTCAAAAGTGGCAGCAAGTGGTATAGTGACGTGCTGCACTGCCCTGAAAATCCTCACACCGGCGGAGCAGAGGACAAAGTACAGCATCCAGCAAGACACACTGGTACCCAAGCTGTGGGGCAGAGGAGTTCTGCACGCCCAGGACATGGCACAGACACACAGTACCCACCTCCACACGTGCACTGTCCTACAGGGGAGTCAGGACGGTGAAACCAGCAACTGCTGTTCCCAGGAGTCTTTCGTTTTAAAGGCACCATAAAGGAAGAGTTCTCTCCTGCATCTTTTTGGACTAACTGCCTTTGAAGCAATTTTACTCTAGGTTCCCTCTTGGCTACTGTCAGGTTATTCGTTTTCTCTGTCAAAACCTTTTTATTCACTGGGAATCTCAGCAGGGTTCTTCACTTGTTAATATTGCTGATTAAATTTCATAGTCTCTAACGTAAATATTCAAAGGGACTTTCCCTCTTCCCACCATTTAAATAGCACAGACCATGCATTTACATACATCTTGTACAGGAATGAATTGGATGGGACTAAATCAGAGCTGCGCACACAGGGTACACACAGCTGAGGACAGACACAATCTCCCCCACACACCCCCAAGGACGCTGGTGAGATCCCCAGACAGCCCTGCCTGGCAATGCCAGGCTTCCCAACCCGACGGGCACCGGTGCCCTGCCCTTCCTGCCCCTGCCATTGCTACTGATAAGAAAGGATGCAGGAAGCCTTGCACCTCTCTCCAGGACGTCCTGGCTGAAGTCCAGGCCTCACAAACCTGTGCAAAGAGGAAGCAAAGAAGGAAGAATGTGAGAAAACCCTCCTGTTCACGTTGCATTTTATTTCAAATAGCAAACCTCTGTGATTCAAACGATGGCTGCAGGGCAGGCGAGGGCACCATGAATCAGGGCTTGGCACTTCTCCAGCCATTAGCATCTATTTCCTTTGCTGGCTCCAGACTCAGTCGTGGTAGGAGAGACCTGGGAAAGGACTGCACCCTCTGGCCCAACGAGCTGTTCTATGGCTGAGCTGGTGATTTCAGACTGGGGTCTCCTCCCCACCATCACCATCTGCTTATCTTTCTCCATCTACTATTTCATTTGTCTCCCTCCTGTAGTGCAAGGCTCTGGCATATCTCCCCTGCCCTGAAGACCTCATGCCAATAGTGGGAGAAGCCAGAGCTCCCTCAGACAGGGGCCAGACTGCAAGGGAGGGAGCCCTGTCCCGGCACTCACACTACAGGATTCATTTCTTTGCAGGCTACAACAGTAATTCCTCTCCTGCTTATAGGAGAAAGCTCACACTCCTTGAAGGGCTTTACCTCTTGTGTTAATAAGAGTCGCTTAAGGAGAGCACTTCTAAAGAGGGGCATAAATCTTTGACGAGGATTCATGAACACACCAAGCAACGCTCAGCCAGCTGAGAGTTAAACAGGCAGCAAGGCTGCAGGAAGATTTCCCTGGCCCCATCCTACTTCATTGTTCAAACTGCTGGGACAACAGAGCCCAGAAAGCAAGAGGGGTACTGAAGAGCCTGTGCCTCTCGTTCCCTTACAGCATCTCACGATTATCATCAGTTATATCCCAGCATTATATTTCTCTCTCCTCTCCTTCACCATCAAGTCTTTCTGTCTGTTTCTGGACAGAAGGAATGGCATTCTTTTCCCTGGCATATGAAAGGCTATAAAACCTGGTAAGTATTGATTTCAGCTTCAACAACATCAGCCAAATACTGACATTGCTTAAACAAAGGGGAGCGTGGGCAGTGTGTCACTCCTGCTGTTGAGGACAGCCACAGCGAGGTACGGCGAGATCGAGAAAAGCTGTTATTGATTCAACTCCACATTGCAAAGCCCTTCCCCTTCCTGCATTAAGGACTAATTTTAGGCTGGGATGATTTGATAATGTGATAATGTTCATCATGCAAACCCATTTCATTTCCCACCCAAGGTGGACAGAAACGGGGAGCAAGACTCCAGCAGAGCAGCACTGGGTGTTGGGCAGCACGGGGTCAGCACACCTGGATGCCATCGCAGCTTCATCTTGTGCCCTGCTGCTTCACCGCTGGTGTCTCTGCCTCTCCCATCCTGTCCCCAGATGCTCTGGACATAGGCAATGACACCTCCAGAAGCACCAGCCCCTCTCCATCAGTACTGCCTGGTTCAAGCGAGGCTCCGAGGGGCCGCACACCCCATGGAGGTTGCCCAGACCACGGGGTAAGCTCTGGGTGTTCCGCAGGTTTGCAGCCTTAGTTTTCTTTGCACAGCAGGGAGGGCACAAGGGCAGTTATGAACCCCAGGCTTGTCCCGAAACCCAGCTGGGACTTGAATCCAGAGTAAATTCTGTCATCACAGAGCTGACTCCAGTGAATCTGTGTCTAACTAGAACAGCACAGGCAGGAGTCCGGAGCCAAGACAAGACCCTGCCCCGAGCTGTTCCCTGGACAGCTGTGGAAGAGCAGGCAGTACCCAAGACATTGAGCAGCAGAGAAAGCTCATCCCAGGGATATGCCCTTCCTTACACCTGATAAGAAACACCACTCAGAGCTGTGCTGAAAGTCCACAGCGTGGGTGGCACAGACCAGGCTAGCCACAATGTACCAGCCCCTAGTAGAAGCCTTGGATGTCTATTTATCTAAATCAGGAGATGAAGAGGTAGCGTTTGGTCCCTCCTTCCTGCTGCCACACCACAAGTGCTGCAGAGCAAAGGGCTGGGAGAGATGTTGGGCCAAGAGGAGCTGCAAAAGCAGGAGATTATCCTCGGCCTTTCCCTGGACATACAGAAAAGATTGCAATGCTTTATCACTGCAGGACAAATTGCAGTCCTTTCCGCTGGCTCCTGGGAACAGCAGGGACTGAGGATGCTCCCATCCCACCCCATCATCACACCTCGGAGCCAGCAGAGCTGCAGTCGCCCTTGTCTG
This sequence comes from Limnodromus scolopaceus, assembly GCA_028565335.1. Taxonomy (NCBI): domain Eukaryota; kingdom Metazoa; phylum Chordata; class Aves; order Charadriiformes; family Scolopacidae; genus Limnodromus; species Limnodromus scolopaceus. The sequence goes on from JAOXNO010000017.1 coordinate 2,487,463, forward strand.
TATGGCTTTGCCTGATGCTGTGGCTCTGATGCCAACTGAGTCACATTCTCATCAGACCCTGACTTAAACGACGGTGCAGAGCCTTGACGCTGTCTGGCCTGAGCGGGGCGAGGCTGCTGGCACAAGCCCAGCCCCTGGCCCTGCACACATCCAGCAGAAATACTGCAGATCGCCTGCAGACAGGCAGGGGAATTAGCAATGATGGAGGAGCGGGGACTGGGCGGAAGCCAGGGGAAGGGATGACATCGGCTCACAGCTACCTGGTGCAGCATCCCTCTGCTCCAAGGGAAGCACCAGAAATGTGGGGGAAGCATGTCCCTCTTTCATCCTGACATGCTCACCCCAGCCCAGCTTCCCTCTCCACCGCTGTCCTGGTCACTTCCAGCCCACCGCCCCTCGAGGGGCAACAGAAGGTGAGCCAGGAGCAAAGGGTGAGGACAAGACAAGTGAGGGCATCAGCCGAACTGGTGAGGGGCATGCTCCCCTAACGGCCCAAGCAAGAAGGGCAAACCAAGCGGGTTAGGGTCGGGAGTGGCTGGGTACGGGGCTAGACACAGGCAAACCTACCGTGTAGCTCAGTCAAGGACCAAGGGCAAGGGCTTGAGCTTAAATGCGGGTCCAACCAGTGCACGGGGGAAAACTACCTACTGAAACTTTCTTGCAGCTTTTTCTCACAACTGAGCCATTTTCCCTGCAGTTCAGACCCAGCACGGTACGATGGCCCAAACCCAAGGAGGGGACAAAGATTTTGCCCAGTTCAGTGCCATCCACAGCCCGACCATGGGGGATGCCCAGGGTCTGGAGTTGAAAGTGGGGGAAAGGGGCAGCAGAGGCAAATGGGATCCGCTGCTGTGCATGGAACAGACACCCGGCTCCAGGACTGGTCTCGGGGTTGTGGCAGCCCATGCCAAAGCAATTCAGTCACTTGCATTGCTGTGACTGTCCACAAAGGCTGCGTAGTCCCTGCGCCACCAAGCTTCCCTCTGGCAACTCTTAGAGCTTCCGCCTGCTCATTTACTCCAGTGATAACGATAATGGCTTTGCAAGCATCACTCCTTTGCAGAGCTTTTAAAAATTTGGCATGGGAATATGGAACAAGCAAGAAACATGCAGGAAACTGGAGAGAGGCAGGTTACACCGGCAGAGCTCCTCAATGATCTGGCTGCTGTCTTGCTGACACTGGACCAGTGTAGAGCCTGCATCCACAAACCACAGCAGTGTCAAGAGTCACACTTTTTCCCCCAGGCTCTGTCCCGCCTAATCTTCAGCAACCACAGACCCCAGCATCAAACCCAGAGTCAAGTTTCAAAAGCTTGGCTCTGGGGAGACCTAATAGCGGCCTTCCAGTACCTGAGGGGGGCTACAGGAAGGCTGGAGAGAGCCTGTTTACAAAGGCCTGCAGTGACGGGACGAGGGGCAATGGCTTTAAGCTGGAGGGGAGCAGATTTAGATTGGAGATTGGGAGAAAGTTCTTTACTGTGAGGGTGGTGGAACACTGGAACAGGTTGCCCAGGGAGGTGGTTGAGGCCCCTTCCCTGGAGACATTCAAGGTGAGGCTCAACGAGGCCCTGGGCAACCTGGTCTAGTTGGGGGTGTCCCTGGTGACTGCGGAGGGGTCGGACTAGATGGCCTTTGGAGGTCCCTTCCAGCCTGGATGATTCTATGATTCTATTCTATGATTCTATGATTCTATAAGCTCTGCCATTTTGGGGGTGAGATTTGTTTTCATCATTGTTTGGACAGCCTTATTCTCAGCACTGGCTGCCCCAAGAGCAACAGCAGTAATTCTCTTGGCACCTGGAGGCATTTGCTCCCAGCCAGGGGAAGGTGAAGAGGCAAAAACCCTCTGTGCACTCAGGGCAAGCTTGGAAACTGTGATCTGAGCAAAAACCCGGTTAACCTGCAGCTTCTGCAGGCAGCAGAGCGCTGTTTGGCTGAGGAAGATTCCCAGGACTCCCCCTCCCATTGCCTCCAGCGCACAGACCCCTGCTCGGGGACATCCCCCAGCCAGCACCATCCTGCGCTTGCTTTCCTGAGCGGCAACAGGCTTTGTCCCTGCACAGGTTTCCACAAGCTCCAGCTCATCGCACATGGGTTTGCAGCCCGCAGACAGACCTCAGCCAGGCCTGGCGTTATTTTCAACCGAATCAGACTACGCTAACGAGTTGTCTTTCAGGAAACAGTACCAAATGCTTCAAGTACATTCACTATTCAATCTTCTGTCACTAATGAGCCAGGGCTACTAACTTTTACTGTGCTCTGTAATTCCTTCTCTTACAAGTAGTTCCTTGGAACAGCTAAGTTTGCAATTCGTTATGAGAACACTTAATTATCATTACTGATAGAGCATCATATGCTTCTAATTTGTGGAAATAACTTCAGAAACAAGCATCTTCTTCAGGGATGAAACAAATCTGCTATTCCAGCTCTTTAAATATGACAAAGAGGAACATGCTAGAATATCTTAAAGTACATCATTTGAGTCAGAGTTCCTTAAATAGCTTTCCCATTTTCAAATGGGGTCAATAATTTTGGTTGCCCACCTCCAGCAAAGTCAGGTATAAGTTTGCAACTGTTGTGCACAAGGGATCGACTTGCAGCAGGAACAGAAACAAACTCTCTGGAAACCAACCCCAACGTGTTGAAATTTGTGACCCTCATCAGAGGCCATTTGGAAATGCAGACCTGTGTGTCCAGACAAGCCCAGATAACACGCTCTCTTCTCTCAAACACTCGGGCTCATTCCTGTTTTTAATCTGACATGGGAGAAGGGGGTTCACAGCAACAGTGGAAGAAGCAGACTAGGGTGAACTGAGCATGACAGGGGCTCCTGCAGAGACAAAATTCTGGTTTTAAAGCAGCAGTGGCTCATGGGGACTAGTAACTGACTAGAAGAATTTAAAAACAGCCATCTCTGGTCTGCCTATCACCATTTCCAACAACAGACAGCAAGGGAAGGGTGAAAGAACAGGGTAAGCATCCCTGGCATGCTTTCTCATCCGCCACTGACCTGTGGCTCAGGGATTTCCCAAACCCGAGATGGTATCTTCAGATTTAACGGCCCTTGATGCATTCTTCATCCATTAATTTGTTCAGCTGCCTTTTGAGTCCATGCAGACTGGTACCATCCACAGTGTCCTCAACTAACCCCCATGCTAAGTCAAGTATTTCCTTTTGGTTGTTTACAAAACCAGGAAAACTTTGGAAATCAAAGCTCCTATCTCTTTTTAGACACCCTGGAGCAGAGCCACCCTGGATGGCTCTGGATTCCAGTTTGATAGCAAAAGGGATGCACAAGTGATGGGAGCCAGCCCCTGGCTAAGCAGAAGGAAGGAAGGAGGAACGTGAGGAAATGCTGCTGCTTTAACAGCCAGAGAAATGCAAAGTGATTGCAGAAATATCACCGTTGTCCCTGTCCTCAGCTTTGGTCTCCTGCTGCTACAGAGCTCCCTGGGAGGCGAGACTGCCCAGGTCTCAGCACTGCTGCTCACATGACGTGTCCCAAGGTGTGCCACCCTCTCGCCTCCCTTCTCCCACCCACACTGGCTTCCCTACATCCCACCCAGGTCTCGATGCTACGGACTCACATGCATCCCTGCAGCTCTTGGTTTCACTGATGGCAATGGTCCAGACTCCTCTTCTGGCCACGCTAGGGCCCTAAGTTGACGGTCTCCCCAGTGATTCCATCCCGTAGCAAGGCACAGTCAGGTCCAGCATGGCTCCGAGAGCCACTCCTTCCACAACAGGCTTGTCTGAGTCTACAAAAGACGGTGTAACATAGCAGAGGACAGCAGGACCCTGGGGCGAGAAGGATCCATCCCTTTCCCTGGTATTTCCTATTGCACACTGTATCTTCCAGCTTTACAACCTCCCTGGCTCTCTATTTATATCAAAGGAGTGTGCAGGCAGGGAGCAGCAAACAGACCTATTAGGGAGAACTAGCTTGCTATAAATAGTCCCATCAGTAATTAGCTGCAGAACTATTTGTTAAATAGGGAAGCACATAAACAAGAACTGGAAACACGAGGGCTGAGGTCCTCAAGACATAGTCCATGTCCCAGCCAGGCAGGACACAAGAGCTGGCTGTGCCTGGGGCGCTACACTCGCTCTGCTGGGCTCTCGATGTACATGTTTTCCTACCAGACTGGCAGCAGAACTGGGTTGCTGTGTGACTCAGACTCCTCTCTGGAAGGGACACAGCACCAGTCCCACATGGGCCATATGGCCCCAACCCAAAGACCTCCCAGTGCCATTAGCAGTGTCCCTTTTGTGCTCCCCAGCCAAATCAGCTGCACAGTCCTTCCTCCACTTGTCCTTCCAACATGGACACCAGCTCTGAGGCCATCAGGGCATAAATGACAGAGGGGAGACACATTTGCATCTTGCTATGGCTATTTCATTAGTGCAATATGGTCCTCAAGAAAACCCAGGATGCAAGTAACACTGCTTAGGCGAGCAGGCACGATTCCCTGATGCATCTGGGGTTATTTGGCTTCCCTTTAAGGTGCCTTTCAACTGAGAAGGCAGCTGAAGGTACCTCCAGGTTTGCTGAAAGTACTGACCCACAAACAGCACCAGAGAAGATGATGTTCAACTCCCAAGTCACTTTGTTTGGTGGCGCACTGTGGCCAGGAGTTCCCCAGACCTCCAGCCATGACAGGAATAATTTCATTCTCTTCATTCTGAATTAGCCCATTTTAATGCCTGTTCTTAAGGCACGTTGCTTCCCCATCGTGTCAGGGCCTCACAGCTTCACTGTGTCTTAACTCCTTTCATATTCTCCCTGTACCCAGTTTCCCCAGACTCTATTCCCAGCACAGCTTTGGGGACTCCCATGCGCATGAAGAGGCATTTTTGCCACCACCCTTTACAGTGATCCTGTTTTCAATTCTGCCCCTTCACTCTGAATTATCCCCACATGCAGCTCCCTAAAGAGCTCCGCTCTGTTTGTCTGAAAGGTTTTCAGGCTCCAAGAGGGGCTCATCCATCAGCCGGAGATTTGGCAGCTTTCCTGGGACTGTCAGTTCCCAAGAACAAACAGCTGCAAAGGCACCATCCTCTTCCCGGAATCGGGGAGGAGCACACATGGCTTCAGCCCATTGCAGAGAAACAGCCAAGCACCCAGAACTGCTGCCCTCGAGCCAGCAACGCTGAGCTCCCGGGCTGTCTCTGGACCAAACAGGTCCCCTGCTCGTCTCTTCTGACCTTGGAGATGGCGGCACTCTCCAGACAGCATCTCCATGGCGTGTCCAGTCCCGGAGCTGAGCTGAGCATGAGACTGTGTGCTCCCATCGGGCACAGCCAAGGACACTGGGCTCATGTCCTAGGGGACACAAATGCTTGAAGCCGCATACACAACAAGAGCCTACCCCTTGTGCATCTCTGTGCTCAAACCATCACTGTGACTGTGTCAGCTGCCCACCTCCGTACGGAGGAGCCTGTGTCTAAGGAGCCTGCGATGTCCACACGCTTCTCCCATGAGTCCTCCGGCTGTGAACACACCTTGCTCCATGCAGCGGGCACCGTTCCACAGCTGGCACCAAGCCCTTCACCAGCCCAGCTCTACAGCTTGTCCAGCCAGGACATCTTTTTGTGCTAGTAAATTAAATACGTCCAGGATTGTGCTCCAGCACTAATGTCAGCTGGCATCACCCAGCCCATATCCAGGCTATCAAACTCTCTTCAACCTCCACAAGTGAGCTCAGCTCACAAATTGCTCTTGAGCAAGGTCCCTGCCCAGAAAAACCTCCCCATGCTCATCCAGGAACAGTTTGGGAGAACATGATTTGGCCTGAACCAAACCCACCTAGAGATGATGACCATCCAGTGACAATCGCTTCATGCTGTTTAACTCACCAGAGCGGGCACTTGGCCTCCATCTCTGCAGGGAGGCAGCAGAGTTTTCCCCTGGGGTGGAAGGGAGAGTGCTGAGCCTCCGCAATGCCTCCCGCAGCACAGCTGGGCTGCGTGGGTACCCCCAGGGACAGGGATGCACCCGGGGAGTCGGGGACCGGTGGCTCAGCCAGTTGGAAGCAGGAGGGTTGTGTTTGCTGCCTTGCTGGGCAAGAGTCACACACCCTCAGAGGTCTTTAGCACGTTCTTCTTGGGGAGGAGTCATACTTCTATATATGATGCATTTGAGAAAAAAACTCTGGCTGCGTCCTAGAGGAGTACACCACAAGGAGACTGGTCCCCTTGGCTTCTCCATCGTCACAGCGGCCCTGGCGCTTTGCAGACCCTCCTTTGCCTCCCACTCCACTGCACAACCTGAAAGCAGGACAGGGCCATCGCTGAGCTCCCCTTTCCAACAGCAGGTTGGCGGTAACAGTTTGCAAGTCCCTGAAGTACAGCAGAACGGAGACAGACCAGAGGCCTGGCACAAGCTCTGGCCCTTGGGGAAGGTTGCAGCTCAGACCCTCAACACAGCTTTGCCTCTGACTGCTGCTGGGGAAGACAAGAGCTCAAGCCACCAAGAAGATCCTTCCCTCACAGCGCTTTGCTTCCCTCCAGCTCCTGTTGTGCCTGCCAGGATGATTGCTTTGTTATTTTTTTGCGTTCAACCCTGAGAAGTCGTATTTAACAGCTCTGTTATTATTCAGAGCTTACATAACTCTCCACACATCAGACCATGAGGCCTCTTTGCTGCTGGATCATCGTCCGCCAAACGCTGTGAGCTTCTCCCCCCCAGCACCACAGGACCTTCTTTGCACAGACAGCTTGGCACAGCAAATGCATTCAGAGCAACACCTCGGTCACCTCGAGTTACTGCAGCCCCTGGATCTCCTGCAGGGCCTCTAGGTCTTCCCTGCCTCCAGTCATCCTCCTTCCATCATCTCGCAGAGGCATCACGAGGCAGCCAGGCTGTGGTGCTGCGAAGACAGCCAAGGGTGCTGCTGGGTTCTCTAGGCAGCAGGACCCAACCTCAAGGACACCATAGGCTGCTCTGCCATGGATTTCTGGGGAACTCCACCCACGAGTGAGTCACTCTGGATAGAAACAACATGGACTCTGGGGAGATGCACCATTGCCTATAGGGAAAGGGAAAAGCCCACAGAGGAAATAAAGGGCTAGAGCTCACTACCCGGAGGAGCTGGGCATTGCCTGGAGGTGGGACATCCAAGAGTCCTTAGCGAAGAGACACCATCAGCTCTGAGAACAGCCACAGAGAAGAGGTACCTGAGGCAGGGCTGGGCTTCTTAGAGGGGGTCCTTTAAGAGCATCCTTCCCCATCATCCTCACAGACAAATCTTCATTGAGGTTCTGTCCACACTGACACCAGGAATTCAGAGCTGACTGGGCTCAGCAGATGTGGCAGGAGGTGTTGGGACATCTGCACCACGGGAGCACACAGGGAGCAGACACTATTGGAAGAAGGAGAAACGTCCCTGGATTCAAAGGAGACGGTGCAGAGTTTTCTGCACCTCAGAGTCAGACAACTAAAGACAAGGCTGTAGGGAATACTCTTTTCTGCAAGTAGACAGGGGAGAGTTAAATGCACCCTTTTTCGTCCTATTCGATCTGATCTGTCTCTTTGAAATATCTCTGTTAAGTATTTTAGCTCATATTACAATAAAACCTGGCTTGTTTGAGTTTAAAAACCTCTTGGTTCCTTTAGAAAGCTGACTGCAAGAGCAGACCAAGACAGATCACCACAAAGTTCTGGCCAGTTCTGCCTTCACATTTATTTGAACCAGAGCAATTCACCTGTCAAATAAGAGGTGCCCAGAGCAAGATGAAACTCTTTTCTGCCTCCAGTGACTGTAAAAGAAGTCAAGACATCACATTTACCACCAACGGAGACACACACCTACACACCGGCAGCTTCACCCAAAGTTGACCAGTCGCAGGTCAGGTGGCTGCAGAGCCTGAACATCACACCCAGGGCCGCTCAAGACACCCCACAACCATGTGTTCTGCATCCCGGGCAGAGCCCATGGCGGTGGCACAGCCTGTGGGACAAGTCCTGTCAGAGGGGAGGACAGGAAGGGATGTTGCAGTGCAGCCCAAGCCTGGCATGTCCATCGTGCCCATCGCAGCAGCAGGACCATCCTGCTCCGTCCGAGGTGTGCTCCGCCAGGACGGGAGAGCAGCCTCCCATTCATCGCCACACTAACCCACTTTGCCTAGTTTCTGACACGGTTTCAGCCTGTTAATTTCCAGCACTCCTCATGGTTGTTAGAGCAGCCCTGGGACAACAGCAGTAAACACTTGTGTTTGGACAAGCCAGACTTCTTGTCTTCAGCATCTTCCAAGTTTTACAGTTTAAGCTAAAATTGCCTTATTAAAAAGGATCCTTTTCTGGAATTATCTCTTGGTTTCTGCCACCTCAAGCCACTGTCCTGGAGACAGATCTAGCTCCTAGGTCTGTCAGACAGAGCTGAGCTCCTGCTCCAGGGAGCTGCAAATGAGCACAGTACCCACATCCCATCCCCAGTCCAGGGTGGTCTCCAGCAGTTCCCATTTTCACAGCAAACGGAGACACTGAGCACAATCCCATCTTCTGGAGCCCTTGCTCCGCTGCTGATGGCAAAGCAAGTACCCCCTGCCTCAAGATGCCCAGAGCCTGATACTGCTGGCTACCATCAGGCAATGAACAGATCAGCTGACAAACAGCCATCTGGGAGTTAATATTTCATTGAGTGATTCCAGCAGGAATTAGCATGAAATTTGTAGCTGGCCTAAAGTTGAAGCATCGTCAATACAAAGGGGAGTAAGGTTACTGCACAAGAAGGGCTGCCTGATCTCAAGGTCTGGAGTAACATCACTCCAATGCAATTTAGCAGAGGAAAGGAACAGGCACGTGCTTAGGCACTGATCCTAAGGATTTCTGCCCAAAAATGGGAGTCCATCAGAAATGACAGAACTCAATTTGTTCAATGCAACAAAGTGAAGGCTAAGGAGGGGCAGAAACGCTTGCCATAAATACGACAGGGAAGTAAACACCATGGAAAGAGAAGACCTATTTAATCCAAAGCATGAATTGGCACAAGAATAAATAAATATAAATTTGCCATGAACATAGGCTGAAAATTAATAGGATTCTAACCACCAGAGAAGTAATGTTCTGAAACAACCTTTTGACAAGCAAGAAACCATACTGATTTCAGGATGGCTTTTGAACCATTTATAGTTCATAAGAGGACAAGGACAATAATGGACAACGCAACTAATGTCTTAGAAATCAGTGTATACAAACATCAGAAACAGAGCAAACAGGAGGAGCTCAAATTCTTCATACAAAGCAAAATTCTGATTTAATTGGCATAACAGGCTTGTTGGGATAACTTATGTCTAGAATATTAATATCCAACTGTATAGCTTGTTCAGGAAGGGCAAACAAGGAGGATCTCAGAAGCACAGGTACACTCACCGAGTATGAGACTGCAGGAGGAAATAGTCTTTGAATAAGAACTAAAGAAGGAAAAACGGGTTCCATTAGAGCAGAGCCATACAGAAATTCAGCTAGGAAGAGAAAACAGACCAGTCATTTTAACAAGTCATTCATGATATCATCCGAAAAAACAGTATTTGGTGGTAGCAAGGGATTTTAGCTACTCAGAATTGCCTGACAGGGATCCTGTAAATCACTGATTGCTTGGCAAGTTTTATGACTGCATTGGCAGAACAGCTCTTATCCAAAAGGTAAAACAGACAAACAAAACCCCTGCAGCTGGAGGTTTTCTAGATTTCATTCTAGCCAAAAGGGAAGAAAAACAAGAAAAAACCCAGCTGCTTCATAAACTGGTAAAATTGGTGAGGAAGAGCCCATGGAAGGGAAATCTGAACAGACGTGAAAGAGAACTCATGGTGACTTAGAGAAACAACTGAAAACTCTTCTGATGAGGAAGCAGCAGGAGGAATTTAGTAACAGACCAACTTTTCAAAACTAGAAACTTCGCATTGACATCAAGCATAGGACAGAAGTGAAAAGAAAGGAGAAATACCTCAGGCTATTGGGATTGACAGGTGAGAACAGCAGAGGAAATTAAACACAAACTCAGAGGGTCTGGGCCCCAAACAAGACACAACCCTGGGGGACTCGAGACACCCGTAACCGCTCGTGGAGGCTTCACTGGGCAGAAATGCCGTCGAGAGGCACGGGGCTATTTTTGCTACAGCCTTTACTCAAAAGGGAGCTACCCCCATTTGCTGCAGTGGCAGAAGTGAGAAATCTTCAGTGATGCAAGGGAAGGAGATAACAGATTAGGAAGTTAATTCTTGCATTAGCTGGGCTTGATGACTTTCATTATGGAGGGGTTCTGGACTTGCAGGCCCAGAGCATTCAGCAGTTTTCTCCAAGAATCCTCCCAACGCCCCAGAGAAGATGCTATGTACAGGGATTTCAACACAGTTTTTGACACCATCTTGTATGACATTCCTACAGATGAGGTAAAGAAAGTCAGCTAAGTTAAGCTTCTCTAAAACAAGTGCAAAATCATCTACTACTGAAAAAAAAAATCTACTTGGGAGATAGTTTTAGCTCAAAATGGGAAAATATATCAAGAGGAAATCTGTCTGAAGCCTAGCGTTATTCAGTGTTTCATACCTGACTTTCATGATGGCATAAAGTCTTTTCTTATTAAATCTGCAGCTGGATCAACTTAGAAGCCAGGATTAGAATTCAAAATAACCCTGATAAATTGGGAGGAATAGCCTGCAAAAAAGAGGCTGCAATTTAAGGAGGACACTTGCCCAGAGCCTATGTAAGAAAAGCCCATTTCAGAAACATATTCAGGAACAAATTGCTTGATAGCAGCTCTATGGACAAAGGTTGGATACATACCAATACAACCATCCTGTGCTACAATGGACAAACTTCCTTAGAAGATGGGGTTGAACAAATATCTGAGAGAAATGATCTTCTCCTGGGTCCCTGACCACTCTCCTGCACGGGAATTTTTTTTTCTTATTTCTAGTTCAACCTTCCCTTGATGCAGTTTGTGCTCTTGCCTTCTCCATTTTTCCTGAGTGTCTTTTTTCAGGGCTTCTTTTTATCCACTACTAGGTAATTTTTCTTTGAACAATCCTTTGAATGCATTTACTTATTTTTAATGGCATTATGATGGTCTGAGCAAAGATGTGTTGCATTAACATGTAAATATCCAGCTTATTAATCTCAGCAACAAGGTGGATGCTAGGCATTTTATAAGGATGCTTTCTCCCACAAGGATGACAAAGTGTGTTTGTTTCTCTATAATTACAAGCGGGAGTACACCTCCACACTTCACACTTCAGCTCTGCCTGTCTATTTATTGCAGCTTTGGCAAATTCATATGTCACTGAATGGGACCCTCCTGTGTGGTTTCTTGACTTTTTTTTTCCCCCTCAAATTTGTCTATTTTGCTATTTTGAGGATTTTTTTATTATTTTTAAAGCTTTCTCAAACTTTTGGTCACGCACTTGTGTCCCCTCTAGGTGCAGCCCTTCATCATTTATCTGATCAAGAATATGTTAGGGAGTCCAAATTAACCATTCCTCCTGAGCATTAAGCTTGCAACCCATTTCAAAGACCTTCTTGTGCCTCTTTCAATATCACAAAGAAGAGCATAAGATCTTCATCTTTAAGATCCTGGGAATGAATTCCCTAAAACAGAGGGAAGAGGTGCAGGATGGGGGGACTGGGGTGCAGTCCAATCGTCATTCGTGGTATCTGTGCATCACATTTGGTCCTCCAGTGCACTGCAGTATTAAGGTACTGACATACTTGCTAGCCTTTAAGGTGCATTAAATATGAAATGCAATAGAAAAAAAGTGATTCTGTGCCCCAGAGAGAATTGTAAGTATTTATGGTTATGGTGGCAGTGCAGGGGGCCTTGTCCAAGGCTACAGGGCCAGCTCTGGGTCTGTTCACAGACCAGTGGCCCCAGGTGCTGAATCCTGCCCTCAACACAAACTTAAATAGCCTTAAAGATATTAAAAAAAACAACAAAACCAAACCAAAACAAAAAAAACCAAAGCATCCGGTGCATATCAGTGTATTTAAAGACATCCCAAGCCAATTCTGCAGCCATTGCTGAACGTTGGTCCCGGCAAATACTCTCCAGGGAAAACATGAGGAGCCCTGGCAGAGCCCAATACATGTGGTGAGGACTCAGTTTCCTACAGTTCCTTGTCTCCTTACAGATCTCCTTGCAGTGACTTTTTGTCCTGTGATGCTAAATTTGGGGCGCTGGATGCCAGGGCATCAAGTGAGGCCAAGAACAACAAACAGGATCTCTTTCAGAGCTCAGGATGCAGCCCAAGGACACGGGAGCTGCACAGACTGCTTTAGATTTGACTATCCTAAACAACACTGTACCAGTGAAAAATACTGACACTCACAATTATCTTCTTGTGAATACATTGAGCACTGCCAGCTCCAGCACAGATCTTCACACCACTCGACACTTAATCTCCCTTTCCCATGAAAACCAAATACTCGTTCTAGCTTTTGGTCCCCATCCTTTAACGTGCAACGTCCTTGCAAGTACTCTCCCCTCAATCTGTGACCGCTAAATTTGCTTCAGAGCTGTCATAGAAGGGCTTTTCCCATACTTCTTGTAAATCCAAATATCCACTATCACCCAGACTCCATTTGTCAAATAGCTGCTAATACCTTCTAGACACTGCAGAAGCACATCAGGTAAAATCCCGGCCCATGTGTTAAGGCTGGTGATGTTTTCTGGCCACCTCTTCCTTTTTGCTTTATATATGAGTTCAGGCAGCTGGAACTGCTCTGATGAGTCTTTCTGCAAGCTTTCAAATCCATCTGTTCCTGATACTCTGTGCTTCCCTTCATATCAGAGCCTCCAGAGTTGGTATTTAACACTTGTTAGCTTTTCCTGATTCCATTTTTATGTAAATACACATTTATTATGTTTGCCCGAGAAGAAAGTATTTGTGGTTTCCAGTTCCCCGGTGCTGCCTAATGCTTGTGCGTTTAAATGCTGTGACCCTTCTGTCGGGAAGACAGCAGAGGTTTTGAGAGGGGTCTAAAGCCAATTATTTCATTTACTGTATAGCGTAGGGTAATTAGTTGGTTAAACTTGCCATTTGTGTTGCTCTAATTCCTTGGTTGCACGTCCAGCAGTGCCAGGCACAGAGAGAGGGTCTCTGTTCAGCAGCAGATCTCTGTGGAGCTCCCTGGGAAAGAGGCAGGTGAGAGGATCACTCACACGATAAATGAGGTGAGAAGAGCCAGCAGCCAAAAACACACGTGGGCTGGGACTGGGGCGCAGACTTGGGTTTGCTTTTAAATCCTAGCAGAGGGTTTACTAAACTTGCAGGGAGAAAAAAAGAGAGCCTGGGACTGTCAGCTGGATTCCCAAGTTCCCAACTCCAGGCTTCTTGCTTCCCCAGAAGACTATAACTGAGAAAACAATCAAGGAACTAAACAGACCAAAACATGAGGAGTGGCCACGTGTGATGCACCAGAGAAACAGGGCTAGGCTTGCCAGAAGGGCTGATGTGTGAGCACCAGCCAGGGAGCATCACATCATCAGCACAGATGGACACGACATTCTACCTGTGTGTAATGCTGGAAAACTTCTCAGCCTCCACAAGATCATTGTGAGACCAAAGACCCGTTTTCTCCTCCACAAAAGATGCCACAAAATTATTGCAAGTTCCCTTTAGACTGATCTAGTGACCCAGATTTCCCTGCAAATATTGCTCTCAGTAAGGAGGTCACACCTTGCTTCACAGAAAAGGAAGAACAAACGCAGGGGTGGCTTCCCACCTTTCAGGATGGGCAGAAATGGGGCTCCCTTGCAGGAAGAAATCTTGGAGATAACTGGGAGTTCCTGTCCTCACCGAAGGCAAAAACTTGTGCAGACTGCACTGGGTCTGCTAGTATGAGAGTCAGCCAAGGCAGATCTATGGGTGGAACTGAGGAAGTGAGAACAGAGCCAGGAGATCCAGCAGATGGGAAGAAAGGTAATTCTGCGCCAATATTTAGAAAGGTAAATGAGAAGATTTGGGTAATTACAAGCCTGTCAGTCGGCGAGGGAATAGATGATTGTTCTACAGGAGTTCACAGAAAACAGACTTTATCAGCATAACCTGTTATCTTGGTGGAATTATAAATCTGGGTGATAAAGGTAAATTAATAATTTAATGATAATTAAATGTGAAGAGGATTTCATTTCGTCCCATATGACATTATGATTGTAAAACTCCAATGGTAAAATCAACATCACCCCTATAAAATGGACTGAAAGCATCACAACCCGCAGGTCTCAATCTGCACTGAAAACATATCACCACCAGGAGGTCTCCCAAGCATCCTGCAAAACACAGCTCTCCGACGATGCTAACGAGTATAACGGACACAACCCTAAATCCACCTGCAAGATTCATCGTATCTAATCACGGATATACCCAGTGCCAGCACCACCATCTCAGCTGCCACCTCAGACTCCACTTAGAAACAGAGATGACATTTGGCCAGGGAGAGCCAATTGAGGGGTTCAGCTGAAATTTGGATGCCTACAAGGCAGCGAAATGTACAGCTTCCTACCACAGTCAATGGAACTGAGATTCAGTTGCGTAGATTTGACTCATAGTGCTGCTTTGGACATCCCAGACACCCACACAGCACTGGGAGATCAAACACAGGGTCTATGGGGGATTCATGCTTCCAGGTGGAGCAGCCTGGGGAATCTAAGATAGTACTTAGAGATTGTTATTAGGTTGGCAAACCAAACCCTGGAGCTCTAGTTGGCGAAGTCTGAAGAGAGATTCAAATGAAACCAGTGTCTGCTCTGCAATCAGAATATGGACCTTAAAGACCACCCAGTCCCACCCCCCTGCCCTGGGCAGGGACACTTCCCACTAGACCGTGTTGCTCAAAGTAACATCCCACTCCAGGTTACTGGGAGCTACCGGGGCAGCTTTGCAGCATCTTCCAGTGTCAGCTTTCCAAGCAGTGAGTTGCAGGGGCCTGTGAGAACACGATGCTGCTTCCAGAAGCGCAACCAGGTACCTCTTTTCCTGCAAGCTCTGAAGTTTACAAGAGAAGACAGTTGCGATAGCTCTGCAGTGTCATCTAGCAAAGCCAGCCAGGGGTTGCTCCAGATGTTCACATCAGTATGCAGGGCTTGGGTTGATGCGGGAGCGTTTGCATGTTGTCAGCCCAACAACACCCATGTCTGGGCCAGGCACGTTGTGAGCAGGGATCGAACAAGCCACGCAGTTACCTGCAGGCACGTTGACGTGGCATGATGCAGTGCCAGATGGGTGTCCATATCTCCTGTAGGCAGAAAGAGGCCTGCGGGTACCCCATTTCCTGGATAGATATTCAAAGCTCTGGGACATTGCACACATTTATCTCGGCTTCCTCTTGCTGTGATTAGGCATGCTCCTAGGGAATCCAGATTTTCAGGTCATGGGGACTTTTTTCTGGTTCCCAGATGGCCTCAGGGAAAAAGTGGTCAGCTCACTCAAGTTCCTCCAGGCACGCTCAGTAATTAATGCAGTTGCAGGCACCAGAGGAAATTTATTCTCCTGGAAGGCAAGGTGCCAGGGAATACAGCCAGATAAATCTCCAGGATCCTGAGACTGCAGGCAGTGGGTAATTCACATGGAGACATCAACGAAGGGCCTGTTGCTTACCCAGATAAGACCCTGTCCCGACTTCTCAGCAAGCCCAGGCACAGCAAAGAAAACACAAGGGCATCACCGCTGGCAAGAGCAGGGACTAGATTGCACACCATCCCCTGCCCAGGTTCCTGCTACAGTCTTCAAAAGATGTTGGTTGATGGCAGAAGAATGACAAATCCAACACCCACCACCAAAGCTCTCCCCAGTCTTTGGAGACTGGCCCAGGACCTGCACCCGGTGCTCACAAGCTGTCCCTGCTGGGGTACATGCCCTGTTTCTGCCGTAACTTCTCCACAACCACACAACAAGACATTCAGCAAGGAAGGTGGCGGCACCAGGATCAGGGGTAAATACCTGCCCTCTGGCTTGGCTTCTAGCTCAGGCCTCAAGTTAAAAGGATGGTAGTAACTGCAAACAATCTCAGGTAATAAGCAACGAAACTGCTATCCCTTTTAATTTTACCATTGATATGTTTTCTACATGGAGCTCTTTGCCAAAGCAGAAGCCAGAGAGAGCAGTAGATTTAGCAAGAATATAACGGGCTTGAAAGGTATTTGTCAGTGCTGGCTTCTCAGGTCAGCCTAAGTGTCTGTGCTTGCGAATTAATTTGTAAATAGGAGGTTTATAAATCAGAAGTTCATCATCAACACACACACTCTTCAGGAACTCACCAAGGGTTATACAGGCACGATCTGGATCCCTAATAAGCTTTGGGCATGGGGTCTATTGCCTCTTACTGGAGGGAAGGGAGGAATAAAATCTCAATTTCTAGTTAGTCACAGAGATTTGATCAACACATTTGTGTTAATGATCTGTATAGTGCAAATTGCACAAAATCCCAAGAGATACAGAGAAGATGTTACAGACTACAGGTGCCCAGAGCCCAAATCCCACACTTGGCCTCTGAGCTGCTTTTGGGAAAAGGAACATTTTTGTTTCTTTGTGCAGCACCTAAAAAAATCCCAGCATAATCTAAATGGGGTTCACTGGTGCTGCTACTGTGGAGATACGAAATACTCATGAGCAAGACTGAGAGAGCTGTAGCATATCCTTACCTGGCAGGGTCAGACTCTGCGTACTGCATGCTGTGATTAGTGTAGTTTCAGAAGGGTACTTTTTTCACATCTGCAACAGAACAACAGCGTGGTTAATGTATAAGATCCTGTGCAAGTGCCAGCATCAGCTATTCAACTGCAGCACCTTGACTCCATCAGCACAGGGCAAGGAAGACACGCTGACCAAGTGCCTCCCTCGAGGCAGGTACTGCCTTCCCCAACCTTATTCTCAATTATCAAATTTCCACAGTTTTCTTCTCTACCACGTGGCAGCTCTTGTCTGGATGTGTCCCCAGCCACTCTGTCCATCTGCTCTAATGCAATAGAATAACCTCCCTCATGGACCTCAAGTAACTGGAGCCAGGTAAGAGTTAAAATCCTGTTTTATCCATTCATTAGGACATGTACAGAGAAAGCTGTGCCCCACTCTCTGTGGCTATGGCTCAAAGAGCAGGAAAATAAGGCACAGGCTCTATTACACATCTCTGGTCTAACGAGATCTGCCGTCTCTGTACTCCCCAGCAGCACCCAGGGCAGCGTAGGGGTGCCATCCCAGTCCCTTTTCGTGTTCTGGAACCCTGCGTAAATCCAGCTGCAGGCAAATCACCATCCACCAAAAGGCTCAATTTTATTTTTGCTCAGATTCTTGTGGGCAGGAAACGAGGAAGGGTTGACCAGGGCTCTGCTGGTGCAGGATGAAGTGGTGCTGCTGGACACGGAGCTCGCCCACGCTCCCGCACACAGCCCTGCTCACTCCCCAGCGCCCGCGCGGCATCAGCCTCATCCTCCCACCGCCTTTTGTGCAGAACGCAGCCCGACCCTCTGATGTTTGCACAGAAAATCACATCTACCTGTGAAGGCATCATATTTGCAACAAGTCAGGCCTTCACTTTGCCCCAAATTGGGGCAAACCCCCCCATTTCGCCATCACACCTGCTCTGAGGGTTTGTTTCTCAGCCTGGGAATTAAACACAACTGAGGTTTTTTTTAAAAGCTCTCCTTGCTCCCTCAGAAGTGCCATTTACACCATGTTCCCAAGTGGGAACAGACAATCTCTTGCTGGGAGAGTAAATTCGAGTGCAATCTGTCCTTGTGCATGATGGAGCCACCAGCCCTTCTCCACGGCCACCTGCTTTCAGGCCTGGCCCCAGACCCCTCATCCCACGGCCCCCATCCATAGGACCCCGTTACTGTCAGTCCCACAGATGCTCATCGCCTAGTGCAGTCTATTAATACATTTCTCCCAAATGCTCTCACAGCTCCTCTATAACTCCATTTTTTGCACCGACAACAGCTATACCCCTGCTCTGTATGTCGGGACCAAGCGTTACCTCCCAAACACCACTTCCCTGCACCCTCAGGAGAAGGGAGAAGCCATCTCCAGAAGCACAAATTGCTGGGATAAGCTGCCATTAGCTGAGCCCACTGAGCTCCCCTACTTATTCCAAGCGAACTGCTCACTTTGAAGGGATAAACAGTCTGATTAAACTAACAGCTCTTCCTTCCTCGCAGTGATTCTCTTTGAAGGATATAGGCAAAGCCAGAGCGAGCGCAATCTCTAGCAGCAAATCCACTGCTGACTCCTCCTGGGAGAGAGCCCTCTGTGCAGAACGGGAGGAGGAGAGCGAGAACGCGAAAGCTGGTGGAGCTTTGCTTTATATCAAGTAATCTCGTTACTGCAATTTCAGAGTTAAATGGTAAATAGGCAGGACTGCTGGGCAGTGCAGCAGGAAGCAGGCCGGGGTCACTGGGTAATTTAGCTGATATAAACAATAACCTGTGCCTGGATGGTCAGCATCTGTTGCTGGAACAAAACTCCAGCATCGCTCAGGGTACTGGTGGAGCTGTGCAGGCGGACGGTCCTGTCATCTGAGCCTGTGTCCAGGAGTCACGGGAGGGATGATACAGGAGAACTAGGAAAGATTAACAACTAATTAATGTCAATCAGCACAGGTGTACTAACGGGTCTTATCAAACTAATAAAGAAACTCCCTTGATCTGTTTGTGGTCTAACAGTGTGCTGTGTTCATCCCTGGAGCAGAAAGGGAACAGCGGTGGGGAGGGCAGAGCAGACACAGAGAACAACTCACACGTTGGCCTGGCGTAAACTTGAAGCATCTTTATACAACTTGACAAGACATAGAAACAACAAGGGTGATTTGCATTTTCCAAGGAGAGTCAGTGCTCTCCAGTCAGCTCCGGGACACAGCGGAGTCTCATGTGGTCCTGCGGAGCCCCGGGTGGGTACAACCTCCATCACAGCAGCCAGACTGGGCCCATACGTCACCATTAGCGTTTGTTCCCTCGTTTTTCCAGGTTTGGATACAACATATAAGGGATGACCAACCACCCCAGACTTCTTTCAAGGCAGGATCACACCCAAACCACCACTGCTGCATCCCAGGCACAACAGATTCCTTTGCAAAATTCCAAGTGTCAAAACTCCATGATTGCAGCTGGGATTGGAGGAACTGCTCCCGCCTGCTCTCAGCCCGCAGCGCTTCCGAGTACCCTCCTGCCAACAAAGTGCTCAGCAGCTGCAGTGTCTCCTGGGGGTCTGTCTCACAAACCCTGCTTATTCCCAGCTCCCGGGCCAGGACTTTGCAGCCAGTTCTCCCCGAGTGGTCTCTGTCTGTTCTGCCCCACACACCCCGCACTTGGCTGCTCTGGCTCCTCCACGGAGCCCAGCACCTGCAGCGCTCACTGATTTCACACCAACATGGTGCTGTCTGTGCTCCACATCTTTATTTCCAGACAGATTAACCAATCTTTTCTGGACAGCTACACATTACACTGTTTTTTGCTGCGTTCCTGCACTGTTCAGAGCAGTTTGTATCTTCATCATTCACTGTACAGCCTCGGGGCCTGTTTACTACACATCAAACCCTGCTCTGAAAAGGGAATCTTTACTTCCTCTTGCATTTATCTGTTGTGCTCATCACCCAGAGAAGTAAGTCTTGGAAATATCAGGGAGGTTATGAATTCTCACAGCACCCTATGACACGAGGAGGTATATTCTCCCCTTTCAACCTGGGTCCCAGACATCCTTGGGCACCCAGCAGCACCCAACCTCGTTCAGTGCTTACCCTGCTACTACAGCTGGGTCCTGTCCAGCGAGACCCCCTTTGCTTACTACAGGGTGCTCTGAGAAGGTGTTCTCAGAAGAAAACTAAGTTGTCCAGGAAATTAGAGCATGAATAGTACAGTTTGTTTGCCACAGGCAAAGATGAAGTTCTCTTACTCCTGGTATTTCATAAGATCTCAGTTCTTGTCTTAACCCTCTCGGGGTTAAACACCTTGCTAAAGCCAAGGTACGCGATACCCATTGCTCTCATCTGTTGTCTTCTCACACAAGGCAATCAGAATGGTCAGGCACAATTTGACGCTGGTAACTCCACGCTGGAGAAAGGTCAGGTTCCTCAAGCAGAGCAGCCTTATGACAAGTCATCAGCACCCTGAAGTCATTGCCAAGTAGAGTCTGCCATTCACAGCTGTGATTCTTTCCCCCTCAGTCTCGTGCATGCTTGGATCCATTTTCATGTGTTTTACTAACACTGCCTTCTTGCTGGTTCCCAGCTGAAGTTTGGAAGTTGCCCAGTAGCCTCCTCCAGCTCCACTGAACGTAAAGGGCTGTTGTTTGCTACACAGCAAAGCCTGGGCTCATACATGTTCACAGAGCTCAAGGTACAAGTTGGGCAATAGTTACTGACCAACAGGCAACTGTTAAATGCAGCTAAAAGCACCTGAAGCCCAAACAAGACCTGAGATTCCACACTGTCTGGTCAATGCAAACCCCCTGGCCTTCTGCAATAGAGACAATAGGAATATTATTGGAAAACTAATAAAGCCAGTGCTCCCAGTTTGGTTCCTGATTGCAGAAGTGCTGTAAGCTGCTTACCAGGACTGAAAGCCCTGGCCACCCACACAGCCAAATGACATATTTGCTTTGCAGTCTTACAGTTGCTTTCCAGTGCTCCCTGTGACAGCCCAGAGATGTCCCCAGATGTGCACCATGCTCCATCATCACTCACTTGTCCATGGGGTCAAGCAGCTCAGCCAGGTCAGTTCAGTGTGGACTTCTTTCTTATTGCAGGTTTTTCCAGCCTGAAACTGAGAAAAAAAAATGGTTCTACAACTAATAATAGAAGCTGTGAAGAGTTAAAATGTCCCAGGAGTAGAAGAAGCTTTGATTCATTCCCCCACATAAAAAGTTTCTAATTATACTGAGTCTTATCTCTGTGCTAGAGTGGATTCATAACTCTGCCTTTGTCCTTGATGTGTTCAGCAGCAATGGCTGGATTTCGGACAGTGCAGAGATGAGAATTTAGGAAAGAAGAGCAGTTACTGGACGTCCTTCAGGGAGAGAGGCACTCGTCTGAAGCCTCAGGAGCTCCAGAGATGGATATTGAGTAAAAGCAGTCTTTGATGAAAACACTCTGACAGGCATGGCTATAGCCACGGGCCAGATGACCTCCCGAGGTCTGATCTCGAGCAGAAGGGTCCATCCCCAGGAGCTCTCACTGCTGGGCTTGCACTGCAAGGATTAATGTGCAAATGGGAGCCCTGTCTTTTCGCCGTCCCCAGAGTCAACAGCAGGCCTACACGCTCCATCCAGCTCTGCGCTGCATCCCCAATTCCCAGGCGACTCCTGAGAGCTCTGGCAATGGAAGAACACACAGGCACTTCTGTCAGGACAAACCAGTCAGCCAAGCACTTCAGCAGCACTCAAAATCTCCTTGCATAACTTTCCAAACAAAGGCTGCCCCTGCAGCCGCCCTAACGAGGCAATCGAAGGCGCTCCCTCTCGCTCCCTCCCACGCACAGGGCACCTGCACGCCGCGGGTTCCTGTGGATCATGCGGGCACACACATCCACACGCGCGTGCCCTCGCTCCCTTGCTTTTGTACAATGCTTGATTTGCAGTTCAACGCGGGACGTAGCAAATATGAGATACCATTTAAAACGCAAGTTATACAAAGCTGTGACAATAGCAACATTAACAATGACCAAACTTGCTGCCATTGGCTATATAGACTGTGGGGACCACAATATGGAATAAAAGCTCTCAAACTTGGCAGAGAACGACCCAAGAGAGAGTCCAGCCTCCCACAGACCCCACAGCCCTCCCTCTCTGCCCGGGACAGCACACCCCAAAGGCTGACTCATACCCTGTGCTTCAGAGAGCATCTTCCCAGGTAGAACGCAGTCAGCGACAGTGGTACGGACAAAGACGGAGAGTGAGCAAATGCTGTGGGCACCCATGCTTGAGCCGGGCAAATACGCAAGGCCAGAAAAGCCAGCGCTGTGAATGAGAGTTGGTCCTGCACTGCCCTGTGATCAGTGGCGGACAGGCCACAAAGACACTCCCCTGTGGGGAACTGGCACAGATTAAAATAAGTGGCAAAAGATAGTGATTTTGCAGTAGGAGTAATTTCTGAGATGATGTCACCTCATGACCACAAACCCACTTGTGCCAGCTTCTGGGGACAGCAGGTCTGCAGGGCAGGAGGGGCAGAGACCCCCGCTTGCAGGGTCCCATCAAAAAGCAGTAAAATCTTCAAAGTAGAAGCCATTCCTCAGGTACTTCCTCCTCTCTGTGTCCTTTCTCTTCACTTTCCGTCGTGATGCTCACAGAGGAGTGATGGGTTATTCCAGCAAAGCCCCGGAGGCAGGCAGCAGGGAGCTGCTGCTGGCACAGCGAAGAAGCATCTCAAACACCATGAGCTGGGGGGAAAAGACATTTTCTTGCTGGCTGTTGATGCGCACATGGGGCAAGACGGCAGGTATGCAGCATGAATTTATCCAGAGTAAAAAGCGAAATGTGGGAGTGGGAGAACATCCCACTCAAACACACACTCGCTGCCTATGGGGCTGATTTCAGCTCCGGGTAAGGGCCAAACCCCCATCGGTGCTGCGAGGTCCCGGGAGGCTGGAGCGAGGACACTGCTCACGGGGAAGGCTTTCCCTCCAACACGGAGCAGTTCACACTGAAACACGGTACAGAAAACTGCTGTAGCTCTCCCAAATGATTTTGTTTTCCCACAGAAGTTTAACATCTAAAAAGGTGGTTTTAAAATCAACTTTCAAAAAGCAAGAGTCCAAAGTTTTAGTCACTGATAAATATTTTGGTTCTAGCTTTCCAACTGTGTCTGCTCCTATGAGAAAACAGCTTATCCTCATCTTGGGGTCAGTGATGTATTTTGTTAAAAGCATAGTATTTCAAACAAATCTTGCTTTTCCTCTGTGAGAGTGGCTGAGCAGTCCCACAACAGAAATACCTGCAAGCTCTTTGGTACAAAAGGAGAAGTGGTTTCCCAGGGCAGTGCTGGCGAGATCCCCTTCCTCAGGCTGCCGTGATGTTGCTTACGAGCCCCGTGCTCTGCCTGATCCTCTGGCTCGGCCCTGAAAGCAAAATAAACTGAGCAGCTGTGACAGACCTTGTGGCTGATACAGCTCCAACCTCGGGACTCCCCGCACACGTTGGAGATGTCCAACACTCTCAGGCTGTCTCTGGCAGGACCAAAAGGATATGCCCTTTAGGATGACACAAGCCTCGCATCCTCCTTGCCCTTCCCCAGCACCCGCAGCCGCTGTATCAGGGATGGTAGAGGAGGTGTCCCTGCCTGCTGCCTTCAGTCCCTGCTGATGGGCCTGTTGCCTCTGAAGTTTTCAGATCCCTTTTTGACCCTGCTGTGACTGTCTTTCCTCCACCTCCTCCGGCAGCAAGTCCCTCACTTTCTCCTCCTGCTGTGTAACAATGAACTTTCTTTTATCTGCTTTAAACGGCTCTCCTTTTAGACTCATCAATTGCACATAGTTCTAGTGCTGTGGGATTTGGTGAATGACAGACACGGTGAATGCCTTCATCTTACTCGCCACCTCCATGATGTTATAAATCTCAGCCACATTCCCCCTCTTACCACCTTCTCTGCAAACTGCAGTCTGTGTCTTTTCAGAATCGTAAGGCAGTTGTTTCATCCCCTTCATCAATTTAGCTGCTTCTCTGCACCTCTTCCTAACGTGAGATGCAGAGATTAGAGCTTCACAAGCTGAAAAGCGATGCCTGGTGTCTCTGTGAGGATGCCCAACACGCCGTTGGCTTTTCGGCTGCTGCTGCACACAGAGCTGATGATCTCAGAGCCACCAATGGCTCCCAGGGCTCCTTCCCGAGCTGTACAGTTCCGTTCCAAATTCAGCATCAAGCAGCAGAGTTTGGAGGGAGTTAAACAGAGGAATGGTTGGTGCAACCGGCTGTGCTGCCTCCTGGAGTAGAGACCTCTCAAAGGAGCTGTACGCTGGAGCAGAGAACAGTGAAACCACCTGAAAATGGAGAATGCTCCCAATGCAGACCCCTGCCCTGCAGGTCTCCAGCTTCCTGAGCTCAGGGTTGAGCAAGCACAGGTTAAAGAGAAAAGCTCCTTGTTGCCCAGGGTAAAGTCTACAAGCCTGGACCTAGGTCTGGTTCCAGGAGAGCCCAGAAGTTTCCAGAGAGACCTGGAGTGGTCAAGGACAAAGAGGATTTTTCATATGAAGGAGCAGATAAGACATGTTGGGTAGACTCAAGAGTAATTAATTACAGGAGAAGCAAATTATTTCAGCGCTACCACACATGGAAGCACAAAACCGAGCTGTAATCGGAACAGTCCAAGTCTCCTCAGGCCATTTACCTCTATGGCAGATGGGGATTAGCAGCCTTCTAAGCCAGGCTAAGGACTCCACAGTTAAGGGTGTAGTTTGCGCTCATTTATAAGCCCAATTTCACAGCCTATATTTCTCAAAAAAATTATTTGCGTTTGAATTTCACACACATTATCTGTGGCCAGAGCAGAATTTTGTGAAAATGTGAGCTGAAAGGAGGAGAGAAGAAGGATAAGAGAGAGAAGAGAGGAGAGAGAAGAGAGCATTTCTATTCCAAGAAATGTCTTCTCTGCAAACAGCTTGGCATTTATCGCTCTTGGAGAGCGATTCCTGATGTCCAAGGATGAGATCAACCCAAGGCTAAGGATGAGAGAGCCATCCTAATCCCACCAATTTCAGGACAGCTGGGTATCTGCTACGTAAAGCCTGCATTAATGATAAAATTGGGACCACCAGCAAGAGTTATTGATGTGTTCCTGGATAACACAGCTCCAAAGGACCAAGTTCATCATTTAGCCCAGGGATTCCCCAAGCGCAGCCCACCCCTCCCAGAGAAAAGGCCACGCATCTTTTGGGCACAAATACCCTAAATGACAGAGAAGCCTTCACAGCATCCCCATGGTTAATTCTCTGCACAGCTGATATTTTGCACCCTCTTTCTTGTTTGAATCTATGCTTCACTTCAGCCACTTAACCTCACTCAGTCCCTGGCTGGGATTATTCAGTTTTCCACTGTGAGAAATCTTCCACCCTTGCAGTGAACTGCAGATGAAAATCAGATCATTTTTTGGTCTTTTTTGTAAAGCACTTTGAGCTCTTGGAACTTTCTCTCAAAAGCAGAGTTTCTAGCCTCTTAATTTTACTTGTGGCTGTTTTCTCTGCCATTTCCAAACAGACTTTTTAAACGTGGAAGTCCTGTAGCTGGGTGCAGCATCCACATGATGGGGATGAAGAAAAAGACAGTTCCTCTTTCTGCTCTTAGTCAGGGTTTCCTTGTGTAAACTTCCTCCTGTCCTCAGCCACCAGCTCGCTCCTCAAGCTCATACTTGTCATTTATACTTCAGGATCCTTAGATTTTTTCTGTGTCTTCTTCTTCCAAACAATAGGCCCCACCATGTAAATGTGAGCGGTTTTTCTGTATGTCATTTTGCAATTACCCGTACTAAAACAAACACATTGTGCTCAGCAAGTCCAATTCACCAAGCAGCCCAGGTGATTCCATACAACAGAGTACTACTTCCATTTTCATTTTTGCTGATCTACTGTTTTTTCTCGATATGATAGCTGAGAAAATAGCCCTGCAGCAATCACCCCCACACCAACGCTTGTGGTCATTGATAACTAGGGCATTAAAATGAGGCAGCAGTAGCTGTTCTGCATCAGAGAACTCCACTGCCTCTTCCCCCATGAATCATGTACATCCATTTACCTACAAATACCAGTCTGTGGTATTTGTGGTATTATAGGGTAAACAAAAAACAACCAGATCTTTTCTGGAGCTCTTTTTCAAGTTTTCCATACTTCAGCCTTTAGATGCAAAGATGGTTTGAAAAAGCACTTACATACCACCATTTCAAATTCAGCAGACTCATTTTTGGCTTTCTTAAGAACTCTGAAGCAAGACAACCATCCCGGATGTTTTATCACTGTCCATTTCATCAATTGGATCCATAATCTCTGCTCCAGGCTTTTCAGTTTTGAACATATCCTCTGATGAGTCCCCATGAAGGTTAATTACAGCATGGGAATCTCCATGTTTTCTTCTACAATCAACAATAACACAAATAATTGCTTCAGCTTCTCTGCAATGGGCTTGTCTTTTCTAATTGCTCCTTTTATACTCTGATCCTGTGCTGGTTCTGTCAACTCCTTGGCACACTTCTTGTTTCTGATATATTTGAGGAAAATCGCCTCTCTTCTTCTTTAGCTGTTTCTCAGATTCTCTCAGCGTGTCACTTGGGCAGGAGATCAGGGATGCTTCGCCGACACAAGGATGTAGTTCCATCACCTTTATATCTAAAATGGGCCTTTCTTCCCACAAGGTGTCTCTGGTTTTTACTGGGACGGTTAGCCTGCACGCTTCCTTCAGTTTACAGCCCCCTGTAATCCCTTGGCTTGTGGTGCCCCAGGGACTGTTCACTTTGCCTAGGTTTCCAACATATCTGTTGTGTTCATGTCTTCATTTAGGACGTGCCAATCCACTCCCCCATTTCCAAAGGCTCTTGGCAACCTCAAATATACCTGAATTTTAATCCACTGCATAACTTTCTCCTGTGCTATGTGACTGAGGATAACTCTGTAATCAGGCTGTGCAGCAAAGGAACTCAAATACCCTACAGAAGCTTTAACATAAAGCATTAATACATTTATAGATTTTCAACAGCCAATTTTGCAATCTGGCCAAGAGATACCACTCAGATTTGCAGGGCAGAACTTATTTTCCACAGGCCAGGACTGGCAGGCATTAATCGTGCTCGCAATCAGGGATCTGCCACAATCTACTCTTTCCAGAGCTCCAGCATATATATGACTTGGGCAGAAGGCAACCTCGGGTCAAGAGCCCAGAGCTGGGACTGAGATCCGCACCCAGCTGAGGCAGCAGTGTGGCCACCAGCATGACCAGGACTGGGGCAGCTGGTCATTTAAACCCATAAAAGTGGAGAAGTTTGATAACATTTGTCCCCAGATAGCTCTCTGTCGTCTTATTTTCCGGCAAGGTTCCTGAGGACCCTATGGAACCAAGCTGCTGGGGACATAGCTGCTTTAACCATGCAGAAGATGTTACAACAACCAGAGCTGGCATGTAAAAAACTCATCTCATTTCACAGGAAAGCAGAATTGAGATATAGATTTGCCTGTTCAGTGGCTTGACGTTTGTCTTGTGTCACAGAATCAGTCATTCAGGAAAAAAACGTCAAATTCCTGTTATCTACCCCTTTGTCACCAGCCTACAAGCGTGAGCTCAGGCACAGCAGAGGGCTCCTGCCCTCACGCTCCAGGAGAGATTTCCTACTCATGTAAGAAATGCCACCATCCTCTTCAGGAGCCAGAGCCAAGAGAAGCTGCAAAACATGGAAAACCAGGCAGAGCAACCAGTGTTATCACCAATCCCAAAGAGAGAGAGCTTCTGAGACCACCTGTGCTGGAAGTGGATTCTGCTCCTCTACTCTGCTCCGGCGAGAACCCACCTGGAGCACTGTGTCCAGCTCTGGAGTCCTCAGCACAGGAAGGACATGGACCTGTTGGAGCAGGGCCAGCGGAAGGCCATGAAAATGGTCAGAGGGCTGGAGTCCCTCTGCTATGAGGACAGGCTGAGAGAGCTGGGGTTATTCCAGCCTGGAGAAGAGAAGGCTCTGGGGAGACCTTGCAACAGCCTTCCAGTACCTGAAGGGGGCTGCAGGAGAGCTGGGGAGGGATTCTTGATCAGCGAGGGGAGTGACAGGACGAGGGACAATGGGTTCAAATTGAAAGCGGGGAGATTTAGATTAGATACTACGAAGAAATTCTTTGCTGTGAGACCCTGGCCCAGGTTGCCCAGAGAAGCTGTGGCTGCCCCATCCCTGGAGGGGTTCAAGGCCAGGTTGGATGGGGCTTGGAGCAACCTGGTCTGATGAGAGGTGTCCCTGCCCAGGGCAGGGGGGTTGTAACTTGATGATCTTTAAGGTCCCTTCCCACCCAAACCATTCTATGATTCTAAGCACTGAGAAGAGAGACCTTCTGCAGGGACATACCAAGCCACCCCTCTGTGTCCCCTTCGCTCCGCCAGCTCCTACATCGCATCTGTGCCTCAATTCATGTCACTGATTTCGTGTAACTGGATTTGTCCCAGTCCCTCACCCATGGACAGGACACACCAGGCTGTTCTGACTCACTCATCACTGGAAATTCCATCCTGGACTGAACTTTCTGGACCGTGATTTTTACCGTGAAATCGTCTAATCCCACTTTGAACAAACTCTGCTGCACGTGAAGGTGGATTCATAAAGAGATGCAAAGGGATCGCATCCATCCACACACACGCTTCTCATGCAGTGGGAAACGGCAAAGCATTTCCTCTCCCTCTCCCACAGATGGCTGCTTCGCTCCCTTCCACTCACCCCAGCCCGAGCTGGGCGCTGCCCCGTAAACCCTCCTTTACAGAGCAGCCAGCTCTGGCCTCCTTGCCAGAATTCCCGCACCTCCTCCCGTCAGCTCCGCTGCCAGCTGCGACAAACACTATCGACACCCTGCACACACCACCCTTTCCTCTGAATTCAGCTTCGTGTCTATTTGAATTGAACGTAATCTGCCATTTTATGCATGAGCATCGTGGGACCCTCTTCAGCTTCTTGCATTCAGCCCTAGATTTGGCTCTCCTGAATCATTTTTTTCCCCTACAAATTTTCCAGCTCACTATTCACAGTCTTCTCTGCATCCTCTAGGAATGCACTGATGGGCATGAATACCAGCACGGACCTCTGTGTGCTGCCACCAGCACCTGCTGTGGAAACGGGCTCAATTCTCCTGTAAACAGTTATGAATCTACAGGCCTGCCCCTTTACCCCCTGGAATGTTAGTTTTCTTGAAGGTCACTGGTGCAGGAACTCACTTAAAACACGTGAACCCCCACGTACAAGTGTATTAACTGTACATCACCCTGGCCCACCAGCTCGCTTGTGCCTTCAGAGAGCTTGGAAATGCTTCTGATCTTTGACTTCCTTCCCTAAGAGCCAAATAAAACTCTTCCCCAATATACTGTATTAATTGAAGCATCTAATAAGGCTGTTCAACATCGGTGTTTGTAATAATTTGAGGCTGTTTGGACACGAACTCTGGTTCCTAAATCAGTCTAGGACTCCTTTTGCTCATGGACATCACGCTTCCACATGCCTCTGAGACTGGTGCAAGCATTAAAGCCCGTAGCTTCACTGCTGGGCTCCTCCGGCACCGTTGCGTGACCGCACCTGGCCTGGGCAATGCACTGATTTGCTCCAAAACCCCTTCACCGACACATCAGGGTGAGGGAGTTCCTCAGCCACATCTCCCTCGGCACAGCAAATTAAGAAATCTTCCTGGACACTGCTGCAGGGAGCAGGAACACAAGGAAATCATTTGCTTCTGCGTAACACCTTCGCTTTCCTCATGTGTCCTCCCTGCTCCTGATGTGCACACCTCCGGACAGAGCTGCCTGGATGTCTTCCATGAAAACTGGCCTCATAAAAGGACTTTTAACCTCTAAACATATAAAGTGTCAGAATACAAATGAGAACAAAATGCCTCTCAAAACGGGAAACTCAGATGGGTGTCCCTGCAGAGTGAATCTTCCCTTCAGCTTCAACTAGCAACTTTCGGTGTCTTCCTGGCTTCTGAGAGATTTGAGTCCCTCCTGCAGCTCTGCAAAGGCGCTTTCTTTGCTGTCGAAGCCCGGCTGCACCTCGGCCCCGAGTCCCCTCGGCATCTCCTGGTCCCTCACCACAGAGCACACGGATGTTGTCCCCCCACTCCTGCAAACGTCCCCCCCGACCCGCCACTTGCCCCCAAGACCACGCTGTGGTCACCATCTGTGACAGCAGAGAGCAAGGACTATTGGCTCAAGAACTTCACATGGCGGCTCTAAATATTCTCCACGGTAGAGCCAAGGATTTTTCTCATTTAGCTCCTCACTTTAATTTCCTTTTAACTGGCTTCCTCTTTTTATGTCATTTAAACACTTTCTCTAATTCCTGCTGCTACAGTCAACTTTTTTGGCTCTTTCCCCTCACAAGGATGTTGAATTTGAGTACATTACAGTCAGTGCTAAAAAAAAAGCATATCTTTGATAGTGATATATTGATCCAGGTTCTGTGTATTACTCCAGAATAAATCAAAAGTTACTTCTCCCCTTGTAAGGTCTTTCACCGGATGCTTCACAGATTGTCATTTATGGTGTCTAAAACTCATTTTCTCCCCCAGACAGAACCAGCTTCTCCAGCCTCAAATTATGCCCAGTTGTTCAAGGCATTTCCACATAATAACAAAAATCTCATTTTCAGTAGCTGAGGATTGTAAAGCTGGATCTATAAAATGTCAATGTTTCATGGATTAAACCATTTTAACTAACAATTTATCTCACTTATTACATGCTCAGGTGACTAACTAGTTCTGGGGCTGATACTATCTTCCTATAACCGAGCTCTTGAATTACACTCTGAAGTTTGAGAGTTACCAAAGAGAAAGCTCTGTTGCATTTGTCTATTTCTGTTAATTTTTATGCAAGCTTTTCAAAGAACATTTTCTTTTTGACTGGCATTTGTATTGTTTTGTTTGTAGCTATTTAAATGCATTGTTTTGACATCATGCACATTTATACTCAATACATCATTAATTGGGGAGAATTTCATTCCTTTGCAAAAATAAAATCCTACACTGTTTGCAGCATTTCCCACACCAAAGCTACAGAATCCCACTGTTCAAACTGCAAGGGGGACCCAGGGGGGTCTCAGGGAGGACTCAGAGCTCTGCTGTACCTGTCCCACCAGCACGTGGAAAAGCCACTTGCGCAGCCCGAACTGCCAGGGTTTGGAGCCAGCTCAGAGCTGCTGCTGCGAGCCAGGAGCTAATAAATGTCACCGAGCCCGCACAGAGCAGATTAGAAATGGCCATTTGGACTTTGGCCATCAGCCTGTGCAGAGCAGCCACGACACCTCTCTGAATTCCCACTGAACGTGAATGGACTGTGCGAAAAGTTCATTTGTAATTTTAAAATTACCTGAGCGGGTTAATCTGCCTCAGGAAGTCATTCCAATAGTCAGGACCTTATTCCAAATCCTGTCTATCCTCTACCAGCTTTCAGCCACTGGATCCTGCTCCAGGTGCTGCTCTCCTCCAGACTGGACGGCCTGTTAACAGAGCAGGATCTTTTTTCTGAGACACTTAAGTACCATAGCTAAGTAAGCCCTTAATGCTCTTAGAAATTCAATAGTTAAAGTAGATAAAGGTTATCTGATACTCCAGCGACCTCCAAGTCTTCTCTAGTCACTGCACCTCAGAACAACACCATCCACCACTTGTTCCTCAACAGCTGAGGCTATTTTCTGCCTTATTAAAGCATCCATTGAGTTCCAGCTGAGCAAATCACCAGCCCCACCCTCCAACCCCCTTGTCATCTCCACGGTGCATCAGGGTCATTTCTGGGTTTTTTCTGCTAGGCTTTTGGTAAAAATGCTGAATGTAGCCAGACCACAATACAGGTAATTCTAAGACTTTGCACTTTGAATAGTGTGAGGTCTAGAAGTTGCTCTGTTGCTCTGGGCTAGCTGCAGTTCAGCCACGAATAAATCCTGCCTTGATGGAAATCGGTTTGAATGAGGTAGTCCCTAAATGTAGGAAACTCAAGTTCTGGGAGGAATCCCCAAGCTCGGCCATCGGGTTCTGGCTCCTGACACACAGCAGAGCTGGGATCTGACTCACAGCAACGTCACTTGGGAGTAACTAACAAGGCCTTAAGAGAAGCAAATCAAGGACAAGATATTTCTGTACAGAATATTTCTGTAAAATCAGCTTGGTTGCAGGTTAACGAGTTCGATAAAAGCCTGCACTGGTCTGGGACAAGCATTACAAATGCCCAGGCAGTATGCAAACGTAGGTGAATTGCCTGGACCTTGATCTTGATATAAAAGGAGCTACAGAAGTCAAAGAAATACCACAACATCTGGCTGCAAGCTCTGCAGGACGGCTCGAGCGAGCTGCAAGGAGGAGCAGTCAAACACCCAGATGCAATCGCATCCCCGCAAGGCTCTATCTCCCCGCCCAGACGGCTGCGGGGAAGTGCCAGGCTCACGTCTTTGATGAGAGAGATCAAAATGGCATGAGACTCCAGCAAAGGTGCGATAACAGCAGATGATGGTAAGGAACTTGAACCACCCACATACAAATGCGGTGCAGCGGGACGCAGCTCAGAGCATCTCCACGCTCGACACGCTGCTCCCTGCGATCACTCACTCGGAGCAAGGAAAGGAGCAAGAAGTGGGGAGGCCATTCTTGACTTAGTTTTAAGTGGCACATGGGAGCGAATTCATAAAGTAATAGTAGCTGAGATGCTGCATAATAACAGCCCCAGCGCTGTTCAATTCAGTCTTGCACAGGGAAGCCAGGACCAAACAGCAGTGAGTGACACTGAACGGAAGCAAATGCTAAAAATCAGTGTGAGGCTAATTAAGCAAAGCCGAAAGGGGTTCTGAAGAGCAAATCAGCAAAGGTATAAAAACAAACAACAGGGCTGAGTGTGTCAAAAAGCCATCAGGAAAACATGGGGCCGATAGACTGTCAGAGCTTAAAGGAAGCAATTACAGTAGACGAGGATATTGCGGAGATGCTAAATGACTCTTCTCCTTCCATCTTCTACACCTTCCCTGGAGATTTGTATGCCTTTGCAGAGCCTCCAAGGAGATAGTATCCACAGCTGGGGCAACAGCAAACATGGGCTAGGAAACATGATTGCTTAAAGGGAAATATGTTACCGAGCCCATTTGATGATTTCTCCCTCCATCTCTCTCTTCATTCTCACTCCAGCCTCACTTCCAGAAAAAGTATCCACTGGAGGGACTACAAAGGAAAGGCAAGAGCTTCTGGTCTGATCCTAAAAGTCAGGAGATAGGTGGCAAGACACCAGAAAAGGCCAAATTCAGATAATGAGAGGGGAAAATCTCCGGAGTTGTGATAAGACAGTGGTCAAAGAGACTAGATATTTTACATCTGGGGGTGCGGAGAAATTATAACTGGCATTGCTAAGGTATTTCGGAAAGTGCTCTAGCTCTACGTTCCAGCTGGTCCCGGGTGGAAAGCGATTTATTCTTCCTCTGTAGCATTAGTATTAGCTGCAGCCAGGACATGGGGCTGGAAGGTTTTCACAGATGATCTGTTTAAGAGCTGGCAGCTCTTAAACCGATGTCAGGTGGGAGGCGAGTGAGGTCTGGCTGCTTCTGCCCAAGGATGCTGTACCTGAAAAAAACAGTCCTGCACTTGCAGCCCGTTCCTGGCACAGACCTTTACACTCGGCTGCGGGATGGTGCCAGGCTGCTGCTGGCACACGTGGGAGGGTCTGGAGGACTCAAGAAAGGCACGTGCTCCCAGGGAGCGAGGAGACCCGGAGGCTAACATGGCTTTGAATGTGACACCCACCTTGGCAGCCCCGCGTTGCCATCAGCACCAGGGAACCAGAGAGATTCGGGCCGGCAGGGACTTGTGGGGGTCTCTCAGGCGAAGCACGGCTGAGGAGCACCATCCCTCCTGCAGGGCCGTCCACCCCGCTGGGGAGCTCTGGCTGCCGGGGTCTCCGGGATGCCTCGGCAGAGGCGGCCGTGTGACATCAGCCCCCTCGGCCATTTGTTGCCATTTGTGAATGTTCGGTCCCCGGTGGCGGCAGATGCTCTGGGGCTGAATCACAGGGATTTGTTGTGGCGAGCGTTGCCTCGGCACCTGCTGCACGCTGAGAACCTCCTCTTCCTCTGCCCCCGGCCGCCCTGCCCCAGCCATCAGCCATCGCCGCTCAGGGGCCGCTGCGTGATGGAGACCGTGGGTGCTCTACCCAGGGGCAGGGGACATGCGTCGGCTGGCAGCCAGGCTCGCTGCCACCCACCTGCCTGGTTGGAAATGGAGAAAGGGTTAAAAGCAGCGCCTGGAGCAACCAAGCTTCAGGGCTCCCTGCACGGCCATCATCTCCCTGATGGAGCGACAGCTCAGCCCTGGGGACACCGCACACCCTCCTCCAGCAGAGACATCTGAGGAGAGGCTGGGGGATGAGGAGAGGCCCCAAGAGACCCAGTGTCACCGGAGACCCCCCCTCTCTGGGGGAAGCTGCCCCCCCCAACTGCCGCATGCACTGCCAGGAGCCACCCACACCCTCCCGGACCCGACCCAGCACGGTCCCCGTCCACAAGCCATTCCACTAGACCCTCTCCTGCCCCATCTCACCCGCCCACCAGAGCCTCCCTCATGCACTCCCTCAGGAGGAGCCGTGGTTGTGTTCACTCCACTCCTGGGGGAAGACCTCGTGTGAGCTGCCCTCACATCCCCTGGCTTGACAGAGCCACTTCCAAAGGCAGCCCCTCCTCCAGCTAAAGAGCTGGGGAGAGCCCCCCGAGGCATCACTTGGCCCACGCTGTCCCCACATCATCCCCGGGCCTGTGGCTCTATACCCCGAGCACTGTAGTCAGCTGGACGAGGCCATAGCACAAGCAGCATCACCTTTCAGGCGACATCCAGACACAGGATGAAAACTGAGGCAGAGCAGCCATCGGCTCTGACCACCAGAAAGCTGTTCCTCCCACAACCCCTTCCCACAGAGATTATGACTAAGAGAGACATCGCTCTTGCACAGCATTTGTGCAGGAAAGCATCAGGGTGCAGAAAAGCTTAGTACAAAAGCACGTGAGGAGGAGTTTACACTGACATGTGAAACGAATGTATGCATTTGTTTCAGACCTACTAAAGCCAAAGGGGTTAATTTCTCCTCTAGGGCTACAGGACAGACTCCAAGCTAGAAATGTTTGAGCTCTTGCACTCGGGCGTGATCATCTAATGGATGATAACATGGATGGATAACAGTGGACAAAAGAGTTGCCTGGGAGATGCCGCAGGATAGCAAGGGATGGACACTGGCTTTTAGGGACTGGCAGCCAAGGACTGGAACAAACGCAGACTTCACCCCAAATGTGATTTGGCTACAAATCTGAGCGAGGACCAGTCGTGAGACCGGGTGGCATAAGGGCTGCTGCAGAGAAGTCCTCAGCCCTGAGGACCAGAGGCAGGCTGAGCCACCCCGGGGAGCAGGGGTTACACCCCAGCATTTCAGCTGCCACCCCTCTGACACCCAGGACGGGCTGAGGGGACCGTCCCGCACCCATCAGGCTGCACAGAGCCCATCCTGTTGGCCACGGGAGCCAGAGGAAAGCCAATGCCAGGCTCCAGCCCCCCGAGCCACGGGAGCTGCTTTGCCAACCGACGTGTGCCGAGCAGGTGGCACTGAGGGGGGCGACCCCGGAGGGCGCAGGGCCGCCCCCGGGAGCCCCGGTACACGGCAGCCTGCCGTGCCCTGAGCTGCCCACACCCCGCGGCCCCCACGGCTCAGTCTGGGACTCTGCCACGGGCATCCTAGACCGCAGACCCCCGACCCGCCTGGAGAGTCATCGAGCAGCGGCTCCCGGCCTGGCCCGCCACGGGGACAGGCGGCCCTGGGGACACCGTCCGGTGGCCGTGCTCCCCACGGGGGGGCCGAGCCGTGGCGGCACGGCGGCCGCTCCGAGCGCTTTGCTGGGCTCCGACGGGGACAGGGCCGGGTCCCGGGGGAGCGTCCGGGCCCGCCGAGCCCCCCGGCCGCCGCTCCGGGAGGATCCCTACCGGGGCTGCAGGGGGCTGCAAGGTCCCGGGAACGGGACCTCCCCGCGACCGGCACCCCCTCATGACGGGATCGGGACCGAGACCCTGAGAAATCCCGACTCCGCTCAGACCGGGCCCCCTCAGTCCGGGTGCGGGGACCGCGGGAGCCAGCGGAACCCTCCGCACCCCCCGCCGCCGCCGCCCCGCGCCCACCTGCCTCCCGCGGGGAGCCGCGCATGTGGAGCGCACCACCGCGCCGCGGGGTGCGGGGGGGGCCGGCGGCCGGAGCGGGCATGTTTACACGGGGGCCGAGGGGGGCGGCATCGGCGCGGCCCCCACTGCCCCCCCGCCGCCGCGGCACGAATGGTCTCTTCCTCGCGCTCTATTTAATCCCCGCCGCTGCCGCACCGCCGGCTCTACTCCGGAGAGCAGCGCGACACGGTCGCCGCCGCCTCCGCGCCGCGGCTCGCCCCGGCCCCGGGCATCCGCTGCCGCCACCATCCCCACCGCCATGCTGCCCCTCGGCCTCCTGCTGCTCCTCGCCTGCGTCGGCGCCGCCCGGGGAAACCTCTCCCGCGACGGTGAGTGGCGGCGCCGGTACCGGGAGAGCCCCCCCCGCTCCCACCATCTCTCAGCCCGTCGCGGCGGGGACCGGCGGGGCGCGCCCCTCCCTCCTGCAGCGGGAGGAACCGGCGGGGCGCGGGCGGCAGGTGCGGGCGGCGGGGCCGGGCCGCGCCGTTATGTGGGTCAGGCGC
>JAOXNO010000017.1:2523924-2538270 GCA_028565335.1 Limnodromus scolopaceus
GGCGGGGCTCAAGGTCACGGCGACGCCGGTGCTGCCCGCCGTGTCCCACCATCGCCGTATACCGCCCGGGGCGGGGCCGGGGCGGCGGAAGGTTCCAGACAGGCCCCGGCGGGCGGCGGCGCCTGGCCCCTCCCGGCGCTGCCCGCGGCGGGGCTCGGTGGATGGAGACTCTCCGGTGGGGAGGAGCCCTCCGGCCCGGAAGGATGGCGGGGGTCGGTGGTCCCCCCCCGGGGGGGGAGGCAGACACCCCTGTGCGCGGGGATGGAGCCCCGGGGGGAACGGCGGTCACCGTCCCGGATTTGGGGGGGACCCTTCCCCAGGATGGGGCGGGTCCCCGGTTCCCCTCGGCGGGAGATGCCCGGTTGGAGCCCCCCCCCCCTCCCCGGGGCTGTGGGCTCGGGGAAGGGCGGCCGCTCCCCATCCCGCCGGGATGCCGCCGCTGCCGGGGTGTCTGGTGGCATCCCAGCGTCTGGCCGGTTCTCAGCGCCGGTGCGGGTGGCGCGGGCTGTGCTGGAGCATCAGCCCCGCAGACAAAGGCTGTTTACCCGCCTTGAGCGCTGCGGGCGAGGCAGCGGCGCCGGGGGCTGCGCAGCAAATGGGATTTTGGTGAGGGCTTCTCAACGGCAGCACCTTATTTTCCATCTCCCTTCGACTGCGGAGCCCTCGCTCGGCGCCGAGGGCCTGCGGTTGCTGCCGGGCGGCTGTGTTTGCCGTGTCAGGCATTGCTGGTCGTGATAAAATTGTTGCTGTGTGCATTTGGAGGGGGAGCAGGTTGTGGGGAGATGCATCAGCCATCTGGGGCCTGGTTTCCACCCCCGGTCTGTGTGTTGTGTTTTGGGGGTGTTGCAGAGATTGCTGCAGGAGAGGGTCCAGTCGCCATCTGAGTCCCTGCCCGTGGCTCATCGGAAGCAGGGAGGTAGTTCTGATGTGAATACCTGGCCCTGGGATCAAGGGTCCCATGGGCTGTTGTGGTGGAGGGAGCATGGGGGGTGGGAGCTCTGAACCCATCAGCCCCCCACCCGTGATGAAGCACAGAGAAAGCCTCCCCTGCCTTCCCCAGGAGGTGCCTCCCCACGGCCTGTCCCTGTGATGGAGGAGGTCGCTGTCACAGGCAGAGCCACTCTGGGGGCTGGTGTGGGCTGGTGGCTGTGTTCCCATCCACGAATCCCGGAATTTATTCTGGTTATGGCCATGGTCCTCCCACAGACCCCGAAAGAGTCACTTGGGTGTGGGTGATGCTCATTCCCACGGCACGGGAATGTCCTGGCATCCCATGCCAGGCGATGCTCGGCGCGTGGGTCACAGCCGGCAGGAGGGGGTGGCCCAGGAGCCTGGCCAGTGCTCACAGGAGTAGGGGTGGCCGTGACCTGAAGTTGTGTGTAGTCCTAGGGCAGGGTGCAGCCTGGATGATGACACTGCAAGATTTCTTCCAGGGCTGGCCTGCTGCTGTGGCCCAGCCCTGGCCATGAGCCGCCAGGCTCTCCATTGCCCAAGGCAGCAAGACAAATGGACCCCAAAAAAGCCTTTGGGAGCAGAGGAGATGGATGGCTGGAAGATGCTTGAAAAGAAGCTGTTGTCGTGTCACTGGGGTCAGGGCCTTTCCCCCATGTCCCTCAGCTCCTAGGGTGGCTCTTGGCTTGGAAGGCCCTTCCCAGGGCAGAGGTGGAGTAGCCGTCTCCTCTCCTTGAAGAAACGCTCCTCCAGTGCTCTGGATCTCAAAGCTACAACCACGGCGGGGCCCAGCAGAGCCCCTTGAAGCTGCCTGGGTGCTGGAAGCACTGGTGCTTCCTCACACCGAGGCTGTGTTTGTGCACTTGGCTGGTGTTGTGCTGCTGTCGGCAGATTTCTGAGTGTTTGGGCTGGATGCGTGGTTGTCCTTGCTGCGAGGATTATTCCCCCTGTGGAGTTATTTCACTCCAGAGTTGTGTAACCCTTTTGTTTGAACAGTGCCCTACTGTTGTCCCATGGGAAGCCACAACATGCCAGAACCAGACTTCTTGGGGCTGTTTTTCCCTGTGCTTGGTATCAACCTCATCCTGCTGTGGCACCAGCACTATGGACTCTGAGCATCCCTCGATGTGCAAGCACGAGGAGCACCACCATCCAAGGGGGGAGGCTGGGCAGCTTCAGTGGCACAGCAGGAGTCTGAGCTCAGGTCTCGCATCCAGTTATCTCCCACTGTATGAGAGCTGCTCCGCTTATTGTGTGTGCTGCTCTTGCTGGGAGAAGCCTCAATGTTGAGGGTCTTAGAGCCGGGTCAGCCTGACCAGGTATAGATGCCAGGGCTGCCCTGTCTCTTCCTGTAGATACCAAAGCAGGTTAGGTGGCTTGTGACCATGTCTCCCCATGGGCTGAGGAGAGCCTGGAGACCATCTTGAGGTGTCTGAAGCCAGGAGAAATGAGCTCCCTGCCTGGTATTTGGAGAGAGGCAGGTTCAGGAGACCATGCCCTTACTGGATGGTTGGCTCCATTTTTCTGAAGCTGGTGGAGGTGTCTGCATTGGTGAGACTGTGCAGGACGAGCTTTCTGTGTCTTGGGGAAATGCCTTGTGCTTCCAGATGGTGCCCTTCCTGTAAGAATTCAACCATCCTGTGTGGGAGCAGTGTCTAGTGGTAGGAGCATAGGGCTGGGAGAGATGATGGCTGCGGTTCCTGTAGTCCTGCTCCCTCAGCTTTAGGGAGATGTCAGTACTGGTCCTGAGCCAGATTGCTGGAGGCTGTGTGTGACCTCCAGCCTGTAGCATCAGCCCTGGGCAGCGGGGAGACGCTGGGGAGGGAGCCCTGGTGTGCAGAAGTGGGATGGTGGAAGCCCGGTAGTTGTTTGAAGCTAACTTAATCCTTTGATTGCTGCTTACGGCAGTGCTTTTACCCAACTAATGTGTGCAAATGCCCTGTTCCCACACGCCATTAGGGCTCACCATATGCTACAAGTCTCCTTCTGTGCCAGCACAAGCCCTTGGCACTAGAGCAGAGGAAGCAGTGACATCCCTGATGAGGCGGCGGTGTGCAGGCATGGGAAGCGGGAGTGCAACCTATCTGCATCACTTGGTACCTGGATGGCCCGATTTTTGGATGGCTCTGATCTGTTGCCCGGGGGAAGCGAGCTGTTCTCGCAGCAGCGATGCAGCTGGGATCAGCGCGTCAGAGCGGAGCATCCCTCTGCGAGCCGCCGGACGGGGAGCGCAGAAGCCACCACTCAGCGGTCTGGCACAATGCATCAGGCTCAACGGGCTGGGCTGGATTTTAAGACAATGCATGGGATCAAGCGCTGCGGAGCTGCCCAGTCGCATACCCAGACGGTGAGGGGACGAGCTGGCACTGCTGCTGTGGGACAGGAATTTTGCCTCTCTCCCGCTAATGCCTCAGGTTTTGGCATGGTCTGTGATGCTGAGGCCGGTGCATTTGCTGTGGCGACTTGGTCCACTGGCCAGAGGAGAAATCCCCACCAGACTGGGGTGCTGCTGAAGCATGAGTTGAGCACCTCTGAAGTGTGGGTACCTTTGCCTCTCTGGAAGGAGATGGAGGGAAGTACCCAGTTTTCCCAGGACTCCCTGCCTGTGAGGTCTCCGGCGTGCTAGACGCTGCCTCTTCTCCCTCTGCCTGGCGTTCTCGCCTCGCCAGGGGTGTTGGAATTGCTGGAGTAACTGGAGGCGTCTACATCTGGGTAGTCACCCTGGTGCTGGCACGGCCAGGCGCTTAGCCAGATGGAAGAATCTGCGTTAAAGCTAACATTTTTGTTTGTTTTCACTAGGTTGGTTTTAACCTAGTTTTACCCCAATCCAGGATGTCGCGTGACCGTTCAGGTCCTTGCAGGAGAGGAGCAGCATGAGGGAGGATGTGATGCAGGACATTAACACGTGTCCGAGGTGCCTTTGCTAGTGGCAGTGCCACTGTGGTGATCTTGGAGCCTGGTGGGCTCTGCTTGGCTGCTGCTGGGCTTCTTCTGGGTCCCAGAGTTTGCTGCTGTGTTAGAGCCACTACAGAGCATCCTCTGCTCCTGCAGGTGCCTCCTGGGACATGCTCGGCTCCCTGTGCTGGCGTTTGGCCTGGTACCCCTGCTGCCAGCCTTGTCTCCATCTCAGCTGCTCTCTGGGCTTCTTCTACAGCCAGGCAATAGCTTGGCCATGCAGGTCACCCGACGCTGTGTCTACACAGATTGAATTGCCTCCTTGTAGCTTTGGCTCTTCAGTAACTCCATGGGACCCTGAAAGTGATGCCAGTGCTGTAACACCCACGTACTCAGATGTATCTGATCCTCCTCCTCCTCCAAATTACTGGGTCAGCTCAGCTTGAACCATCTGGTCTGGTTCTCTTCCCTCTGCTCTTGGCCAGGCACCCGCAGCCATGAAGCGATGCAGCAGCAGAGCCTTCATCACACAGCGATGGCGAGGTGTGAGTGATCTGAGTGCCTCGGCCCCTCCATCCGCCTGGAGGGCAGGTGGGGGATGAGGCTCTCCATCCTGCTCTGGAAAAGCTCCTGCTGCCACCCAGGGCTGTCACAGCCCCTGTGTTGCAGCCAGCGCTGGGCTGTGTGGTGGCTGTGACAGGGAGGGCCGTGCTGGCCAAGGGGAAAGGCAAAGAGCCAGGAGTTGGACGCAGTGATGCCGTGTGTTGTGTTTGGGCAGCCCTGACATCAGAAGCGCTAGAAGACGATCCTACCTAAAACGGGTAGTCAATAATAGTGGAGGGAGGTGGAGAAGCAGAGATGTGCGATGAGGGCTGGGCAGAAATGTGTTTAACCATTCCAGTCACCTGCCTGGCGTCACGCTCTGCCTGCGCTGTGCTGCGGGTGAGGGCATAGGCAGGAGTCAGACGCTGCAGCTCCTGCCGCTCAGGGACAGCGGTGGCTCCCTGGTGTGATGGGGACGTGCTGGAGGGCAGCAATACTTGCTGTGGAGCTGAACGGCAGCATCTTTACAGGTGTCCCCAGAGTCTGCCTGTGGCTGAGGAGCAGCAAAGCTTCCCCTTGTGACAGGGCCCTACTCAAAGGGACCTGCCCCTTCCTTGGGTGATGCTCCGGGTAGTGCTCCATCTGCAAATGCTCTTCCTCAGGTTACAACGCTTCAGATGGTGTATTTACTGGTGAGCCCAATGTGGCACATTCGCTTTTCCAGACCACTGCTTTTGCTGCTGCTTGTGGGCCATCGTTTCTGGGGAAGGCAAGTTCTGACACTTCTGGTCTGAGTGGCCGGCAGTGCCGAGCAACAGGTGCCCTGGGCCACCCCTGTGCAGGAGTGGGATTCGCTTTCTCAGCCTGGAGACAAGCACAGGGCTGGCTGGGACCCCATTGCCCCATGGGGACCTGTTTTCCAGAGGTGGGATATGTTTGGCGCCTGTGCCAGCGCTGTGCCCGGGGCAGCAGTTCCGTGTGCTCCATTCCTTGCTGTCAGGCCTCCGCTCCCAGCCCGACGTGGGGTGGAAGCCATGGGGAGATGAGTCCGGTGGTGCTGTGTCCTGCTGAGGTTGCTGCTGCCTCGGACGTGTGCCACAGGGCTCTGCACTTAGGTTGGCCTTGAACACCTTCACACCGAGCAGATGAACGTGGTAACAGGTCAGTGTTGTGGCACTTTCCTGAGGGGCTCTGTTCTGCCTCTCTGCATCTTACCAACTTTGGTTTCTAGCTTCTTCTATCTCCCTGTGATGCTGGGGACTTCATCCCCAAAAGGGACAGACCATGCAACGACAGAGATGACCTGGTGGGTCACAGCCAAGGCCAAGGGTGCTCTCTTTTCCCTGGGCACCCACTGGGATGTGGGGACTCCCTGTTGCAGCTGGGCACAGCAGAGCATCCGCTGCAGCGAACTGAACCTGTGTTTTAATCTTAGAAATTACTCTTCCCTCCTGCCTTTCTGGGAAGTCAGGAGGAGGCGTCGGTGTGTGGTGCACATGGGCAGGCATGCTGTCCCCTCGGAGGGCAGCAGAGGTGCCAGGCATCCCCTGTTTCTTATTTCTATTATAAATATCTTCTTATACAACCTT
Source organism: Limnodromus scolopaceus (assembly GCA_028565335.1). Lineage (NCBI taxonomy): Eukaryota > Metazoa > Chordata > Aves > Charadriiformes > Scolopacidae > Limnodromus > Limnodromus scolopaceus. The sequence goes on from JAOXNO010000017.1 coordinate 2,529,903, forward strand.
GTGTGTTTGATCCTCGGACAGTTGGGAGTGACAATTCCTTGTGGCAGCCTGGGCACAGCTCTGCTGCAAGTCTTTAGATGCCCGCAAAGCAACAAGCGATGTACCAGGGCATCCAAAGCAACCATTTCTGAGACACCTCACTGGGCAGGCGGGAGATCCTTAAAACAGAACTGTCAAAGCAAAGAGCTTGTTCCCTTGGCAACAGTCATGTTGGAGATTGGCCTTAGGGTAGGAGCTAAAAAACATGCTCAAAAAAGTAGTTATCAGCTGTTTGCTGTCAAACTGGAGGAGGGCGCTGAGAGAGGGGTCAGCCTGCCCAGCTCCGGTGCTGGAGGAGGCCTGAGACAGGAGGGTCTGGGTGACTTTGTGGCTTGTTCTCAAGGGAGTTGGTCCCCTTTTGGAGGGTCCCAGGAAAGCTCTGACACTGGGGGTGGCTGTCACGGTGCCTGGATGTTTTGTAGTGGCCCAGAATGAGGCTTTGCCCCCTCATCTCTGTCCTGCCTCCCCCAAGGACTTGCCTGTTCTTGGCGGGTTTGTGTGTGCCTGAACTGGGGTTTCGGCTCTCCCGGGGTGGGCTGCGGCCTTGGGCTTTGGCCAGTGACTTGTGGGTCAGGGTGGCAATGGATCCTCTCAGCCATGGGATTGCCGGTGGCCTCGGAAGGAGGCAATCACCGTGCCTGGCGCCGGGATTCCCTGACAATGCTTCTGCCTTTTGCTGAGCTAATTGGCCACCAGTCTGGTGTGAATGTGCAAACATGACTGAGCAGAGCCGCCAGTGGTGGCCTGTGTTTGTGCGGCTGCCAAAGCTGCAGGCAGGAGCTGCCACTGCCATCAGAGGGGTTCCCCAGCTGCCTCATCCCCTGTCCCAGTACTCGGCAGGAGCTCAGCCGGCCCTGGAGCAGCTGGAAGAGCAGTCGATGTCTGGGGGGAGCAGGCTGGGTGCTTTGATAGGGCAGAAGGCAGAGTCCTGTTCGTCCCAGAGGAGAGGCCGCTTCCCAGCTTCCTCTGATGCGTGCGGCGACGATGTCCCCAAGGGCTCTGTTAGCAAGAAAAGCAGCCATCCAGGGCTGCAGGAGGACATCCTGCGATCCGAGAGCTTCAGCAGCACTTGCAGCCAGCCTCTCTCTTCAGCTGCTTTCCTTGGCTGCTCTCGGCTGCCGATTGATTGCTAATTGCCAGCCATGTTTCAGTTGCTTAACCCTGGCTGGGTGTCACAGAGAGCTGTCAGCTTTCACTGTACCTTTGGGCAGGGTCTGTCGGGGGGTGACCACATCCCTGCTTCCCAGGAGGAGGCGGCAGCTCTGCAGTTTGCTGTCACTGCTCGGGGCTGAGTGTCAGTGCCCTTTGGACCAGGACCCTGCTGCTCGGGGCTGCTGGAGAGCATCCGTGGGATCCTGGAGGCTGTGACCAAAGTCTAATGTGGTCTTGAGAGAAGTTCAGCAAAGGGCAAGGGTTCAGGACAAGCTGTAATGAGGAGCTGGGTCCTCTTGCTTTGCCTCTTTCCCAGAGAACACTCATGTACACATCTGCTTTCAGAGAAGTAACACAGAACTTGGTGTTTATGGTGGGGAGTTTGGGTTTTTCACATGGACCGCACTTGAAAGCATGAAGCCCCTGCACTTGCCTGACCACTTCTCTCATAAGGGGCAAGCTCCCATCATGTTGGGAGCTTGGACAGCAGGTCCCCTTGTCTCTTCCCCAATTACCCTTGGGATCTCACACCCCGCACCACAAGCCCCCCCCAAGCAGAAGGCTGTTGCAGAGCCGGCTGTTGAAGAGCGGCCTTCTGATCTGAGCCTACTTCAGCCTGGCCCTCTGTCTGCTCGTCACCTCCTGCTGCCTGTACCCTGCTCTGGTTTGTCCAGCACAGAGACTGCGTCTCTGGGAAGCTGCCTCCTGGTGACAGCACTCGGTAAACCCTTGCATCCCTCCCAGAGGGACGCTGGAGCGTGCAGCCAGGCTGTCTCCTGCAGGCAGGCACACAGGGAAGAGGAACACGGGGTGGCATTGAGCAGATGCACTGAAACAAGAGCAGGTTTCCACTTCTAACAAAATCTGGAGCAAGTCAGCTGCCGGTGAGGAGGAGCCTGGAAGTTGGGCTCTGGGTATCCCAGACTGTGGATTCACAGGCAAGCTCGCACAGCAGATGTCTGAGCCTGCCTGGCCGGGTTTTCCATCCTCCGAGTTCACAACCACCACCTTGGCGGGGCTGCTTTGGTGTCACCACGTGGGAAGGATGCCTGCGGCTGGAAATGGAGCTTTACAGTTCATGGCTGCTGAGTGAATTATTAAAATACAGTCCTCAGAGAGGAGATAACTCGCCTTAGAAAATGTCTGTGTCAACAGAGATAAATTGGGTCTTTGTGATGATAAAACTAGATTAAATAGAAAAGAATGAGGAAAATGACAAGTGTTGTTTTGTGGCTGAGGACTGGAGGTGTTTGAGGGATTCGGGCAGTGGGTGTTTTCCTCTGGGGCTCCTTCTGCCCCAACAAAGGCATTCCCAGCCTGGAGGCAGGCACAGGCAGGACATGCCCAACAGGCTGGGAGAAGGTCATGGATTCACGGATTTGACAGAGTTGGAAGGGACCTCAGAGATCATCTAGTCCAACTCCCCTGCTAAAGCAGGATTGCCCAGAGCACATTACTCAGGACTGCATCGATGGGTCTTGAAAATCTCCAGAGAAGGGGACTCCACGACCTCTCTCGGCAGCCTGTTCCAGTGCTCTGTCACCCTCACTGTAAAGAAGTTCTTCCTCATATTTGAGTGGAGCTTCCTATGTTCCTGGCAGCTCTGGCTCCTGCCTGCCTTGGCCATGGCTGTCACTGGAAGTGCCTCCGGCTTTTGGCAGGTCTCTGCAAAGGGCCAGCCCTGCTGAGGCTGGTGTGGGCACCAGGGCGTCCTCCAGGCGCCCGACAAAGGCTGCTGGGCTCTTCCCAAGTATCACTCACTGCTTCCCTGCAGATGCTCCAGGTGAAACGGCTCTTGGAGGGCAGAAGGCACGTTGTAGCACTGCAAAAGCCCCAGGAGATGTTGTCCTGCAGAGGGTTCGTGTGTGTGTGTGTGTGTGTGTGCGTGCACGGGAGCATCCTGGGCTGGGAGCGTCAGAGCTGCAGACCATTGAGAGAGTCTATGCTGGAAGGGGACACGTGCTGGCAGGTCCTGCTGGGCTCAGGGAGCCGGGAGAGACATCTTTTTTTCCCCTCACGAATACAAATGCAGCCCCCCTGCAAAATGCCCAGGTTTAATTAAAGAAATATTGATTTTTCTAGAGTGTTGTGCATCTCTAATTTCACTGTGCTGACTGGGCAGCAGCTCTTGGCCAAAAACAGGGGGCTGGCAAAGCCTTTGCTGTGGTATTTTATGGGGTGCCTGAGGTTGCTGTGCCTGTCCCCGGTCTGAGGCAGGGACTGAGCCCGACTCCAGTGTCGCTGCCTGTGGCAGGTCTGGCCTCCTCCAGGAGGGTCCCATGGAGGGGGAGCCAGGTCCTCTGCCTGCCCAGAGACCTTGCTGATGGCTTGCCATCTGCAAAATAACTTTTCACCCTATTGTGGGATGACAGCAGGGCCCTGAGGTGGCCAGCAAGGCTTGGGAGGTGTGGATCTGAGGGATCTGCTTCCCCCTCCTGGAGAGGAGAGCCATGAGCATGGGAGAGCCGATGGCTGAGCAGGGTCCCAGGGTGGCTGTACCTGCCTGAGTCCTGGGGAAGGCTGGATTCAAACACTTGCCTGCTCCTGCCTCGTCCCCACGGGACCATGCTGGTGTCCCGGGGGCCCTAGCTCCCTGCTGGTGCCCAGTGGCACCGTCCCTCGGTGCTGGGGCTGTACAGCCTCAGAGCAGGCAGCCCCAAGGCTGCTCTTGCCATGTGGCAAAGAGAGGATGAGGACACGGTGCCAGCCCAGGCTGTCAGGTGGCAGCGTCTCTGTGCTGGCAGCCATCGCTGGCATAGCAAGGGCGGATGGTTCCCTGGGTGTCCAGCACCTGTCCCCGGGCTCACGGGGGCTGTTCTAACCACCATGCCAGAAAGGCCTGAAAGCTCTTGTGGCAGCCAGTTCTCCAGAGCATCCTCGTGCCCCCGAGCCACCAGCATGTTGCCCAGGGACCCCTGTGTGACGGTTGCCTGCTTCATCATAGCAGCACTCCTCGCCATGCTGAAGCTGTTGTGGTGTGAGCAGGGTGGCCTAAGTGGCCTTTCATTTTCCTTGGGTGCCCCCAGGATCTGGCCAGGAGGATGCTCTGGGCTGTGCTGGGGCTGGAGCTGCTGGATTTGGGAGCAGTCATGGTGCATGAGGCATTGTAGAATCATAGAGTGGTTCAGGTTGGAAGGGACCTTAAAGACGATCCAGTTCCCCTCCATGCCCTGGGCAGGGACACCTCCCACCAGACCAGGTTGCTCCAAGCCCTGTCCAACCTGGCCTTGAACCCCTCCAGGGATGGGGCAGCCACAGCTTCTCTGGGCAACCTGGGCCAGGCTCTCACCAACCCATAGTGAAAAAATTCTTCCTGAGACCTCATCTAAGTCTCCCCTCTTACAGTTTGAAGCCATCACTCCTCCTCCTACCACTACAGGCCCTGTTAAAAGTCCATCTTTCCTGTAGGCCCCTGTCAGACACTGGAAGGGACTCTAAGGTCTCCCTGGAGCCTCCTCTTCTCCAGACTCTTCCATCTCGGTGTCCTGCTGTCCCCAGCCATGGGATGGCGACTTTGCCCCTTGTGTCCCCCTTCCAGAGGGGGTCTCTCCTGCGAGGGGGTGGGGACCCCATGGGCCATGGCAGGAGGGGGTGAAGCTGCCCGTGGTGGGTCTTGCTGCTCCCAGGGCCCTCCTCCCCTAGCACCATGGCTGTTCCCCCGCGGCTCTGCCCCTATTCTGTCAAGGGCCAGCAGGTTACAGCCATGGCAGTTTTTAATTAAATCAAGCTGCACTGGCACAGCGGCCCAGCCGTGCCCATCTGTTCCTCCAAGCTGTCGGGCGCGGAGGCGAGGGAGGATCTAGGTCGTGCCGGAGGGTGCAGTCGGCAGCCGAGGGGCTGCGTCCCCACACGAGCTGCAGGGCATCAGACCCAGGGGCAGCTCTGATGGAAGGGTGGTCTCTGGAGGGTTGGGGACCCATCTTGGGGGTCCTGGCTGTGAGGGGGGAGGCAGGTTGTCAACAAGGCCGAGCTGGAGCCACCATGGGTCTGTGCAGCACCCTGCATGTCCGTGCATGGGGCGTGGGTGGCATGGCCTGGCCCCTGCCCTGGGAGAAACACCTAGCTAATACCTTAATGAGGACAGTGGTGTGGCAGGTGATGGTAATTGTGTTAATTAGGAGATTGGGTCTGTTCTGTGCAGGTTTTAGACCCTGTCCTCAATTGCATCCGAGTTGGACTGTTTGGAGTTTGGACAACAGCGGCCTAATCCCCTAATTACGGTAGTAGCAGCACAAAGGCATTGTTAACCAAATTAAAACAAGCTGACAGACAGATCTGCCCAGTCAGGAGGAGTGGATGGAGAGCCATGGCCTCAATGCCTGGCCGAGCTGCAGACCCCAGCAAGGGACATGGCAGTGACGTGTCCCCCGTCTCAGCTCCCTGGTACATTGGCTCTCCCAAAATAGCTGTCCTTGGGGCTGGCAGGGGGGTTATATGATCCTGTTGCTGCTCTTCTCTGCCCTTGGGCTGCCTGGCAGTGCTCGGCACTTCCTGAAGGAAGTGAAGGACGATGTCTTAGCTGAGGAAACGCAGTCTGGGAAGGGACATGCACAGCCCAGGAGCAGTGTGAGCAAGAGAAAATCCCCCTAAGGAATGACATGGAGAGTGGGCCACTGATTGCACCCCACAGGCCACTCTATGGATCACAGATGGTTTTGCTGGTGGCCAGCAGAGCATCTCCTTGTGTGGGGTGCTTGGCACAGAGGTACTATGGGTGCAACCCCCACTTGCCAGCAGTGCCAAGCTGGTGGAGCAGAGCTTGCTGCCTCCCCCAGGTGCCTTCAGCCTGTGCCAGGCTCTCCTGCTGCCTCCTGGCCTGCCCCTGCTGGACCCACTCATGCCTGGCAGACACCAGCTGCCTGTATCCTCCATCAGCCCCAGGGGGGTGCTCGGAGCCAGGCCTGACACCAATGTCTCTGCAGGTTGTTGTGGAGCTACCAGCCAGGGACAGCAGCGTCCCAGGAGCTGCAGGCTGGGGTGGCAGGGTCCTGCCTGCCGGGCCTTCTGCAGATGCAGTGGGGCTGTTCCCTGCTGGGGAATGGGATCACAGTGGGAAACCCAGAGTGACACAAGCCTGTGAGCAGGTCCCTGTTGTCCCCAGGGTGCACAGGATGGCTCCGGTCCAACCATGCCGCCTGTGCGCTAGAAACCCCTTGTCCCTGGAGAGGGACATGCACCCACAAGCACGTGTGTGTGCACACACACATCCCTGCTCAGAGGGCTGTACAGATGCTCCCAGATACACACGTAGTGTACCCCTGCACTGACAGTCTTCCTGGAGCCAGCCCAGATCTTTGGCAGGACCTGCTCCTCTTTCCCATGTCCCTCTGTGCTGCCACCAAGAGCAGGGTGACCCAGTCCCTACCCCAGTCTTTGTAGCCCCACTATTCAGGGCTTGGGCTCATTGGAAAGAATATGTGTCCCAAGCAGGCTGTGTTCAGCCCTGCACTGGAGCCCTACTTATCCCAGGGTTTTGGGGACACGGCTGCATCCCTCCCTTCCCTTGGTGGCTCAGTGATGCTCATGCACACTTGGGGAGAGGCGATGCCCAGCGCCCCACTGACCTCTCCTGTCTGTGTCCAGAGAGCCAGCCCACGACATCGGACGAGACTGTGGTGGCTGGTGGTACAGTGGTGCTCAAGTGCCAGGTGGAGGATCCTGATGACTCCTCACTGCAGTGGTCCAACCCTGCCCAGCAGACCCTCTACTTCGGGGAGAAGCGAGGTACGTGTGCAGGATCTGGGGATGGAGAGGGCTGCTTTGGGGAGAGGAGCCAGCTCCAGGACTGTAGCGATGCTGGGGCAGAGGGGAAGTGGACCAGGGCTGGCGATGCCCCAGAGGATGATGTTCCCACCTACGGTGATGCCACCAGGCAAAATACAAGCTAGCGGAGGCGTGTGGTGGTACTGAGCCTGTCGCTCACCCTGTCGTCCCTCTTCCCCTAGCCCTGCGAGATAACAGGATCCAGCTGGAGAGGTCCACACCCAATGAGCTGACCATCAGCATCAGTGACGTGGTGCTGTCGGATGAGGGGGAATACACCTGCTCCATCTTCACCATGCCCGTGCGGACTGCAAAGGCCCTGGTTACCGTGCTGGGTAAGCCGCCCCCACCTGCTCCCAGTCTCCTGCCCAGCTACCATCCTGCCTCAAGATGCTGTCCATACAGTCGTTCATCTCTGCTACTCCTGTATCTCTACCCGTTAACTCATCCTTGCTGTGTTTATTGACATGTCTCTGTGTGTGTGTCTGTCTCTGGGTGGTAACACACAACACAGCTAACAGGCTGTTGTATTTCTTGCTGCCTCCTCTACCAGGAATCCCCCAGAAACCACAAATCTTCGGTCACGAACAGCCCATTGATGAGGAGAAGATTGCACGGCTGACCTGCCGGTCCTCTGGCAGCAAGCCTGCAGCCCAGCTCCGGTGGAAGAAGGGCAACAAGGAGCTGAAGGGTGGGTGCCCAAGCAGTGGGGCTCTGCCCCAAGGGGCTGGGGTGGCTGGGGAACACCATGGAGGGAAGTGAGGCACCAGGGGTTGCAGATGTGCCCGATGCTGGGCCACACTGGCATCCTATGCTACTGCCAACAGAGGGATAGGGACACACTGTCCCCTGCTCAACACATGTGTCAGACTCCTGCCTCTGCTGGGTACTGTGTCCATCAACAATAACGGCCCCCTGTCCCCATAGATGAGGGCACCGAGGTCGTGGAGGACCCCAACGGAAAGACCTTCACTGTGAGCAGTCGGGTTGAATTCCGTGTCACCAAGGAGGACAACGAAGCTGAGGTGACCTGCACCGTGGACCACGAGTCCCTGCAAAACTCCGAGAGGTCAACCACACAGAAGCTGCAGGTCCACTGTACGTGGCACAGTGGGATGATGGGACAGGACCACATGGGGAAGGGGACAGGGCTGGGGAGGGGTGGGGGAGATGGAGGAGGCCTCAGCATCACCACAGTTAAGCAGACATTACACATAGAATCATAGAATCGTCCAGGCTGGAAGGGACATCCAAAGGTCATGTAGTCCGACCCCCCGTAGTCAGCAGGGACACCCCCAACTAGACCAGGTTGCCCAGGACCTCGTCGAGCCTCACCCTGAATGTCTCCAGGGAAGGGGCCTCAACCACCTCCCTGGGCAACCTGTTCCAGTGTTCCACCACCCTCACAGTAAAG
>JAOXNO010000017.1:2538370-2550820 GCA_028565335.1 Limnodromus scolopaceus
GCCAATTCCTTATCCACTGAACAGTCCACCCATCAAATCCATACCCCTCCAATTTGGCGAGCAGGATGTTGTGGGGGGACCATGTCAAAGGCCTTACAGAAGTCCAGATAGATCACATCCATAGGTCGTCCCTTATCTACATGGCCCTACACTTACATGTTCATACAGCTGTCATGCATACGGGCTCATCAACCTGCGTGCACAGGGATCCTGTCACACTTAGGGCCACTACACAGTGACACCTCCCCTGCACATTCACACCCTTGGTTTTCTTGCCTTTCCTTGTCCCCTGTCCTGCCTGTCCCCATCTCCCTGAGATGTGCCATCCCGTGCTACCTGCCTGCACTATCTCCCATGTCCTGCCTGTCCCTATTCCTCTTGTCTTGTGTGTCCCCTTGTGATGACAGGGCGAGGGACACTCACACTGCACCCCTGCACGGCAGAGCTGGGGATGAGGGAGGGACAGGGTTTTGGGGTGCCAGCAGCCCCTGTGCGGTGTGGGGCAGGCGGTCACCCAGCTGTGCCTCTCCTCTTTTTTCAGACAAGCCAACAGCGAAGATCGAGCCGCATCCCCAGTACCCACGGGAAGGCGAGAAGCTCCAGCTGCAGTGTGCTGGGCAGGGCAACCCCATGTAAGGCCCCTCCTCGTTTTTCTGCTGCTCAGCCCTCCAGAGCCCTGGCCATCTCATCCTCCCTCTGCCAGGCTCCCAAAGCCACTACTTAGCCCTCCCCTGAGCTTGGGCAGGGCATTGCGGGTAGTTCTGTGTGGGTGCAGGGCTGGGCACCCCACGGAGAGCAGACAAAGCCCCTCACTTCCCCCTGGAGGAGCAGAGCCATCCCAGCTCATCTCTAAATGTGGAATTCCCCTCCTCCTTAAATACTCCCACACCTTTGTGTCCCCCTCTGCTGCCTGACTGGGGACACTGCTCTCCCCGAGCCCACCCAGGGTGCAGGGAGGGTGGCAGTGCCTCACCACCATCCCGCCCCACAGCCCCCAGGAGTTCCTGTGGGAGAAGGAGGGTGGTGACGCGCCCCTGCAGCTGAGCTCCGACAGCATCCTCACCTTCCCCTTCCTCAACAAGAGCGACAGCGGCACCTACGTCTGCACAGCCACCAGCTCCATGGGCAGCGTCGTGGCCAAGTACAACCTCGACGTCAGTGGTAAGCAGGGCTGCAGGGCACCCGGCATCGCCGGCTTCTCCTGGCAGGTGCTGGTTGGCACAGCCACCTCCCTCCCAGCTGGATCTTCCCACCAAGGGGCACACGGGTCTGGGGAGGGCTATGGTGGGAGGGGGGCTTCGTGGCGGAGGGTGGGTATGTGCAGCTGGGTCCTGGCAGAGTGCTGCATCCCCAGCTCCCCCATCCTTCCCTGCACCCTGAGGGGCTGCTGCCTGGGGCCGAGGAGGGCAGAGAGAAGTTTGGGGGAGGTCGGGGCAGGGGCAAAGCACGGCCCAGGCTGAGCTCAGTCCCTCCTGTTTCCAATGAGGAGCGGAAGAGGGTGCAGTGGGGGGACTGCAGAGGCTGCAGGCAGGATTCTGCTGGAGTCTCTGCAGCAGGAGGAAAGGCCAGTGCTCCTGAGCCTGTCACAGGCAGGAAACCTCTGTGTGTCACCACCACGAGGATTTCCAGATGGCGCCAACCCCTCCAAATGTCGAGGTGCACGGGCAGCCCTGTACCAGGCTTCTGGAAATGGGCTCCATGGCTTGCCCTGAGCTGCAGGCTTGCATTGTGTTCTGTATCCCCAGTGTGTCGCTACTCAGCGGGGGCAGCACCGGCTGCCTCCCTGCCCTGTGCCATCCTCTCGCTGCCTCTCCCTGCCCCAGCCGTGCTCTGCCGCTGTGTCTGCTGTCCTTGTGCCCTGCTGCATCCAGGTGCCATGTGTCGCTTGTGGAGCAGAGCTGTGTGCTGTGTGGGGCTGTGAGTGCTTCTCCGGCCCAGTTCCACCCAGCCCCTTGCCCAGCGGCTTTCCTGTGTTGGTAGGAGCCTGTTTCTCTGTGGTTTTGCCATGGATTTGGGATTATCCTCCTCTTCTGCCAAATCTCTTGCCATCTCTCTTCTCTCTACCAGCCTTGGACTTTCCATCTTCCCGCACTTCTACCCGCTCCAGCTTTTCCCTTTCCCATCCCCTTTCCTTCCCCTCCTGTTCTGGGTACTCTCAGCATCCTTCCCTCCAGCGTGGCTGTGGGTAGAGGGAATGCATGGCAGCAATGGCACTTTGGCCACCCTGTCCCCCGAGTCCCTCTCCTCTGCTTGCCCAGGAGAAGCCCCTAAATGCCCAACCCCATGCAGTTTTTCCCTCATCACCTCTTGTGCCCCCCCTGTTCCCCTGGGTGCGGAGGGCTCTGGGTGCTGCTCTGTGCTTAGGAACCAGCTCCCTGGGCAGATCCAGGGTGCTCAACACCCTCTATGAGCACATGGCACCCAGAACACCAGTGTCCCTCACCTACTTGGTGTCACAGCCCATTACAGAGGAGCTTCACATCTCGGCTTAGTTTCCCTTGCCAAATTCCCACTCGTTTTGCCCAGAGCCACTCGGGTCCCAGGCACCATCACTGTAGCAGCCACCTTGCCTGGCCCAGCCCTTGACCCTGCTGGGCAGTGAGGGAGAGTGGGGACAGAGTGGTCCCTGAGGACAGCGTAGGTGGCACCTTGCAGTGGGTGATGGTTTCCAGCCACCACAGTGACAGGGCTCCCAGGCAGGAAGGTCCCAGTGGGGTCCCTCACAGGGGAAGGGGGACTGGCAGTGCTGGCAGGTAAGGAGATGGAAGATGTTTACAGTAGCATGTCCCAGAAGACAGTGGCAGGAGGAGTAGGACCTGTGGCCAAGAAAGGGGTCATGGAAGCAGCTACTGAGAAGAATGAGTCCCATCAGGCTGGGGGGAGCCAGGGTCCCCTCTGAGGGGCTCTCTCACACCTCAGTGGCACCTCCTGGGGTTGATTCATGTCCCTGTGTTTTTGTTGTCCTCCCCAGATCTTTCCCAGCTCCCTACCCCACATGTTCACTCCACTCCAGCCCCTCCGCCAGGCCCTTCCCAGCCCATCTCTCATGCATCCATGGCCACCGCTTCATCCTTCACTCCAGCTCCCATCCAAGGTACCGTAAGCTCCTTTTCTCTCTCTTTATGGACCCACTGCTCCCCAGCCCAGCAGGAGAGGTTCCACAGGAGGATGGTGGCCCACCCCTGGGCCAGGGACGCCATTGCCATGTCCCAGATACCAGTCAGGCTTCAGTCCCTGTGCAGCTGCTTGTTGGTGTGTGTGGACACTGCAGCCACTGTCTCGGCACTGCAGGGTGGTGGCACGCAACAGAAAGAGCCGAGGCCCCAGAGCCTGGGCTCCATAATGGTCCTTCCAGCTCTTCCTGACAGGTTGCAGCAGCAGCTGCCCGTGACCTGCGTCCTGTGCCTTGTGTCCGTATGAGATGTCGTCCTTCTGTCCTGTCGCCTCACTTGTCTTTCCCACCCCGTCCTGTCCAGACATCTTCCCTGAATGTTTCTGTGGCTCTGCTCCCCCCCCAGGCTGATGGGGCACCATTTGTCCCTGTGCACCAGGGCTCACGCAGGATCCAGCACAGTCTGTGCTACGGGATACAGCCAACTTGGGACTAGCCTTGGGGTCCCACCTTCCTTGGGGTACCATCACCTCCTGGAGTGCAGTGCGTGACTGTGCCAGCCTGCACATCACTCTTCTGCTGGCACAGTGCAGGGAATGAGCGAGCCACGCCTGTTTCTCCCATCTGCTCAGCCTCCCCTTTTGGGACAAAAATCCCTCCGTGAAGGATGGGGCGGTGGGATCATGGCTGTGCCTGATGGCAGAGGTACAACAGGCTACACAGAGCACGCTGCTGGTACACAGGGATGGGTTTGCCCATCGCAGCTCTTCTCGGGTGCCTTGGGACATGGGCAGAGCTCCCATCGGGGCTCCTCTCAGCTCACTCCCTGGGAGCCAGCACCTATGGCCATTGCTTTCCTCTCCTTGCTTGCCCCGCTGCCTTCCCTTTTCTTCCTCCTGCCCTGACAGCTCATATCTGCAGCGGGATCGAGCTGATGGCACCGAGCAGGAGGGGACCTTCCTCAGTGCCCGCCTGCAGCCCTGCGGGGTCGGTGGGACGAGCAGCAGCCTCTGCAGGGCAGCAGGGTCTGGTCTGCAGCATCTCTTCTCTCTTTTCTCTCCCTTTGCTGTCTGGGCAGATGCCAGCCCGGTGCCCTCCACCTCCAGCACGTACCATGCGGTGATCGGCGGGGTGGTTGCTGTCATTGTCTTCCTTCTGCTCAGTCTTCTCATCGTGTTGGGACACTACCTGATCAGACACAAAGGTACGGGATGGGGGAGCTGGGGAGGGAGGGGAAAGTCAAGACCCCATGTCGGAGCCAGCAGCACAGTGCTCCCCCCTCGGTGGGTCTCTGGGAGCAGGGCTGTCCCTGAAGTGAGCGGGCAGCGAGGGTAGGGGTGAAGGGAGGTGGCTCCCCACCCTGCAGACCTGTCCCAGGTCCGGAGAAATCCAGCACAGCTAACGGAGCCCTCCAGGGTTTGGGGACTGCTGCCTGTGCACCGACCCCAGCGCAGAGATGTCCCAGTGAGTCCTTGGAGCTGGGCAGCACCAGGCACAGGCAGCCTGTCCCATTCTTTCATCTCTCCTTCACGGCTTGGTACCCATTGCTGCAGGACAACCCATGCCACTGTCTCCTATGTGCTGGACCCCACCTCCTCCCTCCCTGCCCCTGTCGAGCCCTCCACCTTCCTCCTCCTTCCCTCCACCATTTCCATCTCCCCATCCCTGGACTTTTCATCCACCCAGCAGGTATGTGCATAAGACACGGGGAGACGGTCAGATCCAGACATCGGCAAAACCCAGCAGAGGTGATGTGTGAGTAAGAGCCCCCAATCCCTGCCCTCCAAGCCCAGCGGAGCTGCCACCTCTGCCCCATGCCGTGCCCACTCTGTGGGCAACCAGGAGCCTCCTTGCAGGTGGCAATTTTGCAGAGAAACCTCCAGTTTCCTGAGGGAGACAGGGATGCCGGGAGGGGAGGGCAGGAGTCGTGCATGGAGATGCAATTGGAAATGCATCCTCTGTCCAGAGACAACTGCGAGAGACTCGAGCAGCCCAGGCAAGGCTTGGTCCCCGGGCAGGGCTTGTCCCATGGAAACCAGTGACTTTTCCATTTCAGGCCAAACCCAAAGGACTTTCCTTTTGCCTCCACTTTCCAGCCAGCCCTCAGGCTCTGCCACTGGGGCCCCTCCAGGCAGCCCAGCCTCCCCCTGCTTGCGTGGGAGCGGGGAGCCGGCAGGGCCCTCCGTGACGCTGACCCCTCTCCCCCCCCAGGTACCTACCTGACCCATGAGGCCAAGGGGTCGGACGATGCCCCAGACGCTGACACCGCCATCATCAATGCAGAGGGCGGCCAGGCCAGCGGCGATGACAAGAAGGAGTATTTCATCTAGGGGCACCGGAGAGAGTGAGAAATGGAGCCAAGAGACCCCGATGGAAACAGAAACCAGACCACAAACCCCACTCAACCCAACAGATTTTCTCTCGTGCCCAGCAGGGGCAGACGGACGGACAGAGGGATGGCGGGACAGAGAGCAGAGAGCAACCGGCCTGAGACATGATGCTTCTTCTTGAACTTGTACAAAACGTTATTACTACGAACAGCGAAAGCCCCGGCCCTGTTTGCTTGCTTGCACCTCCATCCCTGCAACCGGCGCTCGCGCAAAACACAGACCAACCAGTGAGTGAGCGACTTTCCTTCTTCCTTTGGACCTTTGCTTTGGTTTCGTGGCTGCTCTTTGCTTTGGGCCCTTGGTTGGGATGTTGGGCTGGGGTCAATGTAGCTCTTTTCCTTTGTTTCTCTCCATTTTGGTTTCTTTGACATCCAAGGATAAAATCAGCTCCAGTCTCTGGCGCCAGCTCGGGGTGCCTGGGAGGCCTCTCTGTCATGAGCGCTCACCCCACGTCTCCCACCGAGAGCCGGGACCCAGGTCCCATTGCTCCCCCCAGCCTTGGCTGCTGCACGGTGGCCCCAGCCCCAGCTGGGACGGGGACCATGGCCGCTGGGACAGGAGCAGGATGCCGACGGGCCGCGTCTCTGCCTCCGAGGTCTTGCCGTGTGGCTGGGGTTGAGCAGGGAGGGACCCCGGCCCTGATTTTATCCTTGGTGGTTCTTGTCAAACAGTGTCCATTCGGGAGGAGGGCTGTCCTCGTGCGGTAGATGTGTGACGGGGGGGGTGAGCTTCCAGGGTGGGAACCGCTGAGGCCCCCGAGAGACTGGGAGCTGCCGGGCACTGCAGCTCCCCGGTCCCACCCCAGCGGGAGGGGGGAGGGCAGAGGTTTGGGGGCGAATCCAGAGAAAAAGCCCCAACTTTACAAATTCTCAGATCGGAAACATCAATTTAAACCATCTATTGAGATGTTCAGTGCAGGAGGTCACCTGGGCCGGGAGCACCGGGCAGAGCCAGGGAGCTGGTGGGCCTATGGCCATCACCACTCCCCTCTTCACTGAGCGGGCTCTGGGGCCCCCGGAGCCTCTGGAAAGATAATTTGGACCGTGATGGTGGCTTCAACCAGAGCTCATGCAGCCAGTGGCACCACAGGAGCTGGGCTGAGCTGGAGGTGACCTGCTCCCAAGGAGATGTACAGAGAGGGGCTCCACCAGGGTCTTCTCCTCAGAGCCATCTGTCCCCCTTCCCTCCCTGGCCCCTTCCCAGGGCACCTGGGAGCTTGGAAAAGGCCGTTTCCTTCTCAGCTCCAAGGGCTGCAGCCAACAGCGGCCAAAGTGCCCAGGTTTGGTGTCTCAGTAGTTTGTGGGTCTCCAAGGAGGCTTGGGGGCCTTGCCCTACCTCCTACCTGTTTCACTTTCTCTTCCAAGACAAAACCAAGAAGCTTTCCCAACTTCTCCAGCATGTCCCCAGGGCCTGCTTGGCCCACCTCAACCACACACCCACGGGATGGGGTTGCAGGGGCTGCACGCTCCAGCATCCACAGGACACCCCACGCTCCCTGGGGAGCCAGGCCCCATCCCTCAGCCTTGGGATGAGGTTTTCCAGCTTCCCAGCATCTCTTGGGCTGGACACAAGAGGTTTGCAGGAGCTGCCCTTCAACTGGGCACCCCTTCGATTTTGGGTTGTCTGGAGAAGGAGAGCCCTTCGGAAGGAGTGAAAGCTGTCGGTGCTGTGGATAACCTCACCTTGGAGGTGGAGGAAGAGCTTGTGTCCCCTGCTGTGGAGTACCAGGTGCCCATGGGGCAGGTAGTGTCGCTCGCACCCAGACCCTGCGAGCACATGGCACAAGGAGGATGCCCACAGGGAGGCCATCACAAAGCGAGCGGAAGGAGCTGGAAGGGGTTGGGTCCAAGCAGATGAGGAAGAGGATGCACAGCTCGGTGTCAGGCACAGGGTGTGAATGAGCGATGCGCTTGTGGCATGGGCACAGATGTGACTGGGTTCACCGTGGCTAAATCGTGTGTTGGGAGCACGCAGGGTGTTGGCACCTTGAAAGAGACGTGCATGAAGCCTTCATCGTACATGGCAAAGAAAACTTGTGATTTTCTTGATGTTGCTCCTCTCTTCCCATCTCTTTGGAGGAGGACATTGGCCTGGAGTCCCAACAGTGGCTCCGAGCTCATTTTGAGGGATGCAGCTGTTGCTGCCAGAGATAACACTGCAGATGCCGATGCTGTTCACTGCTCACTGCACACTGAGCACGTCTGAATGTGCAACCTGACACTTTGCTGAAGATCTTTAAAATCCACTATCGAATAGACATAATTCCTTCAAATAAAAATGCAAGGATGTGTTTTCAAGTACAATTTAATCTCATTGTAAGTCTACGTGCTGTAGATGGTTACAGAGAAAGCCCCAACCCAGGGGTCTGGGAGGAAAGGGGATAAACTGGTTCCCAGGGAAAGGGAGGTGGGAGCTGAGGTCACGCAGGGATGTTTGTGTCCCTTCGAGGCAGCATGGACACAGCTGTGGCCGGTTTCTCCCCAGCGTTGCTGCTCCAGAGTGGCTTCAAGGGCTAGTGCTGATGGTCGCCACTTTGCCCTGGTGAGAGCAGTCAGGATTTGGCCTCTCTGAGGTGCTGCATGGTGTGGGATGTGGCAGGATGGAGCACAGGGACGGGACACAGGCAGGCGTCAGCCAAGGATGGGCCAGGTCTCACTCCAGGTGGGCCCAATGTCCTACAGCCACGGCAAGAGGCTGAGCCAGGCCCCAGGCCTCGCAGGTCCTGGAGTGGTGGGAGCTGTGTCTGCAAGAATCCAAGGGCTTTGGCAGATGCCAGAGAGCAGTAGAGACACTGCCACGGGCGTGAGGGCGATGGAGATCCTGTGTCACTTGTGAGGGGGTGATAGATACATCAGGTCACACGTGTGAAGAGGGAGGTGCCATTGGATGAGCGTGAGGGCTCACAGGGTCACCATCATGAGGCTGCGATGGGGCACATTGTGGTGTGGGAGTGCAGTGATGGTGCACCCACTGTGCAGCTGGTGGACGGTGTGATGGGACGCGCCATGTCGTGAGCACAATGGAGAAGCCACTTCGCGAGTTTGAGGCCCTGATGAATAGATCACATCATGGGTGTGAGGTGTGCGGGGAGGCGGTGGGGTACATGGTGTCACTGGGGTGGCTGATGGTGGATGCACCACACTGCAGGAGGGAAGAAGCGATGGGGCAGGCGGTTACAAGAGGGACAACCTGTCACCGGGACGAGGGGACACCAGGCCCGTGTCCCTCCCTGCTGGTGCCCAGGGAGTTGTCACCTGGGACAGCCCAAGGCGCCAGCCACCTCCCTGGACCTCAGTGGCCCCTTTTGGAGCAGGGGGTCCTTGTTGGCCATGCGGGCAGGAGACCTCCAGCCCCGTGTCTACCTGGTGCCACCACGGTCACTAGTGCTGGGCCCAGGGCATCTGAACCAAGACACAGCCAGGGCCAGTGCTGGGGGAGCAAGGAGGAGTAAGGGGGGACCCTGTGGCCTGGGTTTGCAGCCAGGCCTGGTCACTCCCACCCACCAGCCCCGAGGAGGCTCCGGCCGCCTCCCGGTCGGCACTGAACTCTCAATAGACACGAAAGCCATATTTGTAGGGAGCTCTGGAGACGCCGTGGGGTGGCAGCGGGGCAGGGCAGAGGACGGTCTGTGTTGTTGTGCTGTGTTCTTGTATGTACATAAAAGGGAGACAACGAACGTTGATGTGACTTTATAACCTTTCTAATATCCTGTGCTAATCTCGGAAAATAATCCTATAAATATATCTGGATTACACACGTTACCTGCCTGCGCGTCTCTGCTTCTGCCTGCGCGCGCTGGACGCTGCCAGGCCCTGGGAGGTGTCGTGGCCATGACCCCCTCCTTGGGCGAGGGGGATCCGGGGGCACCGAGACCAGGGGAGGGGACAGAAGTCAGCCTGGTGGGGGGACACAGCTCACCCTGGTGCACAGCATGGGAGGGACAGGGCTGAGCCCATCTCACAGCCCATGGAGGCATAGCTCACCCCCCACCCAGCACCCCAAACTGCAATCGCCATCAGCTGCCTGTCCCCAGACCCCCACCGTTTCACCCCCAAGTCTCCCCTCCTGGTCCACCAGACCCCCTCCCAAATTACCAGCAGACACCCTCCCAAATTACCAGCCCTCCCAATTCACAGTCAGTTCCAATCCCTTGTGCCCCCCCAGCCCCACCACCCTCTGGGGATGCTCCCACCAGGCATGAGGGCCACCAACTGCCCCTGGTCCCTGCTGGTCCCCCCCTGAGCTGGGCTTGCTGCCCAGGGAGCCCGTGACTCAGCCCTGGTGCCACAGGGTCACCCCGCAGGATATGGCCTCCCAGCAGGGTGTTCCGGGGAAGAGCTGCAGATTTCCTTGATGAATGGGGACTGGGAATCACCATGTCCCTGAGCTGCGCTATTGCGGGGTCCCCTCAGCAGCCGCCCCCATCCTGCCCCCACAGTACCCACCCTGCACCCCGGACCAGGCTCCCACGCAGCTGCCACCCCTGGGATGAAAAGCCACACACACCTGAGTCCAGGGCAGCAACAGGAGCATCCGCACAGCCAGGGCGCCTGAAAATACAATTCCTAATTAATTTAAGGTGTTCTGCCAAGAAATGATCATTTCCTGCTCAAGAAATTGCGGGCTTGGGCTGGCAGCTCACTGGCTTTACCGGCAGCGGTGGCCCGCCTGTTTCCTTCAGGCCCTGGCAGAGGGGGCTGCCAGACCAGGAGGGCTGCTATTAACGAGGCAGCTCTTATCTCCTTAACGCAGTCCTTTCCCTCCCTTTTGAGCGGGAGGAGCGGAGCCTGGGGGAGAGCGGAGCGGGTGCTACTGTGCAGTGCGGCTCTCGGAGAGCGTGTCCTGCTCTGTGTGGTGCCTATCGGGGACCCTGCGCCCCTGAACACACGCCGCTGGGCACCGTCGCCTGCAGAGACCATGCACGGCTGAGCATCGGCTGCCCCTTGGAGACCCCAGAGACAGAGGAGCGAGTGCCATCCTGGGACACACACCATGGGCAACTGCATCCCAGTGGTGAGTGCCTCTCCCTGCCCTGCTGCTTCTCCCAGTAATTTCCCATCCTGCTGGATGCTGGGGCCACGAGGGTGCACGGAGGTGAGCAGGGCCATGGCTCGCAGCGGGCACTGCTGGCAAATGCTTGCTTGCAGATGGCTTGGTGGGGTTTGCCCTCACCCACTGCAGGGTTTGCAGCTCTCCTTTGAGGCTGTGAGAAAATTTGGGCTTTCATACACAGTGGGGCCAACCCAGGACAATCGCACGCCCCCGAGGTATCAGCTGCAGGCAGCCTCCCCTCTCCCGCAGCGTGTCCCTCCCTGATAAATCATTCTGCTCTTCCTGCACCGGGGCTGCACACAAATCCCCCAGCACCAGTGGGGCAGCAGCTCCATGGCCCGGAGCAGCAGCCCGTCAGGGATTGCTGTGGGATGCGGCTCCTGTGGTCAATTGGGCACATCCCTGTCTGACGCCCACGGGTCTCCTTCGCAGAGCCCCAGCGTCCTGGAGACCAAGAACTCCCTGGACCTGCTGGACATCCTGGGCAACCTCTCCTACGACAACAGCAACATGACCTTCCTGGACTATGATGCTGCACCCTGCCACAACGAGTACTGTCCCCTCTTCCAGCGTGTGGCCCCCACCTTCCTGGCCATCACCTGTGCTGCAGCCACCCTGGGTACTGGGGCGCTGCTGGTGGCACTGGCCAAGTGGCCATACGCCTGGAGCTGGCCCCAGAGCCGAGCACTGGTGGCCCAGCTGGCAGTGGGGATGGGTCTCTTCGCTGCCGTGCTGCCGCCGGTGGCAGTGGGTATCAGGCAGGGCTGGCGGGTGGGTGCAGGGCTCTGCAGTCTCACCCACCTCCTGTGGCACTGGAGCCTCTTTGCCCAGGGGCTGCTGGTGGGCAGTGGCTCCTGCAGCACCGCCTGGTGCCGCTGGGACCCCCGGAGCCGGCGCCTGGCTGTAGCTTTGTGGGCCTGGGCACTGCTACTGGCAACGCCGGTGGCTCTTGCCAGCGGCACAGTGGCATCCCCGAACACGAGCTGCATCCGCCAGAGCGTGGACGTCCTCTCCCCAGCGTATCTGCTGCACCTCACCCTCTGCCTCTGCCTCTTCCTGCTGCTGCCGGCGGTGCTGCTGGTGGCCACAGTGGCCGTGCCACGGCTGAGGGCAGCCTGGCAGCCAGCCATCGGGGCGAGCTGGCTCTTCTTTGCGCTCTGGGTGCCTTACGGCGTGGGGCTGGCTGTGGATTTCCTCTTGCAGGCCCGGCTGCTGCAGCCCAGCTGCGGCACCTTCGAGCACTTCGACTATGTGCTGGGGCTGAGCGAGGGGCTGGGGGTGCTGCACTGCTGCCTGGGGCCCGTGGTCCTGATTGCCACCCGGCTTGGCCACCGCGGGGTGGGTGCCAGCTGCTGAGCTCCTTATGGTGCAACCCAGGGTCCTGTGCCCACCCCTGGCCCACCGCAACGTTCCCTCTCCCCACAGTGTCCCCACCAGCCCTGCAGCTTCTGCCCCACAGGCAATGCTCCCCTAGAACCCAGGGGAGGGCAACATGGCCACCAGGCTTGGTGCCTCTCCTCCTTCTGTCCCCTTCCTTGGGGTCTCAGCACCATTGTTTGGGGCCGGACACCCTGATTTGCTCAATGGAGATACCCCCGGTGTGCCTCAAGTGTCTCCCCAAGACCCCAGGGTGGTGTCAGCCCCAGGGTCCTGCATGCCTGCGGGGACCCCCGAGCTCAGCCCCAGCCCCGCAAGGAGATTTCAGCCGGCAGGGCAGCAGCAATGGGAAGCAACAGAGGATTTTTGCTCCCTCCTGACAAGCTGAATGTCACATCTGAGATCAGCCAGTGGAAATTATATACAATATATATGTCTGTCAGAGCTGCTCGTCAAGCTCCAGTAATGGCAGGGGGTGGGGGGGGTATGAGGGGACCTAAGGGCTCTGCTAGCACCGAT
>JAOXNO010000017.1:2557367-2572276 GCA_028565335.1 Limnodromus scolopaceus
AGCCTCCCCGGTACGGCGGGGCCAAGGGGTCCGGGCCCGCGGGGGGAGGCCGGGCCGGGCTGGGGGGGTGCGGGGCCCGCTCGCGGCAGGCCGCGGGGTCCGGCCCGGGCCGTGCGGCCTACGATGGGGTCGGGGCGGTGCGAGACTGCCGGGAGGGCCGGGCCTGGTCGGGGGGACGGGCCCGGGGATCTCGGGTGGCGGAACTGGGGGTCGCAGGGACCTGGCTGGGGGTCCCGAGGGAGGTCTCGTCATGGTCTGCCGGGGGGGTGGTACTGGGGGTCCCACCGGGCCGGAACTGGGGGTGTCAAGGCCCTGGAGAGGACCAAGCCAGGGGTCCTGGAGTCCTGACCAGTGGGTCCTGGGGGGTGTGGGCCATGGTGTGCTGGGGGGGGCTGACAGGGGGGTCCCGGGGTCCCGGAAATGGTCTCCCAGGGGTTTGGCCTCCTGGGCTCCCAGAGCAGCCCTGTCCCCAGTGAACGTGGCGGCTCAGGCCCACGGTGCCGGTCCCCGCAGGCGATGGGGGCGTCTGAGCCCCCCAACTTCTCGTGGGTAGTGGAGGGGCGGCTGGCGGGGCTGGCCATGCCGCGGGAGCCGGGCCACTACCGCTTCCTGCGGGGCCAGGGCGTGCAGCACCTGGTGTCGCTGTCGGAGAGGGCACCACCGCACCACGGCTGCTGCCCCGACCTCCAGCTCCACCGGCTCAGCATCCCCGACTTCACCCCCCCGACGCCCCAGCAGATCCAGAGCTTCCTGCAGCTGGTGGAGGAGGCCAACGCCCGCGGCGAGGTACGGCAGGGGCTCCTCACCCTGGGGTGACGCCACGGGGAGGAGGAGGAGGCACCCAGGGAGAGGTGATAGCAAGGGGATAACGCCACGGGGGGGATGCTGGGGGTGTGGGGGGCTGCCACAGGAACAGCACGTCCCCCCGTGCGGTGCCCGCTGAGGGTGCGGTGCTGCCGGCAGGCTGTGGCGGTGCACTGTATGCTGGGGCGCGGTCGGACGGGCACCATGCTGGCCTGCTACCTGGTGAAGGCACGGGAGATGAGTGGCGACGCCGCCATCCAGGAGATCCGGCGGCTGCGGCCCGGCTCCATCGAGACACGGGAGCAGGAGGAAGCCGTGATGCAGTTCTGCCAACACCTTCGGTAGGTGCCGCCCCACGGCAGGGAGTCCTGTCTCTGTGTCACTGCCCTCCCCGGAGGGCCATGGCTGGGCACAGCAAGTGGGAAGGGAGCTGCAGGTCCCAAAGCCCAGCTTGCCAGCGGGATCTGCCCCACCACAGCGCTGGAGAGGAGGACAGCAGGGACATGTGAGCACGACCAGCTCCCTGGGGCAGCCTGGATGGACGGGTTCGATGGAGACTGTCACCCCAAGGTGCTGCTGTTTGCCCCCTCGCGCATTAAAGGACTCCCCTGTGGCTTCTCTCCAGGTCTGCGTGTGGGGAATGGGTGGGCAGCACACGTGCTCACAGGTCGGCCGGGCTCCCTGCCGCCGGGCTCGATCAGCAGCTGCACCCGGGGCTGCGGGGTCCTGACTCTTGGGTCTCTGCCCAGCCTCGGCCCTTGGGGACCGCGAGCGGCTCCACTTCAGGCACCGGCAGATGGGCGCCGGAGCTGGTCGCCCGCCAAAGCAGTGACACCACGCGGAAGGTGGTAGCCAGGGGCCGGCCCGGGACGTTGATGCTTAAAGTGAAGCTTAGATGGAATTTAGGCATCTCTGTCCAAAAGTCCAATCCTGGAAATCTCTTCTCAGCTGCTCCTAACCTTGGTGGCATTTAAATCCCAAGTGCAAGAAGTGTCACCATCCCCGTTCCCGGGCATTGAAGCACATGGCCAGGAGCGCCTGGCGCTCAGTGGCCACGAGTACCGCCTCTGTGCCCCGGGCTGGTGGGGCCATCGCCTCTGTCAGCCAGCTCCACAGCCCCCAAATGTTGCTCTGAAACCCCAAAATGTTGTGCTCTTCCCTCAGGAACGAAGCACCAGGATGGCGGCACTGGGCAACACTCACAAGATGGCTGTGCCCTGCTCAGAGCCATGGCTGGGGGTGACTGACTGTCTCGGGGTGGTTGGAGCACCCCGATGTCACCCTCTCTTGAACCCCGCTTCTCCTGCAGGGCTTGCAGTGGGACCAACAGGGATGGAGGAGGTGACTGGGGGGATGTCTTCACCACAGGGTGCGGGGGACCCCAAAAAGCAGCCCCCCAGCTTTGCAGGGGTAGAAGGCAGCCCCCCGGCTTTGCCCAGTGCCCCCCAGCCCTTCCCTTGGGGGGATTCAGGAGGCACCCATGTCCTGTGAGTGATGCTATGGCTCCCGTGGGCTGTGACACCACACCGGGACGTGGGGCCACCTGGGGGGGCTCGACTCTGCCTGCAGCCCTTGCCTGGGGCACGAGCGGGTGGGGGGGACCCAACCCTGGGTGGAGGGACAGGGATGGGGGGGTGACTGGGACGATGGGGATGAGGGAGCGCCGTCCAGCTGCAGCGCCTAAGCCTGCGGGAGCCGCAGGACTCACATGGGCCCGTGAGATGCAGGAAAGCAGCTTAACAGCAGAATTATTTACTTTAACTCCTCTTTCTTTAGCTCTGTCCTTAATAGTCTCCCAGGCTCAGGGGGCCGGGCTGGGCCGGGCCGACAGGGGGGACCGCGAGACCCCCCAGGGAAGGGGGGCTGGGACAGGGCGCTCTGCTGCAGCATCCCCAGCCCTGTGCTCAGCGCCGCTGCCGGGGCTTGGCGGTGCCGTGGGTCGGCACACAGTCTGCCGTGGCCACACTCGGCCCTCGACACCAGGCTCCATCATGGCAACAGGGACACGGGGGATGTCCCCTGCCCGGTGTGTCCCTGTCCCAGGAGGCCCCCCAGAGCCCCTGGCCTGGCGGGCAGCCCAGCTCCGGCTCAGCCTGGTGGGATGGGGACACTGCTCCAGTGGCCGTCCCCGCGCCAGGGACGCATTTAGGATGGGATTAGGGAGGAGATGGCCGGGGCGGGTGGGGAGCCCTGGCACGGGGGCCGTCACGGGGATGCCCTGTGCCCACACGTGTGCCGCCATGGCCGCAGGGCTGCACGCGGCGGCAAGGCACAGCACGGTGTGGCACAACTTGGGGTGGTCTATGGTGTGTGTAGTATGGCAGGGACGGGCTCGGCATGGCATGGCATGGCATGGCTTGGCAGGGTGTGGTGTGGCGCGGCACTGCTCGGCACAGCAGCAGCCCTGGGAGGGCACCATGCCTTGCCAATGCTCCCAGCCAGGCTGCGTGCGGGCACCCCGGGGTCACACACCTGGTCACACTCCTGGTCACACTCCTGTGTCACGCACGCGTCGCGTGCCTGGGTCCCACGGGTATCCCATCATGTCCCACCCCCACTGTCCTCCTCCCTTCCCGCTGGGACTACAACTCCCAGCAGCTCCCGCGGCCCCCACCACGCCGCTCCGCCATTGGCCGCCGCGGGGGCGCCCGCCGCCAGGCTCCCCATTGGCTGTCGCCGTGGCAACGGGGGCGGTGGGGGCGGGGCCCGGGGCGGCCCCTCCCGGCGCCGCGGGTTTGTTTGTGGCCGCCCGGCGGGAGGGAGTGGAGCCGGGCTCGGCGTTGGTGGGACGGGCATGAGGAGCGGGGGAACGCGGAGCCGCCAGCGTCCCCCGCCTGGGGCCGGTGCGGGAGCGGGCGCGCTGCCGGTGGGGCCGGTTTGGCCGGTGCCGGGCCCCGGGGAGGCGGGTGGCGGCGGGGACAGCGCACGTGGTGCCGCCGCGGGGCCGGGGACGGCCGGTGCCACCGACTGGGAACGGGGTCAGCGGGCGGCAGGGTCCGGGGAGCAGCAGGGTCCCGTCCCACCGGTGGGACTCACTCCTCCTGCTCGGTCCCAGCAGGCAGCGGCCAGAGCGAGTCCCGGGCCGTGGTGGGGCGAGTCGGGGAGAGCACGGTGCTGGGCTGCGACCTCCTGGACGCCCACGAGGCCCGTCCCCCCCTCTACGTGATTGAGTGGGTCCGCTTCGGCTTCGTCCTCCCCATCTTCATCAAGTTTGGGCTCTACTCACCGCGCGTCGACCCGGAGTATATCGGTGAGTCCCGCGGCTGGAGCGGTTGTGGGGTCCTGGGGGGATGCACGAGGTTGGCTCCGGTGTCCCGCATCCCTGCTCTCCTCGAACGGGCCCCAGCCCGGGGCCGCCTCTGTCAGACCACATTAATCATGCTCCCGGGGCGGTGGGGAAGCACAGGGCTCCCTCCAGCCCCAGGCAGCAGAAGGGGACGTTGTGGGGCCGGGAAGGTCTCCCCCAGCACTGCCTGCTTGGCAATGGGGATGGCCGAGCACCCACCTGCCGGTACCGGGGCTGCAGCGGCCTGACACTGCCCAGGCTCTCCTGTGCCGTCTGCTGCACCAGGCCGGGGCCAGTGACAGTGGGGTGCCCTATGCCAGAGGCTGTGGACCCCCGGGCACTGCCACACCACTGCCTCGGTCCACGGGGGTCGCTTGAAGGTTGAGCCCGAGGAGGGGATTCTGGTGGAGCTGCTAATTGGTGGTGCTGGGCTGGCTGGGATTTGGAGCAAAGCTGTGCTGGGGAAGGTCTGCGGCGTGGGAGGGGGATATTCTCCTCTTTACGGGATATTTAAAGTTGAAGCAGTGGCCAGACCTCGAGGGATCCCTGCGAGAGGGATCCTGGTGAACACGGAGGTGAAGACAACGGGAGCATCCCTCGGGGACAGCTGGGGAGGAGGGGGGGGCTGGCGGCTGGACGGCGCTTTGGGCTGAGCCTGGCAGCGACCAAAATCCTCCCACGGGACAGGGAGGGCTGGAGAGCCGGATCGTGCTGGGCCAGGAGCCTGCGCCCGCTGCCCAAACCAGCCCTTGCCAAAAAAAAATGTGCAGCAGGACAATGTTTGAGCCAAGCCCTCTCCTGCCTGGCCGCGGGCAGAGCAGTGCGCAGGAGACCGATTTGGGGGCAAACCTCAGCTTTCCCTACCACCCGCCTGTGCCCAGGGAAACCTTCACCCCACAGGCAGCCCCGAGCCGGCTCCGTGGGGCCAGTGGTGACAACAAACCCTGGGTGAGGACAAGGCACCTGCTCTGCCGCCGGGAGGCCGGGGCTGGGCTCCTGTTACCTGAGCCCAGCACCGCGGGGCCCCTCGGCTGCAGGGGCTCCGGTTACCCGGAGAGGGGCTGGAGCCTCCTGCCCGCTCCTGCCTGCGCTGCCCCTGTGGTGGGAGCAGGTTGAGCCACCGGGGATCAGTGACTGGGGGGGGTGCGCTGGGGGAAGGGGTCTGGTGGCCGTAATGGGGGCAAGGTGGGTGGGCAGGGGGGCTGGCAGCTGTCACCATGGCAGCGGGAGGCTTGTTTTCAATCCTCTGGGGGCTGGGAAGGGATGGAGGGACGGGAAGGGGCCGCGGGATAAGGGCAGCCCCTGCTTCCAGCCCTTCACCGGCAGAGCAGATCAGATGTCACCCAGGGGACAGGCAGCCCCTGCTGTCACCCACATCACACCACGTCCCTCGTGGGGCAACTTGAGGCATCCTGGGGACAGGATGGCTGCAGCTGCCTCCAGGAGAGCCCTTGGGTCACTTGGGGAAAGGGAGTCAGCTCTTCCCCAGAGGCCACCGTCCCCCATGGTGTCATGGGCCACTGTCCCCTGCTGTCAGCTGGCCTGGAGTGGGCTGGTGGTCCCTGGACCAGCCGCCTGCTCAGGCACCCCATCCCCAGCGGCCAGCGAGGCGGCTGGGGCTGCAGCCCCCTTTGTGTCCCTCTGAATGACGGTTGCCAGGCACTGGGGGATGCTGGTCCGGAGAGCAGCAGCGGTTTTGTTATCGGCAGGGTGGTGGAAGAGGAGGAGGGGGCTGGGGCCAGCACGGGGGATTAGGGGGAGGCTGGGGGCTGTCCCCAGGGCACTCTGATCCCGTCCAAAGGGACCTTTGTTCAGCAGCCTGCTGCTCCCGCCTGGCTTCTGGGGCTGAGCTGGCAGCTGCCAGCAGGGATGGGGTTTCCCAGAGCTCCCCAGAGCTGCCCCCCTTCCCAGGGCTCGGCGTGGGAGCTGGCTCTGGGATGAGCAGTGGGGGCACCCCTTGTCCCACGGGTCTTTTGCCATGGCTCCAATCCCTCCAGCTTCTCCTGCCACCCACCTCGTGTCTGAGCTTTGTCCGTGGTGTTGCTTGATGCTGGAGGGAGGGGTGTTGCCAGAGGCCACCCCGATACGTCCGTCTGTCCCCAGCATCTCCCACTGCAGGAGTGATGGAGGGGGCCGCGGGGAGAGTCAGGAGGGGTAGGGAAGGGATTGCAGGTGTTTTTGTGCTGGGTTTGCACAGGAACATGTGGTCCCAGTACTCAGCGCGCGATCCTGTCCCTCCACCACCCTGTGCCCAAACCAGCCTGCCTGGGCCCCACCGCTCCTCCTCCTCCTCGCCGGGCTCGTCTGGCAGGGTGCAGCTTCCCGCTGCTGGTGCCGCCTGTGTGGTGCCCGGCCTGGGCTCCAGTGGCTCCGGCAGTGCGTCGGGACCACGTGTGACGCAGAGCTGGTGGGTGAGGGGGGAAGGTCGGCAAAACTTGCTTTGTTGGAAACGCCTCGGGAAGATGCTGTTCCCGGGGAGCTCTGGGATGTCGACAGGAGCATTGTGGGCGGCTCCGGTGCGTGCGGCCCCGCCACGGCACGTTGTGAGCGAGGCCACCCTGGGCAATGGCACCCCCAGGGCTAAACCCTCCTCCCCAGCCAGGAGCAGCTCCAGGCCGGGAGTGCCGGCAGTGGGGTCGAGGGCACGTAGCCCCGGGGGTGCCGGGCGGTGGGTGCGCTGCCTGTGCACCCCGGCCGGGGCTGAGCCAATTGCCTGCTGCTCGCCTGAGCCGATTATGGCTCTGATAATAGCCCAGGGGATTAAAGAGCTGTGCTCGCTGTCGCTTTGCGCCCTTATCCTCCTCCTCATCAAAGAGGCCATGGGGTGCGGGGATGCTGCCTGCTCGGGGCAAAGGCCCCACAGCCCAGGCGAGCCCCCCACTGCCATGACCCTGGGAGGTCTGTCGTGGTCATCACTGTGAGGCGGGCGAGGGGTTCAGCCGAAGCCCTCCCAGTGCCACAGGGAGAGGGGATGGTGCAGGGGTGCCCGGGGTTTAGCAGGGTTCCTACGGGTGAGACAGCCGAGGGGCTCCCTTGGGAAAGGGAGCTGAGGCTGCGGGGGAGTGGTCCCTGGAGGGCCAGGGGAAGGGTGTGGGGAGGGGTGTTGCTGGCAGCTCCAGGGGGAGGCAGAGGGGCTGTGGGACCAGCTCTTGCCCAGCAGCGGGGACTGATGCTCTGGGTGCAGGGACCCACCTTACCCGGGGCTGGGGGGTCCCTGCCGAGGCCATCCTATGAAGGCGCAGGTGGCAGAATCCACTACCATGTCCTCCCCTGTTTTCCAGACGGCAGCAGGACATGTAGTGCTAAATGTCAGTGTGACCAACCGCTGCCGCTGCGCGGCCGCCCCAGCTTTTGTCCCACGGCTGTTCCCAGCCCCCTGTGGCGCGGCTGAGGCAGGAGAAGGCAGGCCATGGCAGACCCTGCTGCTGCCGCCAAGTGGGGCAGTCGGCCCTGCCTCCAGGGGAAGCCACTGAGCCTGCAGCGGGGGCGAGCACGGCGTGGGCAAGCACCCCGGGGTGGGGGGTAGCCCGGGGACGCGGCCTCCCCTGAGCCAGTGGCACTAGTCACGATGGCCGCCTCTGGGTGTGCAGGTCGGGTGCGGATCGAGGAAGGCGCCTCGCTGCGCATCGACCTCCTGCGCGCCGAGGACCAGGGCTGGTACGAGTGCCGCGTGCTCTTCCTCGACCAGCACAGCACCGACGCCGACTTCCAGAACGGCACCTGGATCCATCTCACCGTCAACGGTACCAGCGGGTCCCTCCCTCGGTAGCTGCTCTCCCCAGCGCCAGCCGTGATCTCTCAGGGCTGGGACTGGATCCACTGGTCTTCTGAGACCAGTTGAACCAGACCTGGGGGTGAGGGACTGGACTTGTCTTTACAGCACCCCCCACCTTCCTGGAGACTCCCCCTGCCTTTGTGGAAGTGCGGGACCGGGACCCCCTGAGCCTCACCTGCACGGCTGTCGGCAACCCCCAGCCTGTTGTCCTCTGGAAGAGGAGCGACCTGGCTGTCCAGAGTGGGGACACAGTGCAGGTGAGGGTGGCAAAGCACTGGTTACCCCCAGCCCGTGATGTGTCCCCCACCTTGGCCGGGGTCTCGTGGGGCAGCCAGGCATGCAGAGCCATGCGACTGCTTGGCTGGAGAGCGGGTGCTCGTCCCCACCATGGTGGCAACCATCTCCTGCCACCGGCCACATTCCTGAGAGTGTCCTGTCCCTTGGTGGCCATGCCGTGCCCCCGGTGCCATTGCAGGTGAGGAACGGGACGCTGACCATCGCCGTTGTGGAACGTGCCAGTGCGGGCACCTACACCTGCCATGCTTCCAGCAAGGAGGGCACCATCACCCACACCACTCGTGTGCTCGTGCAGGGTAAGAGTGGGTCCTCTCCCAACCATGGCCACCCCCAGGTGCTGCCACAGGACACGGAGGGAGCTGTGTCATGGGGGGTGGTTTTGGGGCAGGCGCGGGTTTTGGGAGCAGCTGGAGCTGTCCCATGTCCCCAGCCTTCACCATCCCCTCCGCCTCACGCTGCAGGGCCACCCGTCATCGTGGTGCCACCCAAGAACGTCACTGTCAACATCTCTCAAGATGCCTTTCTGGCGTGCCAGGCTGAGGCGTACCCAGGAAACCTCACCTACACCTGGTTCCAGGGCAGCACCAATGTCTTCCACCTCAGGTACAGCGGGGACAGGGGAGGCACCAAGGTGGCTGTGGGCTCCTGCCAGTGTTGCTGGGGCCAGGAGGCTGCTGTGGCCCTGCAAAGCCTGGAGCTGAGTGCCATGGTCTGGCTGGGTGTGTGGCTTGGGGGGGTTTGCTCATCCCAGGGTGGTGGGGGATTGTCCTGGCCACGCCACTCACCACTGTCCCCCCCTTCCCCTCGCAGCCGCCTCCAGCCTCGGGTCCGTGTCCTGGTGGACGGGAGTCTCCTGCTCCAGCGAACGACCCCAGACGACGCCGGCAAATACACCTGCGTCCCCAGCAATGGGCTGTGGAAGCCACCGTCCGCCTCGGCCTTCGTCACGGTGCTGTGTAAGAGCCCCATGGCCCCTCACTGTCAATGGCTCCGCTCATGGAAGGGCCCTGCTGGGCCAGCCCCGGGGACATTCCCACAGGCCATGGTGGGAAGGGGGTGCCCCTTCAGCTGCCATGGGGACCCCAGCTCCCTGCCACCCTCACGCAGGCCCCAGCACCCTGTTTGTCCTCGCAGATCCGGCGCAGGTGACCACCATGCACCCCGAGACCCACTTGCCCAAGGGGATGCAGGGTGTGATCCGCTGCCCCACCAGGGCCAACCCCCCCCTGCTCTCCGTCAGCTGGACAAGGGACGGGCGCCCGCTGCAGCTGGACAAGGTACCACCATCCATGCCCTCCCCTGCCCTCCCACCCCCCGAGCCCCTCGTCCTGACCCCGTGCCCCCTCTCCCAGCTCCCTGGCTGGTCCATAAGACCGGACGGCTCCATCGTCATTGCGACGGGGAACGATGACGCGCTGGGAGTGTACACATGTACCCCCTACAACAGCTACGGCACCGCCGGCGAGTCCCAGCCCACACGTGTCCTGCTGAAGGTGAGCCTGTCCGGGTGGGCATGCTGCCTGGGAGCCCTGTGTGCCCCTTGGCCTGGCCTGCTGTGGGTCTGTGCCCCGTCCCACCAGCGGACAAGCCCTGCAGTATGTGTCCCTGCCTTCCAGGACCCTCCCACCTTCTCGGTGCGCCCCAAGGAGGAATACTTCCAGGAGGTGGGCCGGGAACTGGTGATCCCCTGCGCTGCCCGTGGGGACCCCCCCCCAACTGTCACCTGGCTGAAGGTAGGAGCTGCCACTCCAGGGAACCAGCTGAGCCCTCCTGGGGGGCTCACGATGCCTTTGGCTCCTGGGGTATCCCTCGGGGGCAGTCCCTGTGTCCCTGCAGATGCTACAGGGTCACATCTCTCCTGGTTGCTGCGGGAGAACGGGCTCAGGGTACTTTGCTTCTGTTACCTTCTTAAGAAACCAGGGCAAAATCCTGCCCCTAGTTCCTAAACCAGCCCCGGGGTGGTGGATCATGTTGGCTGTCCATGCCCCGGGTGGTTGCCCGCTGTCAGCGTGTCTGTGCCCTGCCATGTAGGTGGGCAGTGCGGGGCAGAGCGGCGCCCAGGTGGACGGGAACAGCAGCCTCATCTTCCGCCCGCTCGTCAAGGAGCAGCACGGGCTCTGGGAGTGCATGGCCACCAACCAGGTGGCCAGTGTCAGTGCCACCACCTCTGTCCACGTGCTGGGTGAGTTGCCGGTCCCTGGTGGGCAGACGGCGTGGGTGCTGGGGTGGCCAACACCAGCCTCCTTGTGCTGGAAGGGATGGAAATGCCCCTGCGCAGCTGTTGTCCGAGCTGCCTGGTGTGACAGGTCGTCTCTCTGCTTCCCTCACCAGGTACCAGTCCTCATGCTGTCACCAACGTCTCTGTGCTCCCGCTCCTGCTGGCAGCCAACATCTCCTGGGAGCCAGGGTTTGATGGGGGTTATTTCCAGAGGTTCAGCGTCTGGTACACACCACTGTGAGTCCCAGCTAGCAGGCTCTGTTGTCCCAACCCGGCTCTGCCCCACCTGGGGCCCTCAGCTCTGGGCTCACAGGTCCCACCTCCCCTCAGGGTGAAGCATCCACCCCGAGCCCATCATGACTGGGTGTCGCTCTCGGTGCCGGTGGGGGCTCAGCATCTCTTGGTGGAGAATCTGCAGCCAGACACGAGCTACCAGTTCAGCGTCCTGGCCCAGAACAAGCTGGGCAGCGGCCCCTTCAGCCAGATCGTCACCTCCGTGCCCAGAGGTAAGAGGGGGCCCATGCGCTCCCCAAAGCAGCCCCTATGCCCCCAGAGCCCCCAAACACATGGGAGGCTCCTGTTTCTGCCCGGCTCTCCCCCTGCGTCAGCTCCCGCAGCAGTGTCCCCTTTCTCCTCAGGCTTCCCAGTGACCACAGTGCCTCCAGAGCCACCGGCCATGACCGTGCGCGTCTTCCTGTCCCCGCCGCAGGCTCTGACCGCCAACGAGACCGTGCGAGGGGTCCTGCTGCAGTGGGAGCCCCCCGCTCAGTTCTCGGTGGCGCTGAGCGGTTACGCGCTGGAGCTGCGGCAGGACAAGGGGGGCTGGGAGGTGCTGGACCGCTCCATCCCCAGCACCAAGACCCAGGTCCTGGTGCCTGGACTCATCAAGGTGGGAATTGTTACCGGGTGCTCCCTGGCTGCAGGGCAGGGGAGGGTGTCAGGTCTTCTGCGTCACCCCTACCTGGGGCTGGGGCATCTGGTGATGTTGTGGAGCTGCTCAGCTCTGCAGCCGCCTGGGTGGAGGCTTGGCTGGCCACTGTGCCAACAAGGCTAATGGCCCTTTGCTCCCCCAGGACGCCTTCTACGAATTCCGACTGGTGGCCTTTGCTGGCAGCTACATCAGTGACCCCAGCAACACGGTGAATGTCTCCACAGCAGGTAAGGCCTGGGCTGCTGCCCACATGCTCTTCCCAGCCGGGGGACAGAACCAGAGGTGTAAAGTGCCCGGTGTGGTCTCAGATCTTCCCAGACTGAAACTTCCTGCTGCTCCCACCCCCAAGCGTCCCTGCTGCTAGACCAGGGGACGCAACACCCAGAGCAGAACCCCCAAAGCTAACACCATGGGAACACCCATCTCCATGTGTGGATCTGGTGTGACTTTAGCGTCACGGACCAGGCAGCAGGAGAGCTCTGCGCAGAACAACCCTTCTCCCGGCACGGCGAGGGGCACAGGCCACCCGAAGGCAGAGCAGCCCTGAGGCGGGGGGGCTTTGCTGTTTATCCCTGTGGTTCTGGTGATGTGAGGGAGGCTGTGCTGGTGTGCTCCACGGGTAACCGAGCCTCTGAGGGTGTCTCCTGTCCGGACCAGGCATGGAGGTGTATCCGTCCCGCACCCAGTTGCCGGAGCTCCTGCCGCAGCCAGTGCTGGCTGGGGTCATCGGGGGGATCTGCTTCCTCAGTGTGGCTGTCATCTTCAGCACTATGGCCGCCTGCATCATGAACCGCCGGCGCGCCGCTCGCATGCAGAAGCGGAGACAAGGTAGGAGCCGGCTGGATGGGCACAGGCACGCGGATCCTGGGGCTCCCGGGGAGCTGAAAGCGCAGGGCAGCAGGGCCTGGTGCCTGGGGAGGGGACAGGCCAGCCCGGGGTGGGGGGCTCACCAGGGGTGGTTGTAGGGCTGAGTGGGTGCTGCCGTCGCCTCATCATCACTTTGCATTGCTCGCCGTGTGATCCCCTTGTGTTCTCATGACCTTCCAGATCCACCACTTGTCTTCTCCCCCAGCAAGAAGCTTCCACCTCCACAGTAAGTCACGCCACACTCCTGCCCCGTCCTGCTCCCTCCCTGTCTTGCTGCGCTCCCCATCCCTCACCTGCTGCTGGCTGGGGACAGAGGGACAGTCTGAGGGGCAGCCACCCCTCCCCACCGCCACTGGCTGCAGAGGGGGCATTAGGAGCAGGGTGCGGGGGTCAGGGTGCGCTGTGGGGTAGGGGTTCCCTGGGGAGTTTTGGCTGAAGGATCAGAGAGCCCTGGAGCGGGTCTGCCAAGCCCATGGCAGCAGTGAGAGTGACAGTCCTGCTGTCGGATGCCCAGTATGATGTCCTGGCACGGGTGGCAGCCAGATGAGCCCGGAGCCAGGACAGGGGTGCTGCAGCAGCTCCCTTCTTCCTTACAGAAATTCTCGTGGCTCTGGTAGCCCAGACAGCACCGTGAAGCTGAAGCTGCAGCCATCTCCCTACCGCAGCCTGCGCCGGACGCTGCTGTGGGGCGAGAAGGCTGGCACCAGCCTGGGCCTCAGCATTGCGGGCTCCCGGTACGCCGTGTATGAGAGCCACGTTGGGGAGCACGTGCCCCTGGAACGGATCTGCCGTGGCCCTGACGGACGCTTTGTGGTGGAGACAGATGCGCGGCCACAGGAGAGCGACTTTGGGGCGCTGCCCTATGCCAAGCCAGAGCGGGACCCCCAGCACAACCCCCTGGGGCCACAGCCCCAGCCCTACCTCCAGCTGCCCAAAGAGGAGGAGGAGGAGGAGCCCATCTGGCGCAAGGGGGTCTTGCTGCGCCCCCAGCCTGCAGGCCAGTCCCGACGGGGAGCTCGGGCCGCCGGCTACCGCCAGGGCCGCTACTTTGGCTACGGCAGCAGCAGCCCCGTGGACGAGGCGGCGGCGACTCTGTGCATCGTCAACATCAGCCCGGTGGCCTCGGCCGCCACCCTGCCTTACAGCACCGTGGAGGAGCTGCGCCACAGCCCTGGTGCCCCCGGGCCCTCCCTGAGCACCGCCAGCACCCTGTGGGACTCGCTGCCCCTCCAGGGCTCCCCCCTGCCATCCCCTGGACCCCCAGTGACCCCCATCCCCAGCCTCGGGTGCAGTCAGCCACAGGCCACCCCCCCAGTCCAGAGCAGCATCCTCCAGTACCTGAGCCTGCCCTTCTTCAAGGAGATGTGCGTCGACGGCGACTGGCCACCCCCAGAGGAGCCGGCAGAGTCCAGCCATGCCAGTGGCCAGCTGGAGCCCACCGATAGCCCCCCACTCGCCCAGCCAGGGGCTGGGGGCTCCCCGCAGCACATGGGACAGACGCTGTGCCCAGACTGCATTGACACAAGTGCCAACACCACCTCTCCAACAGCTGCCGCTTTTCTCAAGCCCCCCAGGCTGCCAGTGGGTCCCGCCAAGGCCTCGCTGCCCGGCACCCCCGCCTGGCACAGCTCCCCCAGCCCTGGGGCTGGCCTGCAGCCCCCTACCTCCCCGGCTAACCCCCTCCCCGCCGGCAGCAGCAGGACTGAGGCTGTGCCCTCCACCGGCACCATGGAGCCCCGGTGGGCACCGGGCCGGTCACTGGACCCTGTGGTGCCCCCTGAGAAGCTGCCACGGGGCAGTTTGACCAGCCAGAGCAGCGGCCGGGGCAGCGGCTCCTTCCTGCGGCCCCCCTCACTGGCACCCTCCCTGGGGGGCAACTGTCTGGGCACCCGCCTCGGGGATGGGGGCAGCTGGCACAGCGGGGGCTCGGCGGCGGAGGGCAGGGCCAGGACGGATCTGGCGCTCGGCGGCACCGGGAAGAGGTGAGCCACGGGCAGGACAGTGGGGACAAGCCGCCTCGTGCCGGGGCAGCTCCCAGCCTGTCCCACGGGGCTTGGCCGGGGTGTCCTGGCGTGGAGCCTCCCCCTGCCTTCCACCCCTGTGGCACCCTGGCCGCTGCTCCCCAGGGACACCCCACTATCCCAGCCCCTGGGGACCACCCCAGCTTTTCCTGCAGCATCCCTGCCCCTCTGCCTGCTTCCCCCCGGCATCCCCGCATCCCTTGGGGCGGCTGTGGGGCCTGTCCTGATGCCCGTCCCCGCAGGAGGAACACCTCCGTGGATGAGAACTACGAGTGGGATGCGGAGTTCGCCCTGGAGTCCGACATCCTGGAGGCCCTGCAGCTCTACCGCCGCGGGGACCCAGCACGGCCTGTCTCCACCATCGCCCTGCACGACCTGGAGCGGCAGAGTGAGTGCGGACCCCCTGGACCCCCCAACCGCCGCAGCCCCCCGGGGCCGTCCCCCACCCTTCCCGGGGCCAGGTCATTGGGAAAAGGTGGCGGCGGGGCCCTTTGGCGCCCGCGTCCCCGGGGGTGGCCCCGGGGGTGGGTGACGCAGCGGGGCTGGACGCTGCCTGTCTCCCTGCAGAGCCCGGCGGCGGCTCCTCCCCGGTGAGCTCGGTGTCGGCGGAGGCGTTGGCGGCGGCGGGCGGCCCCCCGGAAGGCGGCACGGCCCTGCGCCAGGAGCTGGCGGCGGCCCGGCGGCGCAGGGAGGGGGCCAGGCAGCGGCTG
>JAOXNO010000017.1:2642920-2655017 GCA_028565335.1 Limnodromus scolopaceus
TGGAGACATTCAAACCCCCCCTGGACACGTTCCTGTGGGACCTGCTCTGGGTGACCCTGCTCTGGCAGGGGGTTGGATGGGATGATCTCCAGAGGTCCCTTCCGACCCCACAGCATTCTGTGATTCTCACTTCCCCCCCCGACCTGCCGTAACCACGCACCGTCACGCACTCGCTGCCCGTCACACACAAGCGCAGAATTTTCTTCTACAGTTTCTGTATTTTCAGGACAAAGAGCACTTTGCAATTCTTGTGGTGAGAAGAACTTCAGGGATGCAAGTTGTGTTTTTATCTGATGGTGGAACCATGAAAAAGCAGTGGAGCTGCCAGGCCGACGTGCTGCACGGTGCCCACCTCATTCTCTGCCAACAACCCCAGGGCTTTTTCGGGCACAATGGACATACACGTTACACCAGGTGGCTCTGCACATGTATGTGATGTAAGAAAGAACTGGTTTGACTGGGATACAGGTAGAGCTAAAAGCAATCAAAGGAAATTAAGACCAGGAAAAAAAAAAAAAAATTAGGCCGAGCGTCACTTCAAATATATTTAGCTTTTTGGTAATTTCTCCTTTTATGCCCCAGTAATTTGAGACATTCTAAAACTAATCTGCAGGGAAAAAACTGGATCCAGCAAAAAGATGAAGAAAGATAAACTAAAAGGTATTTCCATCTTGCGTTTGGAAACCCTGTTTGTTGGTTTTTGGAGACGGGGTCGTTTCTATCCAGTCCAGGACGCGCTTCTGCTCCTTCACCCGAAGCAGAACCGGTGGGTTGTGCACAACCAGCCCCGGGAGAAATTCCAGCAGAGGTTTGTCAACGGATGAGCTTGAAAGTCAGGTATTACCAACAGGGATGCTGTTATTTAAGAAAAGGATGAATTTTAGGTCTCCGGGCTTGCTCATAAATGAATTACATCCTGGAGGGGAAAAAAAAAAACAAAACCAAAACAAACCAAACCGAAATCCAACAAAACCTTACACTGGGAGAACGGAGAGATTTAATGGGTCTTTTTCAGCCCTGGCTTGTAAGTCTTTTTAATTAATGTAAAACAAAATGCAAGACGACAGCCATGAGCGTAAAAAACAGATTGCTGAGAGCTGGGACGGCTCCAGACGCGGCTCGTTTCGCCAGCGTTCCGCACAGCCACAACTTAAACTGGGATGTGACCCCCAGTTACTGGGCCAGCGGCGACCGCAGGGACCGGAGAGGTGACAGATGTCCCCGTGGCACTTCGCCGCTCCAAGTCCCCGCTGGCATCAAGCCGAGGAGGATTCCCCTGCACGCCGAAGGCGCGTCACGGGAGCCGGCGGGGACTCGAGGAACACGAGGCTGTGGGGTGGAAAATGTCCTTTCCATTGGTGATGGGATCGAGCACCCTCTGCTGCACCCGGGCCGGCAGAGAAATCTCTCCGCCAGAAAACCCGAGGTACGCACAACCGAGCGCGTTTCCGTGTTTTTTCACCCAACGGCATCCACCGCAGGGCACTGGGAAGCCAGACATGCAGCACCACCCAGGGCACGCTCCTCGCCCCACGCAGGGTCTGGGTCCGTTCCAGAGGGTCGGAAAAACACAAATATAACCCCCACCAGGGAGCTCCCCCCCGAAACACGCGGCCCTGACTGCGACGGTGAAGGCTTTGCCGGTGAACGCTGTGTTTCCACCACGCTCGGAGCTCCCGAACCTTTCCGAGGCCCGGGCCGGAGCTCCCAGTGAGTTTCCAGTTTCTCGCTCTTTTGAGACAAACAAATAAAGAATAAATAAAGGAAGAAAGAAGGAAGTTTCTCAGACAGCTGTGACCTGTGCAATCCTTTCACTGTAAGACGTGACAAAGGCCTCTCCAAATCAGATTCCTGTACAAATCCACCCATTTTAATGGGATCTGGGAATCACTTGGGTAGAAGATCCTACGGAGGAACACTGGAACTCATCAGAAGGGTACACAGATATTTTACTGTTAAATATATTGTTTTTAGCAGACTATTTTTTTAGTAGCCACACTTTCTTTTTTTACTGTTAATCTAATTATAGCACAGCGATACCACCAAGCCTTTATTAATTTCTTGTAATTGACTTACAACATCTGTCTCAAATTACTTTTATTAGCAAAAGCTATGAAATATTCATCACAAGTGTATTATGTAGTGAGATCTAATACATTTGGAGCTCAAGATATTTTTGCCAGCGAAGATATTGATTTCAAATAACATATAGAACCTTCCTCGTTACCCGTGTGTCTGATTAGATTTTACTAGAAGTGACACAACGGGTTTTTGCCCAGGAGCTGGTGGCTCCGGCCACAGGGACGTGGCCACAGCCTCGCACCAGGCTCACAGCTCACATTTGCGGCCAGACACGTCGAACCACCATCGTTCCTTATCCCCGGCCCACAAGCCACAGCCCCATCCCTATTGCAGATATTACACTGATGTTTTGCCCGATCTTGACCGAGAAAAAGCGACTGAAAGGGCTGAACAAAAGCCTCACTCACGGCACGCGCCCGTCGGCTTCACCCACACGCACCACGGGGAAGATTCCTTCTTCCACGCACCAGACTCAAGTGTTCGGCACGAACCAAAGGGATAGTGAATGAAAGGTCTTCTTACTGTAGTCATGTTTCATTTACTCCCAAATTGTGATATGCTCATCATCAAGGTTTAATCTTTTGGATATATGCTCAATGACCCCACTGACACCAACACATCAACAACCAGAAAGCCCCTTCCTCCTGTCTTTACTCGGGGTTCCCTTACAAACCGAACGGTCTGAAGAACACAAAGCCTCCCATCTGACAATTACTGCTTTTTCTGAGTCCAAATTCCTCACAATTTGGACAACTAGCGGGTAACAACCTACTCTGACCTGCACACTCAATGCAAACTCTGAACAAAGTTCCGCACTTTGCCATTTGTGGAGGACAGGCCAAAAAAAAACCCCAAACCAAAAAACCCAACTGAAACTGATCCTATCAAATCAGGGGTTCAGTAAGTAATGATAAATGAGTTTTCATCTCGTAAGTTATGTCACAGGGAATACAATTCCCCAATGGAATACCTGACCCCCTCCCTCATTTCAGAGCTCCCAGAAGGATCCCGAGTCAGTCACCACCGAACCTGACACACACTAAAGCGCTTTGTGAAGGAAAAAACCACCATCTTCTACGTAAATTATCGATTCTCTGCTTTTAAGAAACCACTGCTTTGGCTGTAGAACACGAATAACCCGGCCAAAGTTTCCTTCTCACTTTCAGCCAGCCCACCCTCTCCAGCACCTGCAACAATCTCACTTCTCTGGCACAGAGGAAAAAGCCGTTTCCTGCCCCAGGTATTGTGGGGACACCCCCCTCCCCCTCCAGAGCACCCCCAGCTCTGCCCAGCACCAAAACCTCTGTCACAGCTACAGAAACTGAGATTTGTTATATTACTCATTCGCAGACTTTTCAACTACAACAAGATTACTCACTGGATGGGACATAACCAGCCACTGCCGCCCCCTTCACACCGTAACCCCCGCACCAGGAACAATTCTGGACTGAAACGGTTAATTACCCGTAGCAGTTTTATCAACTGAATTGTAATCCTCAACAACGGAGTCTTCAATCACATCACTGATTTTCTGCCACGGCTCCAGCTCCTCCTCCTCACATTCCATGAAAAGGTCCGTGTCCGCCATCCTGGGAAGGGAAGAGAAGAGAGACCTTCATTGGAAAACCGTGATTTATCAGGCACCAAAAGTCTCATTACAAGAAAAACTGCAATGCCAGAAATATGAACTATGGTTTGGTTTCCCAATATTCCAAAGGGAAAAAAAAAAAAAAAAAAAGTCAGTCGCATATTTTCAGGTTCTTACTTATTTCTCTGGCCACAGAGAAACACGAACAGGCTGTGGTTCCTTTTCAGATTAATCTGTGAAGTTGGGCTGAAACCCCCCGGTTCTGACTTAAAATCGCAGTGGTTTTCCCCTCTCCTGCCTAAGAAAGCCACCGTAACAGCTTTGATATCAGCGGTGACCACCCCAAAACTCGCACACCTTTAAATAAATGAATAACTGTGGCTGAAAGAAGGAAGAACCATGGGTTTTGTTGGTGGTTTGGAGCGTCGTCGGATTTGCGCCAGCACACCCGGCAGGGAGGGGGTGTCCAGGCTTCAACGAGTGAAAACCACGTGTGCGACAGTCCTCAGCTAACCCTGGCCAGCATCCACAATCACACCTGCACTCCCCCAAACCACCACGAACCCCTGCAAATTAAAAAAGTAACGGGGTTTTCTGCCATTAGCTGCACCTGGGTGACAGCAGAGAAGAGCCAGTTCTGTCCCTCTGCCACCGGGAATCCACGTGGACGGGAACCACGCCGTCTACAAGGGATTCTGCTGCTCTTGATTACATTTCGGTGGCAAAAGAGACTGTTACGATTGCATTTTGTATTCTCTACTACCATTTGACAGCCGTAAAAATCCGATAAGAAATGTTCCGAGAGAAACTGGCCAAAATAAACAGCTTCTAATAAAGGACAAGGGAGAAAATAATCCGTCCCTGTGTGCCGTATTTCCAACGGCCCCAGAACACAGGGATGGCCAGAAGGCTTCAACACAGAGTAACGCTTATTAGCTCACTGGAAGGGACGTAGCTGTAAAATATAAACTGGATTAAGTCACCACAGAGCAATTAAATTATAAATCTTATCTCGTTAAGCTGTGCCTGCTCTTCCTATCCCAACACCTCTGGGCAAAGAAACGCTGAAGCTGCCCCAAACTTCAGGCTGTAAATCAGCCCGAAGCTGGGGTGAGACCGAAGCCTGGGGGGAGAGGGGGCGGTCGCTTTGTGCCCATGAAATCTTTAATTTTGATTTGCGTGGTCCCACACAATCTTTAATTTTGATTTGCGTGGTCCCACACCAGCCGTAAAACACAACCGGGGTGATCTTCAAGGGTTCCTGCAACCCCACACGAGCCCGCAGCAAAAAGCGGACAAATGCCGAAGTAACCGCCTTACCCAGGTAATACCCAAAAAATAAGAATTCTAAAAACTTATCCGTGTTTCCCAAATTCCAATTGTTGGCCTTTTTTTGAGGCCACACGTGCTGTCACTGTCCCCCAGGACAAAGGCGGCCTCTGAGAATCCCGTTTTTCTGTGTTTTACTTGTCTCCAGACGCTGGCGGCGGTGTTTTACCAAGAAACACTCAGTTTTAGGCTTGGTGACACTAATACAGGGAACTCTCACTTCCCGGTTACGCTGTTGAAGGACAGTAATACTCGTTTTAAGAATCACACCAGTGGTATTTAGCAGAAGCCCCTGGCCCTCCTCGTGCTGGGGAACCTCCACGTTCCCATGGAAGGAAAAGCGAGAGCCTGACCCCGGGCACAGCTCCCACGGAGTTCCCCTGCCTCTGCCTCAGTAAAACATCTTGGAATCAACACGAAAAAATAGCCAACTGATCAAAAAAATAAATAAATCAAGCCTCGCACCTGCCAAATAAAATTACATTAGGGTATTTAAAAAAATATACTCAAACAGTACTGTAATAATCCCGCTATACAATTAAGCAAGTGTATCCCATTAAGCACCAACAGGCTCATGTTCTCCACAGGCTTCAAAGCCATCCCCGTCGCCTTCATTTGCATAAAACCTGCAGCGTGTAAAAAATTTTATTAACCTTATCTCAAAGGTGGGAAGCAGAGTTCAGCGAAATTAAGCGACTCGCCACAGATTCTACCCGCAGCGAGTGGCTTAGAAATAAAACTCGGTGCCCAGCCCTTGTTCACATCATTCAACGGAAACTCAAAACTTCCTCTGTTTTGGTGAAAAAAAAATATATATAAAAAAATATAATAATGGAGAGATGATAAAAATAATTGCTGAATACAAATGGTAAGAAAATAGATTCCACGAATGGAAGCTCTGAGGTAGAGGTTCATGCTGGAGCTGTGCTTGGTAGAGGAAAGTGAGAACCAAAGAGCCTTAAATATCATTTTCTCTGCCCGTTAACATCAACTTTTTCCTAACGCCCGGCTCTTCCCGGAGCCAGGCACCCTCTCACCGGGGAACCGCGCCGGGATGGGGGGCAGATAACCATCGCTGATCAGTAACTACAGAGTTATGATTTCCAATATTCCTCCTTCACAGAAACATCTAGAAGAGCCCCTCGGCGAGGCCGGCAGGACAAAGCTCCTCTTGGCCGGTGGAAGCGGTGCCGCCGCCGGCCCCGTTTGCCGGGAATCCCCTTCCCCGGCAGGACACGGAGCAGGGCCCTGAGGCGGCACCGATGGGCAGGCTATAAATAGGCGGGATAAATAACCCACGCTATTAATTAAAGCCAGCGCATACGTCTGCCCGGGGAGGTCGGAACCACAGAGGAAGCCTCGGCACGCGTGGTAAAAAAATATATTATTCAGCACCGCGTAATTATTCAGAAGATGCAAAGACAAAACGCTGAAGAGACTGTAGTTACAAGATTCCTTTGACACGAACTTACATTATGCGCCGAGTATTTCATCTGTTCGCATCAACCCAACTCAGAAAATGTCTCCTCTCTTCTAGAACGCAACAGCTTTGTTTTTCAAAGCTTTGATCTTGAATATTTTTGTATGTAAGAAGGCTTTGCTCAATAAAATGATTAATCCCAATGATAAATACTCTGCATTTAGCTTTTCAGCAGGCAGTTGGCAGATGCTCGGCTGAAAAACATGGATGCCAAAAAAATTTACAAAAAAAAAAAAAATAAAAATTACAAAGTGTTCTAGACAAGCTGCAAGAAATAAAGCCTTTCAGCCAGGAAGGTAATTTCTCTTCCCTTTGGCTGGAAAATGGGAGAAGACCTCCAGGGGAAGAGCCGACATATATATATTACTTATATTTATATATATATGTGTATCGGCCTTGCAGAGCCAGAGCAGACCCTTTATTTTTTGTCAGCTCATCGTTGCCGTTCGGGGGAAGAAAAGCCAAGAGCCATCAGGCTGGTGTATTAAAAGCCTGGCCACCTGATTACGGTCTGATCACCGCGGCCAGGGGAAATCCAACAATAAAGATGTTTTATTTGCATACAAGGAGACAGATCTCCCTGCCCGGGGAAAAGGAGAAATCCTGCTCTTTTCTCCCGAAAAATAAGTCTCCTTTGCAAGTTT
The DNA here is from genome assembly GCA_028565335.1 of Limnodromus scolopaceus. Taxonomy (NCBI): domain Eukaryota; kingdom Metazoa; phylum Chordata; class Aves; order Charadriiformes; family Scolopacidae; genus Limnodromus; species Limnodromus scolopaceus. The sequence continues at coordinate 2,650,044 of JAOXNO010000017.1, forward strand.
CAAACGGAATTGGGAATCTAAGGTCCGACTGAATTTATTGACCGATGCGCCACTCTCGGAGAGTTTGAAGGAGACCAGATATAATCCCGATGGACGGGCGTTACCTTCTCAGGAGGAAGTGCCCGAGTGGGCAGAAGGGACAGGACACCGTGCTCTGGTTTAAAAGACCCCCGGCATGTTCCATCTCCACCAACCATCCCAGCGACCCCCAGCCCAGCTTCTCCAGCCAAACGCGGCGGCCAACAAAGGACTCGGCCACCACAAGCCAAGTTTGGACTCGGGAATTTCACCGACTTGGAGAGAAGGGGGTCCCGAGCGTTTCCCGTTCCCCCCAGCACCTGCGGATGGCAGGTCCCACTGCGGGGGGGCAGGGGGGGCCTCTCCCAAAGCCGCTTGTGCTGTATTTACAGCTTCATTCACAGCTTGAGACGACGTGACACAACGCAAACAAGCGACGACACACACGTGCGGTACAGACACACACACGCTGCTCTTTAGAAAGGACTTCAAATTAACGACTCCTTCACGGTCTTCCTCAAAACTCCCATCATGGGATGCGCTACTCTTGCTACATAAGCTTCCCTTGCTAAGGCTTCTAATTAAAAACAAACAAACAAACAAACAAAGTATAAATAAATCAGTAGCCGTCAGGGCACCGCTGGCGGCCCAGTTTCTGCCGACTGAGTGAACTCATCTGCGACACGATCAGTCCTAAGGGCACAGGAGCAGGTCAGAAGCAAATACGCGCCCCGTGGTACAGGTGACTCGGCAAAGCAAAAAGCTGAATTTTGTTTAAAGCCGGAGGAGGGAGGGAGCCCGTTACCCCCGAGGGCCAGAGGCCACGACCCACAATCTCACACCTCCATTACCTCCGGAGGTCCCAGTACGGCCACGTGCTGCACCGAGGGAGAAGCTGGAGGAGGAACTCATCGGCTCGGATCAAACACGGGAAGTTCCGAGAGCAGCGAAGGGCCCGGGATCCTCCGGTCCCACCTCTCCCTCCCCGGGGAAGGGAGGGAACTCCGGGTGCCGAGGCACTGACGCTCTGACCATCACGGGCAGCGAGTTAAGTCATTGGAAATAACAGCTCTCTAACCCCAAAAAGGTACCCTCCAAGCCCTCTCGAACCCTCCTTTAAAGCTTTAGTCCCATTTTCAAAAGAGAATGCGCCTCTTCATGTGGATTTACACTGTACGAAACCAAGTGAATAAGCAGCGAGAACCAGTCCTGTGTCAGCCCTGCCGAGGCTTAGGCTGGGCTGGCCAGGAGGGACGCTCCGTGAGCCCCTTCCTCCCAGAAAGGGAATGGAGAACAAGGGAGAGAGGCTCAGGGGCTGAAAAAACCCTAAACCAGCTATAATGAAATACTGACAGTAAAAAGAAAAGATAATATTTTATTAATAAGGAAATAATGAAATATATACAAATACATACAGAACCACTCTGGAGCCCCCAGGATGATGATCCCGTCACCAGCAGCTCTGGATTCCGGAATGCAGGGATGGGGATCAAAGGCAGATCCTCAGATACCAAAGGAAGAGCCTGACCCCTCCGATCCCTCGGAATCTCACCCACACACCGTGAAGGGAGGGACACCCCGGGGTCACCCCCTGCCCACTCCTCCCGTGGCCTGACCTTGGCTGTGGTGGGAAGCGGCACCAGCAGGAGCCTCCCCGACACCATCCCCGGGCACCAGCCATAAACACCAGCCCTTATCGCCCCGGGAGCCGGCACCGCCTGGAAAACACCCTGTGAAATCCAGAGAGACTTCACTGAAAAGTCAAATCACTGACCAGAAACGGGCTTTATCCTCTCCCAGACCCGGAGAAGCGCAGAGCTTTCACGTGCCAGCTCTGGTTCTCCTTTTGTAAAGAACAAAGTCCCAACCGGCTCCTGCGGGGAACCCGCACTCACTCGGAGTGACTCGGGGCGATGAAGGACTGAACAAAAGCTGAGGAAACGGTGAGGAAACAGTTTATGGACTTTAAAGATGGGCCCTGCACTTCCCGAAAGTCTATGACCACCACATTTTAGCCCAAAGGTGGCTCCTGCAGGTCCCCGACGCCAGCCCTGGGACAGCGCTGGCACAGAGCGGCCCCGAGCAGAGCCAGTCCCTGCCACGGACCCACAACTCCATCCCACATCACACCTTGAGCACCAAACATAAACCTTCTCCATCCTTCTTGCCAGACGTTTTTCAGCTTTTACACCAGCCCAGATTTAACTGTAGCTTGGTTCTAAAGCTATCCATACCCCAATCCTTTCCAAAAACGCCTATTAATAATTAACGGACCCTTGAATTTTCTTCACCGCTCGCTATAAAACCACCTCCTCCCCTCCTGACACCCGGGAGAGACAACCTCAAATGTAAGACTGAAGGTCTGTCTTTAAGAGACCTCCAGATAAGCTCAAGGAGACGATTCAGTGCAGGCTTTAGGCCAGAGATTAAAGCATAAATCAACTTCTCCTGCCCCAAGTTCTCCTTCCAAATGGCCACTTCTTCTCCCCACCGTGTCCTCCCCAGGCAAACACCCGGCCTCAAGACAATCACTGTCTTGTCACTTACTTTTCTCACTTTCTTTTGATAACGAGCACTTAACGGCAAGGAACGTATCTTTAACTTTTTAAGAACCCAGAAACCCGACGAGGCGCCACTAAAGGCAAACGAATCCCACGATAAAGGTTTCTGCTGCCGAGACGCTGCGATCCCTGCCCTGAAAAAAAGATGATGCTCTTCTGTGGCTTTTAACAACCCACGGGCAGGGCCCAAAAGCGATAGAATCTAAGGGATGAAAAACCCCACGGGAGGGTGTTTTCCTCGCTGCTCACACGGCTCTTCACCACCAGCAGCACCTGCGGGAGGAGCGGGGAGCCCGAGTCCAACAGCCCCATCCTTCAGGCCAAGGTAAATTCCCTTCCCGTTGACTGATGTGGTTGACTCGACTTCGCCAGGTACCGAGATCATTTCAAAAGGCAGGTTACGCTTCCTACGAACGCTATCGTTTAAAGCCCTATACGTTTTATTAAGGGCTTTGAAGTGCGTGATGCCTCCTAATTAAACCGCGTTATTACACACTCAATTATAACGATTGTCATCTAAAGTTCGAGCTGCAGAGTGATGAAAACAAACCGCTTTCTGCTTACTGGTCTCCACAGACCGGCTTCACACTTTTGGCGCTTTTTCGCGAGTGCGCGGGACTACCCTGAAGCTTCGAGGGGCCGAGAGCGTGTCTGTAGCCACCTTCCTGCAACGAGAAGCCCCTCTTCTGCGAGAAGCCAGCGCGGAGCACCCCGCTCCCCGCAGCGTGGGTGCGGGTCCGGCGGGGCGAGGACAGCTGGAGGTTCTCCGACGGGATGGAAGCAGCCGTGGGGACGGCGCACACAAACAAGGAAACCCTATACGTCCAGGAGACCAGCTGCAGGGAATGTTCACAGAACCCCCGCACTCGGGCTGAGCTCAAAGCGGCCCCCGGAGAGCGAGGTCTCTGGGCAGACAGCCCTACGCACGCTGACAATTATACAATCGGGAAGAAGACGTGCGTGCAGGAGGCTCGGCCTCACGTCCAAGGGTAAAAATTAACAACCTGAAGGCATGGGACAGCACACCCAGAGAACCGGAGTAGGGAAGAGGCATGAACCATCTATCCTCGCAAACTATTTCCTAAAAGAAGCCCACAGATCCCCCCCTTTCCTCTACCCCGACTTCCGATCGGCTCCCTCCTGCCCCACTTGGAATGTCTTGGTGACAGCTGCCGCCAAGTTAATAAAAATAAAGCTGTGTGCGTTCGTCGCGTGTTCTCCGGGAGGGTGCTGGGCAGCAGGACCTGTGCCTCCCCCTCAGCTCGGGGTGCTTCGTGCCACAGCCCCGCCAAGGGAAGACACTGAGCACCAGGATGCCCCAAAGGCAGCCGCCCGGGTTCCCCAGACTCCGGGAAGATCCAGGGCCGGGCAAACGCCTCGATGGCACCAAACACCTCATTTTTAATCTCTGCGGCCAGAAGGACCAGCCTCGGGGTGTCCTATGCGGAGCCCTTCAGCAATCCCAGTCCCTTCTCCAGAGGAGCCCCTCCGTCCCAACCCCTGTCGCAGCAGCGGGGCAGGCCGGCAGGTACGGCGGGGAGCAAGGGCGGCGAGCGATCCTCCGGGAAAGGGGATGGCTTCTCCTCCGGGAAAGGGGATGGGGCAGCGAGGAAAGGCAGGGAGAGGGAAACAAATGAAAAAAAAAAAGGCCATTCTCCCCTCTCCACCTCCTCAGCGGGGCCGAAGGGAGCCCGGCGAGGCCAGGAGGCCTCTCTTCTCCCCAGGGGATGGCAGGGAGGGGGACAGAGCCCCCCGCCCGGGGTGGGATGGACGGCGACCCCGGCCTCGCAGCAACGGCGAGGGGGGACCCGCTCTGGGAAGGGGGAGAAGGCGCAGGCCAAGGATGGGGGGGCTCTCGCCCTCCCCAAGGGCTGGGGCTACCCCCCACACACACCATTACCTCCCCTCCCTCCCCCCAAAAAAGGGGGCGAAAAAGGGCATTTCTGCCCAGACGCTAGGCCCAAACCCACCCTGCGCGGATTGTGGCGGTGGAGAAAGAGAGAGAGAAAAATAATCCCCGTGCCCAACATGGCCGCCCACCCAGCGCCAGCCACGGGAAAAGGAGGAGGGGGAGGCCGCCCCCCCCCCAACCCCGGTGGGGAGGGATGGCGACCCCGCCGCCGTGTGCCACCGCCGCCACCCCCCCTCTCCCGGGGCGGAGGGAGCCGCCGGTGCTGCCTCATCACCACCATCACACACACACCCACCCCCCCCCCGCCTCCCGCGGCGGCGGCGGAGGGGGGTGTGCGCGAATCCCTCCGCCTCCCCTCAGCGCCCGGGCGGGCGGGCGGCATTCCGCCGCCCAGCGGGGGCCGCCGCCACGGCTCCTCCCCGTCCTCCCCTCCCCTCCCTCCCTCCCTCCTCCCGCCGCTGCCGCCGCTTTGTGTACGCCGCG
>JAOXNO010000017.1:2659508-2674817 GCA_028565335.1 Limnodromus scolopaceus
CAACTTGACATCGCTTAATGCCTGGAGACCTCCTTCTGCGCTGCTTTAAGGCAAATTCCCACTAGTGCTTTCCAGCCTGCCTCTGATTCCACGAAAGGCTGGGAACAAATATCCAGATAAATAAACTGAGAAAGGAATTCTGAAAACTTTGTCTAAAATGCAAAGGCACTTCTGGCTTCCAGGCTAATTCTGATAGCAGTGGTATTATTTCAGGAAAGACACTCCCCCACTTCCAAATTTCTCCATTTTTTCGTAATCCCTTCTCTTTCGTAATCCCATAATCCATAACACTTCATACTCCTGCTTTGCTATTGTTTGGATTGTTTTTCTCTAAAAGAAATTCTGGTGTTTTCATTGACTCCAAAGTTGAGGATGAGTCGCTTCAACAACAGACTGGGCTAGTAATTGGGTGGTCCTTTGAAAAATAACAGGAAATAATAGGCTCATTCTTACTGGGGACAGTTTAGCAGCATCCCAGACGGCATAAAGAGGGAAATCGGTTTTCCAACACTCCGGGGCAGCTCTCAATCTTGAAAGAATCTTCTTTAAAAGGTAATTCCGTGATGTTTTCCACAGGCAAGTGGTCTTTCCGTGGCTGCCTTGTTGAAGGGGCTGAAGGGCCATGAGAGGTTAAACCCATTGCTCCTGCCAAAGCAGACACAATGGAGAGCCAGCACCGCTCTGGCGAGCCCCAGCTCCTGGAGAACTTGAAGCATTGCCCAAAATCTAGAGTTTTAAAGCAGAACTGTTTCCCGCTTTGCTGGTGGGAAGCGCACGGGCTGTGTCCACGGGAGGGAGGTTACTTGGGTACAAAATACCCAGATAAAGGTATGTGGAGTATGAAGAGGAGCAGGTGGGGAGCGCGGCGGCGGCAGAGGAGGGGGCTCAAGCAGCGCCCTGAAATCTCCTCCGCTCCCCCAGGACGCAGGGGCGGAATTTCTGTCCCCGTCCTCTGGCGCCGGGATCCGGATCCTCCCCTTGGCAGCGCCTCTCCCCAGCCCTGCCCGCCCCTTCGCTCCTGGATATATCACCCTCCACCAGCAGCTTTTGCTTCGCAAAAATCCAGCCCCGGCAGCTGAACTTCCTCTTGCTCGCAGCCGGCAGCCCCGAGCGTCGGATCCAACATGGGTAAGGGATCCGGCCGGGATACGCTGCCCTTGGCTACCGTTCTGCGCTGGGGGGCGTGTAAGCGGGGGCCATCGGGTTCGTTAGTGGGGGACTGGTGAGGAGAGACGGGGCTGAAGTTCAGCATTTCCTCCGGCTGTTGAAAGGTTTACTTTTTGAAGCTTCTGGACCCCCCTGTGGTTTTAAATCAGCAGCTTTAACGCTGTCAGTAAATGCCTTTTATGCTCCCATTAAACGTCTCTTGGAACCTCGGCATTCAGGAACTGGAAGAAGCGTTTGGACTCGCTGCTCAGGTTCATTGTGAACGGCGCTGAGGGAGATTGTCATGAAACTGGGGAAAAGAATTTAACTTTTGGCTTATATTTTTGTGATAGACCATCTGATATTCATGGACGTTCATTTTTGGATACATGGACAGGAAACGGAAGCGGGGGAATAGAATAGAAAGATGGATTTTTGCATGTTAGTGTATTATTGTGTAATTTGCAAGGTGGACATTGTTACACTGATTTCACAAACCGGGTTAAATTGTAGACCTTAGTAAAAAAAAGCCCTTATTACACAGAGAAAAATACCAATTCTGACTCAGCAAAAGTGAGTCTGGTTTATCTGCCTGGGGTAAACGTTTATCTCTTTGTGCTTTTCTAAGTACAAAGTAAATTATAGTTGTTTTGCTTTGCTTTCTGACAGGCTGTAAGTTTCAGTTTGTAGCCCGGGATAATGAGAGTTCTGTCTGTGAGGAGTCGCCAAGGCAGAGCATAAAGAGTGAATTAAATACTGCACCTTAAACTTCAAGCAGCGTGATGGTAAATGATTGGCCACGGGGTTTGGAAAAGTGTGCTCTTGGCAGCGCCGCAGAGCGAGTCTTGGACTGCTCTTCAAAAACGTAACAGATCATTAAAATCCGCTTGCATAATCTGTGACTTGGGACAGGAGTTGTGTTCCAGAGCGGAGGTGCTGCCTTTGGCTGCGTTGCCGTGCGAGGCCTGTGTCCGGTCGTGTCTGTAGCCCAGCTGATACTCCCCTTTCCCTTTCCCCGTGGTGCGGTTAGCGCAGCAGTTCAGCACAATCCTACCAGAAACAGGACTTGCCCACCTTCATTTTTAAAGTCAGTGTGTAACCCATGCGCGCGCCGTGACTCCCGGGGGCTTTCTCCTCACTCGGGCTCTGCAGAAAGCCCCGTTTGGCCCAAATTTATTCCACCTAACCGTAAGCTCTCAACAGAGGTGCCTGATTTATTGCCACATTTCTCCTAAGCTCCCTCTACAGAGTGAGGAGTCTGAGGCACCCCCCCAGGTTGTCTTGCGTGAGCTGAAGAAATAGTGCATAGAATAGTGCTGTAAAATAGTGCATAGAAAGAGACAAAGCCTTTCCTTCTTTCCTTTGTTTCACGCTGTTAAACCCAAACCATCAAAGGACACCTCTGTGTGTGAATAGTTACTGAATTTACTGTGAAATGGCGCTTTATCAGGTTGGGTATTTTTTTACAGTGCTATTACCCCTTGTTGTAAATCTATAAACCTCATTATCCAGCCTACTGCCGGCTCCGGGTTCAGCTGAGTTGGGTTTGCTCATGCTGCGGCTTCCTCAGCGGCTTTCCATATCGCTTCAGAAGTTTTAACACACTGATTAGGTAAATACAAATGGATTGGCCTTTTATTTAAAAAAAAAAAAAAAACCAAGCAACTTCTTTCAGTTGTTGTTCATAAAACAGTCTCTTAAATCTTGCTTAGTGGTATTCCTTGCCCTTTGGGAGGATCTGTATTTCCCAATATTTCTTTGCCCTGAGGAGCTCGGCGTTTCTGAAGCCTTTCCAGCCCTTGAGAAGGCGGTGAGAGGTCTGTGTCACCGGCCTGGCAGAGAGACGCAGGGCACCACAGGGGCTTGGCTCCCCCCGGGATGGGGGCGGATGAACCCAGAGGTGTCTGGGCTCTTTGACAGCTCCAGTCCCCAGTCTGTGACCTCTGGGGAATTTACCTGGCACCGTGGGACAACTCGCTGCCCAAAAAAATGAGAGAAATGAAAAGTGTTATTCTTCACTGCCACCCAAAAGAGTGGGGTGGGTGTCTCGGCCACCATCAGAGAAGCTCTTTTAACGTGCATGCCAGTGGGAACTGCCCCCTTTTTGTCGAAAACTCCCTGAGTGGATGGAAAGCTGCAGGGAGTCCCTCGTTAAGCTTTATATGGGAAATCGTGGCCTGTGCGATCTCGGCTGTTGTAAGCGCAGCAAAATAGCCCCAACCTTGTTGACTTGCATGGAGTTCTCCACAGTGGGCTGTGGATCACAGTTGGTGGCTCACAAAGGAATGGACAGTTGCCTTGGGTTTACTGTCCCTCCCGTTCTCCAAAAAGAGGAACAGAACAGGTGGAAGGACATGAAAAAATAGGGAGCAAAAGGAAGCTAGACTGGATTCCTCAGTTCCCTTTGCTCTCCCCGAGAAAGAATTGCTGCAGACAATGGTAGCAAAAGGAAGAGTGATATTTTTATCAGCTCTTGGTGCATATATATAAATAACTGCATAGGAGTAAGGAGGAATTGGGCTTATTGTAACTTCATTTGCGAAAAAAAGAGAAAATTGTACAATGAAGCAGTTAAAGCAAAATCCAGATGTTCTTCCTGTTAAATTCACATGTGAGCCAGTGGCGGCAGAGAAACGTTCTTTGATTTAGAAAACCAAGGAAGGTGGACTTTGTGGATGAGAACCTACCCATAAGAGAATTTGCAGTGTATCTTACACCTTTATAGGCAAAAAAACCTGGCAGTGGGGATCTGGGATGTAACGAGTCGTATTAACGTGCTTAGCCGTGGATTATTAAGGTAGCAATGTAAATATTATTGTTAACTTGTTGCTACAAGATGGTACACATCGCGGTTTCATGACAAAACCCTTATTTTGTATTCACAAATGAGCTTGGCATCGTGTCCCAGGGCAAGGCTTGTGCCATCCGCCGGTACCTTCAGGCGCTGAGATACAATGGCTCGGAATAAAGGAGTTCGTGAACGAGATCAGAGGGAAAGGAGGGAAAATCTGTAGGAGAAGAAGGAAGAAAAAATGCTCATCATCCTGCTGTATGTTTTCTCTGGAAAACAATTTGGCACAAATACTCTTTTTCTCAAAGTAATCTGCAGAAAACGGCATTTGCAATGCTAATTGCGCTGTGGTCTAATGCGTACTGAGCTCCTGCTAATTTAGGTGATTGAGAAAATTGGAATAAAGTTTAAATTATGGCTTAGACATAAATGGAACAAAGAAAACTTTGCGCCATCAAAACAACACATAGTTTGTGTTTCCAGATAAAAATATTTCACAAAGAATGTGAAATTAAACCTAAAGTACTAAATTACTCTTTCTGAGAAGATCCAGTTTTTAAGTTATGAGCCTCCGCCAGCAGAGAATGAATTGCTGGGAGCGTTTTGCCTTCAAAGAAAGGCTTATAATGAAATGGGCACGGGAGCTGTCACTGCCTCTGGATTTGAAATCTTAGATCCGGGGCATTCTGAAAGAAACTGTTGCTATAAACTCTTATTAAATATCTGAGAATGGCGAATAATGAGCTGGTTTCCTTTGTTTTCTTACAGATACTTGAGGTAAGGAGGGAGGCAACTATTCTATGTTTTTGCTTCATGCCATATTGAACAAATACGCTGCCATTCTGCTGCACAGCACTTCTGTATTCTGTCTTTGTGTTTTAAACAGCTGGTTACATACTGGTTCCATTTAGGAACGGAGCAGAAGCTTCTGCGTCATGGCCTGGGTTGAGCAGCTCCCGCAGCTCCCTGACTCTAGAAAAGTGGAGATTTATCAGCATCAGTTAAGCCCATAAACTTGTGACATGTTGTAACTGCCCCTTAAAGCAATATTTTAGGGTAATATTTTCTTAATTCTAGCCAACGATTTATCAATGCGATCCTGAGCGTGTAGGTTCTGCTGACCGTCGGAGTAGAAATTGTACAAATTGTTTTAATACAATTTTGAGGACTTGTGCGTTGAGACACCCAGACACGTCGGTTGGGTTTGACCTTCTGCCACCACAACAGGACGTGTTCCTCCCGATGCAAAGCCCAGCCTTGGAGCAGAGATGGTCCCTCTGCTTTGGTGGGCTTCCCTTCTCCAGGGGACACTCAGATTCCCTTTAGCTTTCTAAAAGTACATGGTCCACACTAAGTTGTCTGATTCCTGATGTAGTTGCGGAGCTGGGGAGGGAGAACGAGGGTTTGTGGCGGCTGGAAGAGTGGGAGCAGAGGTGGGGGCCTGAGCCTGTAATGGAGAGAAGGGGGAATGGTTCTTAATTCCCCTTCCTCTTGTCCTTTCCAGTCACCTGCAGTGTCACCTCTTGCCCAGGCTGTAAGTCCTTAAAAATAACCATTTATGCGCAGAGCAAGACTGGAGGTTTTCCAGTAGTAATAAAATGGGTTGTTCACATCGGGCAATCTGTCTCCTTACTCATCTGGCAGGGATTCAGCAGCTCTCTCTAAAACATTTAACACAATTTTCTTAAATCCCAGACCCTTGTCATATATGAATGTGCTTTAAAATTGTGTGGCTGAACTCCTTGAAGTGAAGGCCCAAATTTCCCATTATTTATGAGCAAGAGGTGTCACATTCTGTAGATTTTCAGAACCTCAAGTACCTTCAGTGCTGACTGGAGCCAGTGAGACTTACAGGAGTCTGGCAACGTAAAAAATGAATATAAGATTTGTCAATCTATGAATGCAAAGAGATATCTTCTCAAAGATAGGCTTTGAAATAATTTGGACATCACAACAGCTTCTTTTTTTTCTCCAATTAGCAAAATGCGGAGCGTGTGGCCCAGGATACGCAACTCCTCTGGATGCCATGAAAGGCAAGTTCCGTTACATCTTTCCTTAAATCCCAGCCATCGGTAAAGGAGCTGTGGGATATTCAGGGTGACGTAGTTTAACACAAGCATCTCGTCCGCTCCTGGCTCTACAGAAGTCATGTTCTGGTCTTCTGGCTGAGTCCTGAACCTCGCTAACGCCCTTGAGGTGTTTTACTGTAGCTTTTAATAATGTCAGAAGTTCACCTCGAGTCCTTTGATATACTTGAACAGCCTCGATTTTATAGATTGTAATAAGTAGGCTGTTGGCACAGGCAGACTGAGACCTGGGCGCTGGCAGCAGGGAGTCACTCTGTGTAGCTGGGGAGAGCAGAGCCTGCCCCCCTGGCAGGCAGGAAGGTGGTCTCCAGCACCGACCTTTTGCAGGGAAATAATTGCATCCCCAGAGTCCCTTCCATGAGGAGGGCGAGGGAGCGGAAAGGCCCCACAGCTGAGTGAGCGCTTGCTCCTGGCGATTTCTGGCTGCTCAAACTACACACTACCAGGGTTTCTCCATAAAATGGAAATGGTGCAGTCCAGCTTCCTAGAAAGAATCACAATTTACAGATGGAGAGATTAAATCCAGAGAAGATTATCTTCAAGTTAACCACAGCTTTTTGTAAAAAGGGTTTCTTTTGATGCATTAAACAAGACTTGTGCCCAAAAGGTCCCCGGGAGGAGATTGTGTACCTGCCCTGCATCTACAGGAACACGGGAATAGAGAAGCCCGACTACCTGGCCACTGTGGACGTCGACCCCAAATCTCCTCACTATTGTCAGGTACCATTTTCAAGGCTGGTGTATATTTGGGTTCACATTCGCCGTTTCGAGCCTTACTTCTCATCTGGGTTGTGACCCTTCCTTCCCTGCTCTGGCTTTGACTTCATCTTTCTTTTCTCATAATCATTTTCAGGCAGATATTTGTGTTGAGAACCAATCAAATCCTCTGCTGCTTTTCTTACGAGGCTACTCAAAGCTAACATTTATCTTGTTAGTCTCCAGACACTTTCAGAGCATTCTTGTGCTTAGTATTTTGATTGTTCTTTTTGTAACACTAGTGCAGATTTCCACTGAGCAAGAGTATTGAGCTCTAGAAGCTGATATTTCCTCGGGGTATGTCAGTGGTACAGACAGAGTTTATAACAGAGGAGGTCTGATACCCCGGGAAGTTCTGCATATTAGGCGTTATAAATCTAACGCATTTACTTTATAACTGGAGAGCTGTAGGTAGTTACTACCAATGGACCAGCTCCAAACTGTCGGTAAGACCGTCCTTAGCTCAGTTTGTTACTGCAGGTTGTGTTCACTAAACTGTGTTGAAACGTGCAGTGCTTATCTGACTCACATTGCTGAGGTACTTTGGACTGGAGCAAGGAATCTGGTTTGACATCAAAGATTTTCATCATTTGTTCTTCTTTTTAAATAGCTACTGCTCAGGGTTTTATTGTGGAGGAGTGGAGGAAACAAATCTCCTAAAACTTTGACAAACTTTGCTCTAATCTTTCAACTTCCCCTGGTTACGCAGAGGAAGGGTAATCAGAAGTGAGAGTACAATTAACATGTCAGTTTGCTGCAGCCAGCCCCAGTTGCAATCGGGTAAATCCTGTAAAGCAGAGACTTGCAGCACATGGACAAGTGATGCTTTTTTCTGTTGGTCTTTCCTGTATCGTTATTCCATGTCTCCTTAATTAGAGCCTTTTAAAGATTTGGGTTAATTCACTAGGGTACGGCATTTAACAAATGCTATGGAATCACCATGTCCAACTTCCTTCTCCCACTTTACAGCTTCAGCTCTGCAGATCTCAGGCTGAATCTGCTTCCTGAATAACAAATAGCAGTTTCCTTCTGCTCTTTATTAATTTATGCTTTGACATAAAGACCCGTTTCTTTGCCTGGGGGAAAAACTATACCAGCCTGAATCTTAACTCTGTCTCTGGCTTTGCAGGTGATCCACCGCCTGCCCATGCCGAATCTTAAGGACGAGCTCCACCACTCGGGGTGGAACGCCTGCAGCAGCTGCTTTGGGGATGCCACAAAGAGGAGGAATCGTCTGATTCTACCAAGTCTGATCTCTTCTCGCATTTATGTGGTGGATGTGGGCACAGACTCGCGAGCTCCCAGAATCCATAAGGTATATTTAGGTCACGTCAAGTTGGGGTTTTATTTCTTACATTTTGACCAAGAGACAGTGATTTTGTGGGTTCCAACTTCAAATTACAATAGGAGAGTTGGAACACTTATGGAAGCTTTTGTGAGGTATTAGGAACTTGTGGGAGTTTTGAAGCTCATACAACGTATTGCTAAACTACACACAAAAATCTTGCACTGAAATATGGGTAAATGTATTCTTCCCTTGTAGGGATGGGACTGGGATTGTGTGGTGCTCTCAGAGGTGACTGTGGCTATGTGTGTACTCGTTTCAGGTTGTGGAGCCAGTGGAGTTGTTCTGGAAGGGTAACGTGGCGAATCCTCACACCTCGCACTGTCTGGGCACTGGTGAAATCTTAATCAGCTGCCTGGGAGACCCTGCTGGCAATGGAAAAGGTATTTGTTCCCCTGCGTTACTCTAGGAAAGTGTTTGTGGTGCAGTACAGGCTGGAAGCTGGAAGCATTGTTAGGAGCTTTCAGTTCTTTGTGCGTGTCACCCTTCCAGCAGTTGTTTAAGTTACTATAGAGTAAATATTTCATTCATTATAATGTGATAAAGTTCTTTAGAAATCCAGCTTTCGTTTGCTTTAATCCACAAAAGCGATACTAATGGAATCGCAAAATTTTCCTTAAGCATAGGGTTGCGTTTTACAGAGTGTTTAGAAAAAAACACATTTAAAGATGAATGTATTATTTGTCTTATTTAACGCTGTGAATCTGTGTGAATGTCTTCAGGCATTGCTTTCTGTGTTTATATCAGGTGGCTTCATTTTGCTGGATGGAGAGACCTTTGAAGTGAAAGGAAACTGGGAGAATGGGGAGAAGGTACCGCCCCTGGGCTATGACTTCTGGTATCAGCCACGACACAATGTCCTGATGAGCACGGAGTGGGGAGCCCCCAAAGTCCTGGCAAACGGGTTTAACCCAGCCGATGTGGCAAGAGGTGAGGGAGCCTTTGTTTACAGTTTCAGAAGTGAAAGTGATTCTTCATTACAATAATGCCTTCTGTGCTTATTCTTGTCTGACCTGATCCGTTAGGGCACTACGGCCGCCGCATTAACGTGTGGGACTGGAGCACCCACACCTACCTTCAGGCAATTGACTTAGGGCAGGGCTCCATTCCTTTGGAAATCCGATTCCTCCACAATCCCGACGCTGCAGAAGGGTTTGTCGGATGTGCCCTCAGTGGCGCCGTGCATCGCTTCTACAAGACGGAGGTGAGCAACGAAAGCCGTGGCAAACAGGAAGCTCAAGCCAAGGTGTTTCAGAAATCCATCCATCACTTAGGAAATAGTCACATTCAGATTGTTGATCAGTTTAATCACTGTTAATGAATTGTGAAAGTCTCGAAGAGGGGAAGGTCTTGCCAATGATGGGAACATTAGTGACCGCTTGAACGTGCTGCAGCGTTAGTCCACGGCCTGCTCTCTGCCAAACGGGTATCGATTGGGCAGCTAATCAGAAGGTGTGGAACTTGTCAGCGGTGTCAGTGTGTGCTCCCGCTGCTCAGCTGGTGTTGGGAAGCCCAGGGAAGACCTGAAGGGAGGGGAGGGAGGGAAAGTGATGGGGTCATGGACAGGGGAGCGGGGCTATTGCCGTTTAGAGGGCGAGCCACAGACAGAGAGGACACCGAGCTGTAGGAGAGCAGCAGTCTTTAGTTCTGCTGCTGCTACAACACTCTATTTGAGATGTTGTTGCCCAGTGTAATCATTAACATCCTCACTGGCAGTGTGGTAACCATCCTCACCCCTTGGTAACACTTATTTGCAGTGTCCATATCACCTCTGCACAGGAGCTGTTAAATAAATAGCACTATTTGCTGCTCCTCCCTCTGTCGCGCAGAGCTGAGCCCTCTTGGCTAGCACCGAGCAGTGGTAACGCTGTGTTCTCTCCTGTGCCTTCTGCAGAAAGGAGACTGGGCCGCAGAGAAGGTGATTGAAGTGCCCAGCAAGAAGGTGCAAGGATGGCTCCTCCCTGACATGCCTGGTCAGTGTGAGCTTGGTTGGAAAAGAAATGGGGCCTTGTCCTCTTCAGTTCCTTGGTACAGTGTAGCTTTTTGCAAAATCCTATCCTTGAATGCCAGCCACTTCCCTTGTAAAATACTAAATTTCTGTCTGGGTTCTGTGTGTAACACTTCTGCTGTAACCAAATTAGCCTTGCTTATGAGCCACCAAGTAGGAGGTTGTCAGACCGCTGCTCCCACGCTGCTCAGCGCCTGAGCTCAGTTTCTCTAGAAAAATACGTGGAGTTTGAGTCTTTGAGCCTGAGCTCATGATATTCAGGAACGGTCCTGGGAGTGCTGGGAGAGCCCAAACCTCCTTTGAGTAGGCACTGCCTTTCCAAGGATGATTGACTGTCCAACCCATGTCTTAACATATTTTTCTGAGGCTACTACAACTAGAATTTTGCAAGGCAATAGCTTGTGGTCTTTTTTGTTGCTGGTCCTGTCCATTTCCTGACTTTGCTGCTGAATATTTTCTTGAAGGTCTTATCACCGACATCCTCATCTCGCTGGATGACCGGTTCCTGTACTTCAGCAACTGGCTGCACGGGGACATCCGCCAGTACGACATCTCCAACACGCGCCAGCCCAAGCTGGTGGGGCAGGTGGGGCAGCGTCAGAAAAGCTGTCGCGTACCCAGGCAGTACAGGCGTCTTATTTCCCTCTTTTTTTAAGAGGAGAAAATTACAATTTACTTTTGCTTGAGAAATGTCACGATATTGCTTTCGTGTCCCTTCGATGGCCGACGCCTGCTCTCACACGTCCCCTTGGTTGCAGGTGTTTCTGGGGGGCAGCATCACTAAAGGTGGGCCTGTGACCGTAGTGGAAGACAAGGAGTTGCAGTGTCAGCCGGAGCCGTTTGTGATCAAAGTAAGTTGTGCCAACGTGCACGGGGGGTTGGTGCTCTCCTGTCAAGGATCTGAGAGCGCTGGATGGTCCCTCCGAGTAGCGGAACTGTTTCTCCTGGCTGTTGCATTTCTTTTGCTCAACCTCCACGGCAGCTGGTCTTGAGCACCTTGTTCTCTGTTATAACTTCAGGGGAAGAGGGTGCCGGGCGGACCTCAGATGATCCAGCTTAGCTTGGATGGGAAGAGACTGTACGTCACCAGCTCTCTCTACAGTGGATGGGACAAGCAGTTCTACCCAGATCTTGTCAAGTAAGAAAACTTTGGTAAACAAACTGTCCGAGCTCATGTTCAGGATTTCTCTCTTAACTAGTGATAGGCACGTTCCGGCTGGTGCAGGGAGCAGAGTTCCCACGCAGGGAGACCCAATCCAGCCCCCCAGCCTGGATGTTCCCCCCCCCCGTCTCAGCAGGCACACACAGCCTGGGGCCTGCACACACTGTTTGTTGAAATCGTGGTCTCTTTGGAAGTAGAGGAGGAGGGGCAGAAAGCGGTGAATGGGCCGTGGAACCCGTAGTACCCCCAAACTGCCTTTGAGTGCATGAGCGGGACTTTGTGGTGTTCGGACTGGAAGGAAGATGATCTCCCCGATGGCCACAGGAGGGCACAGCGCAGCTTGCCTAGTCCTTTCTAAGTTACAACAGCTGCTAATTTTCCCTCCTCTTTTCCTAATTTGAGGTTGCAGGTTTCACTGAGGTGGTGGAACTCACTTTTGAGACATGCTAAGCCCCAATTTCAATCTGGGGCTCTTCCCATTTTATATTAAACGACGACAAATCCTGCCCAAATGCGGAGGAGAAGAGCGACAAATATGAATCCTTTTCCCAATGTCTGTTTTCTTGTCCCTTTTTCAGGGAAGGCTCTGTTATGCTGCAGATTGATGTGGATACTGAAAGAGGTGGATTGAAAGTGAATAAAAACTTCCTAGTGGATTTTGGGAAGGAACCCGATGGGCCTGTCCTAGCTCATGAGATCCGTTACCCTGGCGGAGACTGTACCTCTGATATCTGGATGTAATCATTGTATGCAGCTGGTTTCTTGTTTTTCTCCCTCTCTCTCCTCCCTGCCCTCCACTTCTCTTTCACGTGGGTGAATTGGTTCAGCTGGAGCTTCATCTGGCACCAAAATGTAGAATTCCATTAGGGTGAGCCACCAGGGCTCTGCTTTCTGCTCATTCTGAGGCAGCCAAGCACATCTCTCTGAAACGCGATAGACATCTCCTTTGCTCTACTCCTCCCTCTCTCACAAGGGCCCGTGTAATCACTAGTGACTGCAGGCGTCAAGGCCGAGGTCACCAGTCTGTTCAGGACTATTTGCCTTGTTTGGTGCCAGTTGGCCCTGCCACTGTTCTGGGGGGGAGAAGCCGTTCCTAAATAACTTTATGAGGGATGCGTTCCCTGGGCTTGCCCCGGGGCAAGTGTGTCCTGTCCCTGCAGAGCTTGATTTGCTCATAAAGTACTCAGTGCTTTACAGCAGACATAAAAATCATGCTAAATAGCTGATCTGAAGCCACGTGTTTCCAGAGCTGGGTTATATTTTAACATTTGTGCACCGATGTTATAAAAAAAATCAACAATAAAATAGTTCTTCACGTCAGGTGGAACTTCACTTCTTTTTCTTCTTTTCAGCATTTCACTGTTTCTGTTTCAAAGAACATGAAACGCAAGATCATTTCAGAAAGTTAACAGTGTCATTGGTCTAAAAATCCTTTGGTGAGGAACTTATTGTCGCTGAAACCGCCTTTGTTCCCACTATTGCAAGTAAAGATTCTCTTCCGTTTTCTTTCCGCAAAAACCTTTTCTGCAGACTGTGCTGAGCTGGGTGACACTGGCAGCGGGTGTCTTAAGGGTGTCTTACGGGTGTCTCTTGGCTGTCCTGTGGCTTCTGGAGCACAGGAGCGCTCACAGGTTCACTCTTTCTCCTCTCGCTGGTTCCTCATGCCCCTTCCCCAGGCTGGTTCTTGGCTCTGACTCTCTTCTGCCTCCCTCGAGGTGTTGCTTTTCCTTTGCCGTGTCCTGCCGAGCTTCAGCACTGCCAGTTCCAGCGCTGGAATCCCAGCAGCAGCTTGTTAATGGGAATTCCCGCTGGAGCCTTTTGAGAGGGCTTTTTTCTGGCTTTTACTGTGCTTCCACAGCAAAATCCCCATCCAGCTGACAGCTCTTGCTTTAGAATCAAGACTTCTGTACATCGCTGCTTCCCGTCTTGCCTAAAATATTTGGAATCAGGCTTGGAGAGTTCAATTTTGTATTTTTAACATAAGACATCCGCGTGGATGCCCTGCTAAAGACAGTGTGGATGATCTTCCAGATGACCACAGGAGGGCATAGTGCCGCTTGCCTAGTGCTTCATAGGAGCTATTTCTTAGTTTTCACTCATTCATGGTTAATTTGAGGTTGCAGATTCATTTCCCAGGTCATCTCCAAGACAAGCTGATGTGTTTATACCAGAAAGAGAGTCTATTTGTAGTATTTTCAGCAAGTGCAGGAGGACAGTGAGATATATTCTATCCCAGTTATTAGCTGGGAAAGTTTTAGAATGGAGAAGAGTTTCTGCTTAAGTGAAGCCAGAGCAGTTGTGATGAAAGCTGCCATTAAAAAAACACCTATTTCTGGTCTGTTCCCTTGAGCTCTCTACTCTGGTGCAGACTGACCCCCACTTAGGGGTCTGGGAGTGTAGGGAAGTGCCTTGTTACCTCCAGAGAAGGGTAAATGAGCTCCTGGAGTGAGACCTGAAATGTTCAGGGAAACTGCTCAGTGCACATATTCCTGGTTGGCATTTCCATCTCCGTCAGCGGAGGAAGGGCCTCCATTGATTCCATGTGTTCTAAGCGTGGAGTCTGATGTGCCATGCTTGCTGGGACTTTTGAGGAGCGCTGCTAACGCCTGGCTTGAGGCAGAGGCAGGACGGGGAGAAGCAGCAGGTCCTGCCCGTCCACCCTCTCCAGCGGCGCGGACGGAGCCTCCGTGGGAGGAGGCAGCTGAAAGAGCTTGATCCATCGGGAAACGGCGCTGCCACAAAGGTGACTCACGGTCCATCTCCCTGTGGCTGCCTTCGGTGGCAGCCTGAAGTCACTGCTCATTACACGGTGTCTGAAATCGCCACCTGAGGATGTGGGTTCCGGAGGGGTTTGTCCGGTTGTAGCTGTGGGGTGTAGCGGGGAGGGGTGATCCCACTGCTGCTGTGCTGCTGGCCAGACCTGTCTGCCCCCTCCCCTGCGACTCCTGCTCCAGCAGCAAAACTGGTTTGGAGGGGAAGGGGCGGCTGGAAGGGTGCTGGAGGAAAGGCAGAGGGGTGTGTGGGGGCAGAAGAAGTGTGGTTGTGCTGTACTGGTGTTAACTCCAGGAAACCCAGTACCCTGCGCATGGGAATGTTTATTGAAGTGATATTTTTTGAAGGGCAGAGTGTGTACCTGGTGTGAGCCCAGTAGCCCTGTGACATTGGGTTTGTGTCTGCTCAGTGAAGTGATCAAGAGATCCTGGGCGGTGGATCTTCGCTTTGCAGAGTTCCGAGCACTCTCTCTCTGTCTCACGTGCCTTTGGTGGACTCTGCTCCTCTGCTGCCTCCTGAGCCGTTTGTGTCTTGCCACCACCATCGACTTCTTGCTGCTTCCCTGGGGATCCCCAGCTGGCAGGGAGGTTGTCTGCCAGGAACCTCACCATCCTTTGGTCCTTCTGCTCCCCCCTCTGCCCTGGCAGGAGGTGAGCTTGGCTGGTTTAGCTCGGTGTTTGCCTGCACCATGAACTTACCAGTTTTCTAGCAAAGCTCTGTTTCACAACATCTTCAAGGGACTGATGGTGTGGGTTTCCTTCTGCTCCTGAAGCAGGGAATGGACTGGAACAGAGTGAAACCCCTGGGAGATGTGGAGCCTGGGAAGGTCTAGGACAACGTACATTTGCTGGTGTATTTTGGTGGAATGCTGGCACTGACCGCAGGCTTTCCAAACTCTGCCAGTTCTCAGTGCCTGGTGCTCTGAGCGGGGCAGAAGGCTGTAAAGAGTGTGTGGAGGCCAGGAGAAAGAGTAGGAAAGAGGGATTTAAGGAAGCAAGAGGATGAGCAACAGTGAGATCCCCTGGGGCACCTTCAGGGTTAAATGGCAGGGTGAGGTGGGACACGAGAGAATGTCCCCTGAAGCTCTCGGGGAAGGTTGGAGATTGGTCCTGCAGTTGGGGACTTCTCGCTTGGGTGTTCAGAGCAGACGTGGTGTCCCTGGTGGAGCAAGGTCTTCTCCCGACGCCTTTAGTGCGCTGTGCCAGTCGGCAGCAGGTTGCATCACCTGGTCCTGCCCAGTAT